>OU975446.1:10000000-10456963 GCA_918857605.2 Philereme vetulata | reverse complement strand
AGTTACCAGCTGCAACTTTCCACCTGGCACTGTGTTTCACTTCAATAGACTCTTGGCCTCAGGTATAGAAGTAAACCTGTTCCAGGTGCAAGAGTGGCTGCGTTCTTCAACTAGTTACCAGCTGCAACTTTCCACCTGGCACTGTGTTTCACTTCAATAGACTCTTGGCCTCAGGTATACAAGTAAACCTGTTCCAGGTGCAAGAGTGGCTGCGTTCTTCAACTAGTTACCAGCTGCAACTTTCCACCTGGCACTGTGTTTCACTTCAATAGACTCTTGGCCTCAGGTATAGAAGTAAACCTGTTCCAGGTGCAAGAGTGGCTGCGTTCTTCAACTAGTTACCAGCTGCAACTTTCCACCTGGCACTGTGTTTCACTTCAATAGACTCTTGGCCTCAGGTATACAAGTAAACCTGTTCCAGGTGCAAGAGTGGCTGCGTTCTTCAACTAGTTACCAGCTGCAACTTTCCACCTGGCACTGTGTTTCACTTCAATAGACTCTTGGCCTCAGGTATAGAAGTAAACCTGTTCCAGGTGCAAGAGTGGCTGCGTTCTTCAACTAGTTACCAGCTGCAACTTTCCACCTGGCACTGTGTTTCACTTCAATAGACTCTTGGCCTCAGGTATAGAAGTAAACCTGTTCCAGGTGCAAGAGTGGCTGCGTTCTTCAACTAGTTACCAGCTGCAACTTTCCACCTGGCACTGTGTTTCACTTCAATAGACTCTTGGCCTCAGGTATACAAGTAAACCTGTTCCAGGTGCAAGAGTGGCTGCGTTCTTCAACTAGTTACCAGCTGCAACTTTCCACCTGGCACTGTGTTTCACTTCAATAGACTCTTGGCCTCAGGTATAGAAGTAAACCTGTTCCAGGTGCAAGAGTGGCTGCGTTCTTCAACTAGTTACCAGCTGCAACTTTCCACCTGGCACTGTGTTTCACTTCAATAGACTCTTGGCCTCAGGTATAGAAGTAAACCTGTTCCAGGTGCAAGAGTGGCTGCGTTCTTCAACTAGTTACCAGCTGCAACTTTCCACCTGGCACTGTGTTTCACTTCAATAGACTCTTGGCCTCAGGTATACAAGTAAACCTGTTCCAGGTGCAAGAGTGGCTGCGTTCTTCAACTAGTTACCAGCTGCAACTTTCCACCTGGCACTGTGTTTCACTTCAATAGACTCTTGGCCTCAGGTATACAAGTAAACCTGTTCCAGGTGCAAGAGTGGCTGCGTTCTTCAACTAGTTACCAGCTGCAACTTTCCACCTGGCACTGTGTTTCACTTCAATAGACTCTTGGCCTCAGGTATAGAAGTAAACCTGTTCCAGGTGCAAGAGTGGCTGCGTTCTTCAACTAGTTACCAGCTGCAACTTTCCACCTGGCACTGTGTTTCACTTCAATAGACTCTTGGCCTCAGGTATAGAAGTAAACCTGTTCCAGGTGCAAGAGTGGCTGCGTTCTTCAACTAGTTACCAGCTGCAACTTTCCACCTGGCACTGTGTTTCACTTCAATAGACTCTTGGCCTCAGGTATACAAGTAAACCTGTTCCAGGTGCAAGAGTGGCTGCGTTCTTCAACTAGTTACCAGCTGCAACTTTCCACCTGGCACTGTGTTTCACTTCAATAGACTCTTGGCCTCAGGTATAGAAGTAAACCTGTTCCAGGTGCAAGAGTGGCTGCGTTCTTCAACTAGTTACCAGCTGCAACTTTCCACCTGGCACTGTGTTTCACTTCAATAGACTCTTGGCCTCAGGTATACAAGTAAACCTGTTCCAGGTGCAAGAGTGGCTGCGTTCTTCAACTAGTTACCAGCTGCAACTTTCCACCTGGCACTGTGTTTCACTTCAATAGACTCTTGGCCTCAGGTATAGAAGTAAACCTGTTCCAGGTGCAAGAGTGGCTGCGTTCTTCAACTAGTTACCAGCTGCAACTTTCCACCTGGCACTGTGTTTCACTTCAATAGACTCTTGGCCTCAGGTATAGAAGTAAACCTGTTCCAGGTGCAAGAGTGGCTGCGTTCTTCAACTAGTTACCAGCTGCAACTTTCCACCTGGCACTGTGTTTCACTTCAATAGACTCTTGGCCTCAGGTATACAAGTAAACCTGTTCCAGGTGCAAGAGTGGCTGCGTTCTTCAACTAGTTACCAGCTGCAACTTTCCACCTGGCACTGTGTTTCACTTCAATAGACTCTTGGCCTCAGGTATAGAAGTAAACCTGTTCCAGGTGCAAGAGTGGCTGCGTTCTTCAACTAGTTACCAGCTGCAACTTTCCACCTGGCACTGTGTTTCACTTCAATAGACTCTTGGCCTCAGGTATACAAGTAAACCTGTTCCAGGTGCAAGAGTGGCTGCGTTCTTCAACTAGTTACCAGCTGCAACTTTCCACCTGGCACTGTGTTTCACTTCAATAGACTCTTGGCCTCAGGTATAGAAGTAAACCTGTTCCAGGTGCAAGAGTGGCTGCGTTCTTCAACTAGTTACCAGCTGCAACTTTCCACCTGGCACTGTGTTTCACTTCAATAGACTCTTGGCCTCAGGTATAGAAGTAAACCTGTTCCAGGTGCAAGAGTGGCTGCGTTCTTCAACTAGTTACCAGCTGCAACTTTCCACCTGGCACTGTGTTTCACTTCAATAGACTCTTGGCCTCAGGTATACAAGTAAACCTGTTCCAGGTGCAAGAGTGGCTGCGTTCTTCAACTAGTTACCAGCTGCAACTTTCCACCTGGCACTGTGTTTCACTTCAATAGACTCTTGGCCTCAGGTATACAAGTAAACCTGTTCCAGGTGCAAGAGTGGCTGCGTTCTTCAACTAGTTACCAGCTGCAACTTTCCACCTGGCACTGTGTTTCACTTCAATAGACTCTTGGCCTCAGGTATACAAGTAAACCTGTTCCAGGTGCAAGAGTGGCTGCGTTCTTCAACTAGTTACCAGCTGCAACTTTCCACCTGGCACTGTGTTTCACTTCAATAGACTCTTGGCCTCAGGTATACAAGTAAACCTGTTCCAGGTGCAAGAGTGGCTGCGTTCTTCAACTAGTTACCAGCTGCAACTTTCCACCTGGCACTGTGTTTCACTTCAATAGACTCTTGGCCTCAGGTATACAAGTAAACCTGTTCCAGGTGCAAGAGTGGCTGCGTTCTTCAACTAGTTACCAGCTGCAACTTTCCACCTGGCACTGTGTTTCACTTCAATAGACTCTTGGCCTCAGGTATAGAAGTAAACCTGTTCCAGGTGCAAGAGTGGCTGCGTTCTTCAACTAGTTACCAGCTGCAACTTTCCACCTGGCACTGTGTTTCACTTCAATAGACTCTTGGCCTCAGGTATACAAGTAAACCTGTTCCAGGTGCAAGAGTGGCTGCGTTCTTCAACTAGTTACCAGCTGCAACTTTCCACCTGGCACTGTGTTTCACTTCAATAGACTCTTGGCCTCAGGTATAGAAGTAAACCTGTTCCAGGTGCAAGAGTGGCTGCGTTCTTCAACTAGTTACCAGCTGCAACTTTCCACCTGGCACTGTGTTTCACTTCAATAGACTCTTGGCCTCAGGTATAGAAGTAAACCTGTTCCAGGTGCAAGAGTGGCTGCGTTCTTCAACTAGTTACCAGCTGCAACTTTCCACCTGGCACTGTGTTTCACTTCAATAGACTCTTGGCCTCAGGTATAGAAGTAAACCTGTTCCAGGTGCAAGAGTGGCTGCGTTCTTCAACTAGTTACCAGCTGCAACTTTCCACCTGGCACTGTGTTTCACTTCAATAGACTCTTGGCCTCAGGTATAGAAGTAAACCTGTTCCAGGTGCAAGAGTGGCTGCGTTCTTCAACTAGTTACCAGCTGCAACTTTCCACCTGGCACTGTGTTTCACTTCAATAGACTCTTGGCCTCAGGTATAGAAGTAAACCTGTTCCAGGTGCAAGAGTGGCTGCGTTCTTCAACTAGTTACCAGCTGCAACTTTCCACCTGGCACTGTGTTTCACTTCAATAGACTCTTGGCCTCAGGTATAGAAGTAAACCTGTTCCAGGTGCAAGAGTGGCTGCGTTCTTCAACTAGTTACCAGCTGCAACTTTCCACCTGGCACTGTGTTTCACTTCAATAGACTCTTGGCCTCAGGTATAGAAGTAAACCTGTTCCAGGTGCAAGAGTGGCTGCGTTCTTCAACTAGTTACCAGCTGCAACTTTCCACCTGGCACTGTGTTTCACTTCAATAGACTCTTGGCCTCAGGTATACAAGTAAACCTGTTCCAGGTGCAAGAGTGGCTGCGTTCTTCAACTAGTTACCAGCTGCAACTTTCCACCTGGCACTGTGTTTCACTTCAATAGACTCTTGGCCTCAGGTATACAAGTAAACCTGTTCCAGGTGCAAGAGTGGCTGCGTTCTTCAACTAGTTACCAGCTGCAACTTTCCACCTGGCACTGTGTTTCACTTCAATAGACTCTTGGCCTCAGGTATACAAGTAAACCTGTTCCAGGTGCAAGAGTGGCTGCGTTCTTCAACTAGTTACCAGCTGCAACTTTCCACCTGGCACTGTGTTTCACTTCAATAGACTCTTGGCCTCAGGTATACAAGTAAACCTGTTCCAGGTGCAAGAGTGGCTGCGTTCTTCAACTAGTTACCAGCTGCAACTTTCCACCTGGCACTGTGTTTCACTTCAATAGACTCTTGGCCTCAGGTATAGAAGTAAACCTGTTCCAGGTGCAAGAGTGGCTGCGTTCTTCAACTAGTTACCAGCTGCAACTTTCCACCTGGCACTGTGTTTCACTTCAATAGACTCTTGGCCTCAGGTATAGAAGTAAACCTGTTCCAGGTGCAAGAGTGGCTGCGTTCTTCAACTAGTTACCAGCTGCAACTTTCCACCTGGCACTGTGTTTCACTTCAATAGACTCTTGGCCTCAGGTATACAAGTAAACCTGTTCCAGGTGCAAGAGTGGCTGCGTTCTTCAACTAGTTACCAGCTGCAACTTTCCACCTGGCACTGTGTTTCACTTCAATAGACTCTTGGCCTCAGGTATAGAAGTAAACCTGTTCCAGGTGCAAGAGTGGCTGCGTTCTTCAACTAGTTACCAGCTGCAACTTTCCACCTGGCACTGTGTTTCACTTCAATAGACTCTTGGCCTCAGGTATAGAAGTAAACCTGTTCCAGGTGCAAGAGTGGCTGCGTTCTTCAACTAGTTACCAGCTGCAACTTTCCACCTGGCACTGTGTTTCACTTCAATAGACTCTTGGCCTCAGGTATACAAGTAAACCTGTTCCAGGTGCAAGAGTGGCTGCGTTCTTCAACTAGTTACCAGCTGCAACTTTCCACCTGGCACTGTGTTTCACTTCAATAGACTCTTGGCCTCAGGTATAGAAGTAAACCTGTTCCAGGTGCAAGAGTGGCTGCGTTCTTCAACTAGTTACCAGCTGCAACTTTCCACCTGGCACTGTGTTTCACTTCAATAGACTCTTGGCCTCAGGTATACAAGTAAACCTGTTCCAGGTGCAAGAGTGGCTGCGTTCTTCAACTAGTTACCAGCTGCAACTTTCCACCTGGCACTGTGTTTCACTTCAATAGACTCTTGGCCTCAGGTATAGAAGTAAACCTGTTCCAGGTGCAAGAGTGGCTGCGTTCTTCAACTAGTTACCAGCTGCAACTTTCCACCTGGCACTGTGTTTCACTTCAATAGACTCTTGGCCTCAGGTATAGAAGTAAACCTGTTCCAGGTGCAAGAGTGGCTGCGTTCTTCAACTAGTTACCAGCTGCAACTTTCCACCTGGCACTGTGTTTCACTTCAATAGACTCTTGGCCTCAGGTATACAAGTAAACCTGTTCCAGGTGCAAGAGTGGCTGCGTTCTTCAACTAGTTACCAGCTGCAACTTTCCACCTGGCACTGTGTTTCACTTCAATAGACTCTTGGCCTCAGGTATAGAAGTAAACCTGTTCCAGGTGCAAGAGTGGCTGCGTTCTTCAACTAGTTACCAGCTGCAACTTTCCACCTGGCACTGTGTTTCACTTCAATAGACTCTTGGCCTCAGGTATAGAAGTAAACCTGTTCCAGGTGCAAGAGTGGCTGCGTTCTTCAACTAGTTACCAGCTGCAACTTTCCACCTGGCACTGTGTTTCACTTCAATAGACTCTTGGCCTCAGGTATACAAGTAAACCTGTTCCAGGTGCAAGAGTGGCTGCGTTCTTCAACTAGTTACCAGCTGCAACTTTCCACCTGGCACTGTGTTTCACTTCAATAGACTCTTGGCCTCAGGTATAGAAGTAAACCTGTTCCAGGTGCAAGAGTGGCTGCGTTCTTCAACTAGTTACCAGCTGCAACTTTCCACCTGGCACTGTGTTTCACTTCAATAGACTCTTGGCCTCAGGTATACAAGTAAACCTGTTCCAGGTGCAAGAGTGGCTGCGTTCTTCAACTAGTTACCAGCTGCAACTTTCCACCTGGCACTGTGTTTCACTTCAATAGACTCTTGGCCTCAGGTATACAAGTAAACCTGTTCCAGGTGCAAGAGTGGCTGCGTTCTTCAACTAGTTACCAGCTGCAACTTTCCACCTGGCACTGTGTTTCACTTCAATAGACTCTTGGCCTCAGGTATAGAAGTAAACCTGTTCCAGGTGCAAGAGTGGCTGCGTTCTTCAACTAGTTACCAGCTGCAACTTTCCACCTGGCACTGTGTTTCACTTCAATAGACTCTTGGCCTCAGGTATACAAGTAAACCTGTTCCAGGTGCAAGAGTGGCTGCGTTCTTCAACTAGTTACCAGCTGCAACTTTCCACCTGGCACTGTGTTTCACTTCAATAGACTCTTGGCCTCAGGTATAGAAGTAAACCTGTTCCAGGTGCAAGAGTGGCTGCGTTCTTCAACTAGTTACCAGCTGCAACTTTCCACCTGGCACTGTGTTTCACTTCAATAGACTCTTGGCCTCAGGTATACAAGTAAACCTGTTCCAGGTGCAAGAGTGGCTGCGTTCTTCAACTAGTTACCAGCTGCAACTTTCCACCTGGCACTGTGTTTCACTTCAATAGACTCTTGGCCTCAGGTATAGAAGTAAACCTGTTCCAGGTGCAAGAGTGGCTGCGTTCTTCAACTAGTTACCAGCTGCAACTTTCCACCTGGCACTGTGTTTCACTTCAATAGACTCTTGGCCTCAGGTATACAAGTAAACCTGTTCCAGGTGCAAGAGTGGCTGCGTTCTTCAACTAGTTACCAGCTGCAACTTTCCACCTGGCACTGTGTTTCACTTCAATAGACTCTTGGCCTCAGGTATAGAAGTAAACCTGTTCCAGGTGCAAGAGTGGCTGCGTTCTTCAACTAGTTACCAGCTGCAACTTTCCACCTGGCACTGTGTTTCACTTCAATAGACTCTTGGCCTCAGGTATACAAGTAAACCTGTTCCAGGTGCAAGAGTGGCTGCGTTCTTCAACTAGTTACCAGCTGCAACTTTCCACCTGGCACTGTGTTTCACTTCAATAGACTCTTGGCCTCAGGTATAGAAGTAAACCTGTTCCAGGTGCAAGAGTGGCTGCGTTCTTCAACTAGTTACCAGCTGCAACTTTCCACCTGGCACTGTGTTTCACTTCAATAGACTCTTGGCCTCAGGTATAGAAGTAAACCTGTTCCAGGTGCAAGAGTGGCTGCGTTCTTCAACTAGTTACCAGCTGCAACTTTCCACCTGGCACTGTGTTTCACTTCAATAGACTCTTGGCCTCAGGTATACAAGTAAACCTGTTCCAGGTGCAAGAGTGGCTGCGTTCTTCAACTAGTTACCAGCTGCAACTTTCCACCTGGCACTGTGTTTCACTTCAATAGACTCTTGGCCTCAGGTATAGAAGTAAACCTGTTCCAGGTGCAAGAGTGGCTGCGTTCTTCAACTAGTTACCAGCTGCAACTTTCCACCTGGCACTGTGTTTCACTTCAATAGACTCTTGGCCTCAGGTATACAAGTAAACCTGTTCCAGGTGCAAGAGTGGCTGCGTTCTTCAACTAGTTACCAGCTGCAACTTTCCACCTGGCACTGTGTTTCACTTCAATAGACTCTTGGCCTCAGGTATAGAAGTAAACCTGTTCCAGGTGCAAGAGTGGCTGCGTTCTTCAACTAGTTACCAGCTGCAACTTTCCACCTGGCACTGTGTTTCACTTCAATAGACTCTTGGCCTCAGGTATAGAAGTAAACCTGTTCCAGGTGCAAGAGTGGCTGCGTTCTTCAACTAGTTACCAGCTGCAACTTTCCACCTGGCACTGTGTTTCACTTCAATAGACTCTTGGCCTCAGGTATAGAAGTAAACCTGTTCCAGGTGCAAGAGTGGCTGCGTTCTTCAACTAGTTACCAGCTGCAACTTTCCACCTGGCACTGTGTTTCACTTCAATAGACTCTTGGCCTCAGGTATACAAGTAAACCTGTTCCAGGTGCAAGAGTGGCTGCGTTCTTCAACTAGTTACCAGCTGCAACTTTCCACCTGGCACTGTGTTTCACTTCAATAGACTCTTGGCCTCAGGTATACAAGTAAACCTGTTCCAGGTGCAAGAGTGGCTGCGTTCTTCAACTAGTTACCAGCTGCAACTTTCCACCTGGCACTGTGTTTCACTTCAATAGACTCTTGGCCTCAGGTATACAAGTAAACCTGTTCCAGGTGCAAGAGTGGCTGCGTTCTTCAACTAGTTACCAGCTGCAACTTTCCACCTGGCACTGTGTTTCACTTCAATAGACTCTTGGCCTCAGGTATACAAGTAAACCTGTTCCAGGTGCAAGAGTGGCTGCGTTCTTCAACTAGTTACCAGCTGCAACTTTCCACCTGGCACTGTGTTTCACTTCAATAGACTCTTGGCCTCAGGTATAGAAGTAAACCTGTTCCAGGTGCAAGAGTGGCTGCGTTCTTCAACTAGTTACCAGCTGCAACTTTCCACCTGGCACTGTGTTTCACTTCAATAGACTCTTGGCCTCAGGTATACAAGTAAACCTGTTCCAGGTGCAAGAGTGGCTGCGTTCTTCAACTAGTTACCAGCTGCAACTTTCCACCTGGCACTGTGTTTCACTTCAATAGACTCTTGGCCTCAGGTATACAAGTAAACCTGTTCCAGGTGCAAGAGTGGCTGCGTTCTTCAACTAGTTACCAGCTGCAACTTTCCACCTGGCACTGTGTTTCACTTCAATAGACTCTTGGCCTCAGGTATACAAGTAAACCTGTTCCAGGTGCAAGAGTGGCTGCGTTCTTCAACTAGTTACCAGCTGCAACTTTCCACCTGGCACTGTGTTTCACTTCAATAGACTCTTGGCCTCAGGTATAGAAGTAAACCTGTTCCAGGTGCAAGAGTGGCTGCGTTCTTCAACTAGTTACCAGCTGCAACTTTCCACCTGGCACTGTGTTTCACTTCAATAGACTCTTGGCCTCAGGTATACAAGTAAACCTGTTCCAGGTGCAAGAGTGGCTGCGTTCTTCAACTAGTTACCAGCTGCAACTTTCCACCTGGCACTGTGTTTCACTTCAATAGACTCTTGGCCTCAGGTATACAAGTAAACCTGTTCCAGGTGCAAGAGTGGCTGCGTTCTTCAACTAGTTACCAGCTGCAACTTTCCACCTGGCACTGTGTTTCACTTCAATAGACTCTTGGCCTCAGGTATACAAGTAAACCTGTTCCAGGTGCAAGAGTGGCTGCGTTCTTCAACTAGTTACCAGCTGCAACTTTCCACCTGGCACTGTGTTTCACTTCAATAGACTCTTGGCCTCAGGTATACAAGTAAACCTGTTCCAGGTGCAAGAGTGGCTGCGTTCTTCAACTAGTTACCAGCTGCAACTTTCCACCTGGCACTGTGTTTCACTTCAATAGACTCTTGGCCTCAGGTATACAAGTAAACCTGTTCCAGGTGCAAGAGTGGCTGCGTTCTTCAACTAGTTACCAGCTGCAACTTTCCACCTGGCACTGTGTTTCACTTCAATAGACTCTTGGCCTCAGGTATACAAGTAAACCTGTTCCAGGTGCAAGAGTGGCTGCGTTCTTCAACTAGTTACCAGCTGCAACTTTCCACCTGGCACTGTGTTTCACTTCAATAGACTCTTGGCCTCAGGTATACAAGTAAACCTGTTCCAGGTGCAAGAGTGGCTGCGTTCTTCAACTAGTTACCAGCTGCAACTTTCCACCTGGCACTGTGTTTCACTTCAATAGACTCTTGGCCTCAGGTATACAAGTAAACCTGTTCCAGGTGCAAGAGTGGCTGCGTTCTTCAACTAGTTACCAGCTGCAACTTTCCACCTGGCACTGTGTTTCACTTCAATAGACTCTTGGCCTCAGGTATACAAGTAAACCTGTTCCAGGTGCAAGAGTGGCTGCGTTCTTCAACTAGTTACCAGCTGCAACTTTCCACCTGGCACTGTGTTTCACTTCAATAGACTCTTGGCCTCAGGTATACAAGTAAACCTGTTCCAGGTGCAAGAGTGGCTGCGTTCTTCAACTAGTTACCAGCTGCAACTTTCCACCTGGCACTGTGTTTCACTTCAATAGACTCTTGGCCTCAGGTATACAAGTAAACCTGTTCCAGGTGCAAGAGTGGCTGCGTTCTTCAACTAGTTACCAGCTGCAACTTTCCACCTGGCACTGTGTTTCACTTCAATAGACTCTTGGCCTCAGGTATACAAGTAAACCTGTTCCAGGTGCAAGAGTGGCTGCGTTCTTCAACTAGTTACCAGCTGCAACTTTCCACCTGGCACTGTGTTTCACTTCAATAGACTCTTGGCCTCAGGTATACAAGTAAACCTGTTCCAGGTGCAAGAGTGGCTGCGTTCTTCAACTAGTTACCAGCTGCAACTTTCCACCTGGCACTGTGTTTCACTTCAATAGACTCTTGGCCTCAGGTATACAAGTAAACCTGTTCCAGGTGCAAGAGTGGCTGCGTTCTTCAACTAGTTACCAGCTGCAACTTTCCACCTGGCACTGTGTTTCACTTCAATAGACTCTTGGCCTCAGGTATACAAGTAAACCTGTTCCAGGTGCAAGAGTGGCTGCGTTCTTCAACTAGTTACCAGCTGCAACTTTCCACCTGGCACTGTGTTTCACTTCAATAGACTCTTGGCCTCAGGTATACAAGTAAAAGTAGACAAAAGAAAAGATGGAATATGTGAAAAATATCTTGGTAAGAAAGGAGACCGCACAAGATCTGTCGCTCTGCAAATCTTTGGGGGAAGCCTATGTTCAATTGTAGAACTCCTGGTGCTGATATGATAATGACTATGACAAAGAAAGGAGTTATGTAATTCAAAAAATCTGATTGATAAAGCCCCTTGTTTATCAATCGGATTTTTTTATAGACTAGAAGATGATGACTTATTTTACTGAAGAGGAGTCATTGGTGGGAACGCGACATGATTACTTTTGAACCCTCGTTTGTTTGTTTAGACCCTGGTTCACTCTTGGCGTGTTTGAGTTGTTGACCAGATTACCTTTGGTTAGATTAGATTAGAAAATTCTTTATTGAACTAATCAAATAATACATAGGCGAACTTAATGCTAATTAGCATTTTCTTCCAGCTAACCTTTGTGTAGTGTGGAGAAAGTGGTAGTGCCAGAAAATGGAAAATTTATTCAAACTTTAGCTTAGAAATAAACTTACAATAATTAAAAATAATAATAATATACATACATAAACGAAATACACAAATATATCTACATAAAGTGCTCAATTTTGTTGGGTATCTTGAAGAGAGGTGAAGTATTTAAAGAGTTTGAATTTGAAGATTCTCATAGAGGCGGCCTTGCGGATTTCCACTGGAAGAGAGTTCCACAAGCAGATAGCAGTCACAGTGAAAGAGTTAGTGAAGAAAGAAGTGTTATGATCAGGAGTCTTGAATAAAAGATGTTGAGAAGAACGAGAAGAACGATCAGGTGGAAAAAGAGGAGAAAAACGTTCTTTAAGATAGCAAGGAGACAGAGGATTTTGAAGGATGTTATAAAGAAGACAGAGTATATGAGTATCCCGACGAAACCGGATTTTGAGCCACTTTAACTGTGAGCGGTACTGTGAGATGTGGTCGTACTTTCGTAACCCGTATACATTTATGATGCAGAGGTTGAACAACCGCTCCAGTTTATTAAGTTGCTCCTCAGTAGCGTCGGGATAACACACATCTTCATAATCTAGGATAGGGAGTAGGATAGAATTTACAAGAGTAATTTTAGCTGAAAAAGGAAGGAAATTATGCATGCGCTTTAGAGCGTGCATTGATCCATACATCTTCCTGCTGACTTCAGTAATATGCTGCTCCCATGATAAGTTCTCAGTGATGATTAGGCCAAGATTCTTTACTTCAGAGCAGTAAGCTAAGGGGACATCGTTATACGTAACATAAGGGAGAGAGTTTAGATCAAGCCTAGAAATAAAGACCCGGCTGCCAGTAATCATCACTTGGGTTTTACTAGTGTTGATCTGTAGTCCAAATTTATGTGACCAAGAAGAGACTGCACGTAAATCCTCAGTCAGGAGGTGTATGGCATCATGAATGTCCTCGGGATTGAACGAGAGGTAGAGCTGTACGTAATCAGCATATAGCTGAAATGAAGAATAACGGAGACCAGAGACCAAAGTATTTATGAAGACAGAAAAAAGAAGAGGGGACAAGACTCCACCCTGCGGAACGCCGGCAACAACATCGGACCAGCCAGAGTACGTATCGTCAACTTTAACACGCTGCTGGCGTCCACTAAGGTAGGACCGAAACCAGTCACAAGCAGATAGGGAAAAGTTTAGGGAGCGCAGAATCGCAAGAAGTATGGTTAGACCTTTGGTTACACCCTGAAAATAATCTTGTGATGGCTTATTTGCAGTAAGGATTTAGTCCCTATAAGAATAGGCAAACCCAGCGCAGTAGACCTGAGCTTGGACTTCTTCTGAGTTGTCGAAGCTGCCTCTGTATCTGACTTTTCAAGGGCTGCCTTCCGATCTGGATTGCGTCTGCGCTTACCCCTACCACCGAGCCATCTTAGCATACACTACCTACATTAGAATACACACCCAGCTTGGCCTTCATGTCTGACTTGTCGAGGGTTGCCTTTCGACCGGGTCTGCGCCCGCGCTTGCCGCTCTCGCGCCGCTCACTGCCGTCCGCCGACGCTGCGCCCACTGAGCCGTAGATGCCTCCTTCCTGTGGAACAGACATTTTTAAAGATATCTTGTCAAATATTTTTTTACGTGGATGAATCCTCATGGATACCGCTCTGAACTCAGGGAGCGGTATGTCGGACTCCTACCGGCTAAACCTCCACGGCCGTTCCTCCTCTCGCTTTATGTCAACCTGCAACAACCCTTTTTACAGAGGCTCTAGTGTAGTTTCCATTGGATGCTTGGAGAGTGATATTTGTCTGCTAGAGTGGTTAAAATAGAATATTATAGCATCTTCATTCACCATATTGACGCGCTTATGTAACACATTATCTCAAGCTAAACTCGAGGTTAAATCGAGTTTCAAGCACACATTTATGACATTTATATCTATACTGGCTGCGGCCTACAGCTTCGCACGCGTGGTTTGTCAATAAAAAGTAAGCTATATTTCAATTTCATCTTTCTATATTTTAAATATTATCTATATCGATCCAGCCGAGAAAACGACACGAGTTACCATCGAATTTATGAATAAATATGTATGTATTGATGTTTTCCGAATCAAATAAAATCAAAATTGAGACTAAATGCAAAAATGTTATGAAACTAGATATCATTATTATAAATACGGGATTTATCACGTACCGTCTTATCGGTGTTTCGACCGACAATGTTTCGGTTCAATTCGTGAACCTTCATCAGGGTGAGTGCGATCCGCTCCGAATAACGTTTCGCCTCGCACTCTAAAACTAGATATATTTAAGCTATTTTGTATTTCCTCATACATACAAGGATCTCTTTAACTTTATGCAGTTAAATATATTGTCATTCAATTATAATGTTTTTAGGATTCCGGACCAAAATGGTAAAAACGCGGTGCCACTTTGTCCGTCCGTCCGTCACAGCTGATATCTCAGCAACTATTAAATCTATCGGTTTGAATAGTTACAAAGAATACTCACCTTCCTCCATGTCAAATAAAAAAATTAATAATATTTTCGTTTTGATGACCAAAAAAGCAAAAATGGTGGGGGTCAAAATTTCAAAATAGTGTTACTACATCAAGTGAGGTGTCATAACAAAGGGATTAATTTTCACAACTTTAATATGATTGATAAATACAAGTATATGCAATGATTACAGGAAAAGTCTCTATCTAGAATAGTTATTTAGATACCTATCTGTCTTAAAAGTTTTCCTGGTTTACCGGTCACATAACAACTTAAATAAACATAAACCTATCTAGGTACAGAACCCTCGATGCGGCGTGGCACCGGCACCGGCACCGGCACCGGCACCGGCACCGGCACTCGCACGTGGCCGGTCTTGTTTTAGATTTGAATGATTTTATATTTCAAACCAGTTGTCTTACTGCTGGGCAGTGCAGTGCAGTGCTGTGGTTCAGTAAATACATTTTTAAAAACTAATTTATAGTTTCATTATTTTTAGGAATTTTTTAAAAACGTGTTCAACTTGTGTTTAACATTTTTGTGGTAAGGCTCAAAAAAATTATAGGTACCTACTACGAATTGCCATTTTCTAGTCAAACATGGTAGTATTGCGTATCGCATAAAAGTCGCAGATTGCAAAGTTTGTACCATGACCTAGGCCACCACTTACTAACTTAATAGGTACTTAGATAGTATACATACTTAGATTCTTTTAAATATACACATGTGCAATTGTGCACGTATTGAAAACAGCAGCATATTAAAAATGTACGCAGTTCGATACCCGGTTAGTAAGAAACCGGCCGACATCAAACTGCGTCGTACATTCCCATCATACGATGCTCGATTGCGACGTAATATTCAATATAAACACAAATAAAATACCTTCGATAGCCGACAACACCGACACCGACCGGTCACTTCAAAACTTAACTAAACTCACAGTATTCTTATTAGGATCGTGCGCGTTTCTTTAGTACGGTAATGCTCCTAACAGCCGGCGAGTTCGGCGCACGGCGCACACTGACTGGTTGGTTGGCTGACTTGCCCGTGCGTGTGTGTGTGTATGGCGCAGTGCGCAGGCGTGCGCTTTTTTTTACTTTTAACGAATGGCACTGGGCCCAGACTGAGCGACGCGTTCGTTTCACAACGGGCCTATTGTATGCCCCGCCTTGGCAAAGTGACCTTATCGGTCTGCACTCGGTAACAGAATGCAACGAGATATAAGTACCTACGCTTTACGAGTAGGTATATGTACTCGGTGTAATTGTAATCTGAAGCGATTTTTTTTAATCGCTATCATAATATTATCTACATATCTATATATACTTAAATAACTTTTTTTATTTCACTCTTTATTGAACTTCACAGTTAACTTGAAATCTTTTCTTTACATAGTATAAAATGAAGTCGCCTCCGCTGTCTATTACCTTAGATCTTTTAAACTACTCTACGGATTTTAATGTAGTTTTCAGCAATAGATAGAATGATTCAAGAGGAAGGTTATTATGTATAACTATAACTAGCTTCCGCCAGCGGATTCGCACGCGCTGTTTGTCAACAAAAACTAGCCTGTGTTAATCCAGGTTATACCTAATCTACGTAGGTACATACCGATTTGAAAGTAACTCTCTGTCTCTCTGTCTGTTCGTTACCTTTTCACGACTTAACGGCTCGACCGATTTCGATGGAATTCGGTACCTATATACCTAGATAGATTATGAATAGACTTGAGACATAGGATATACTTTACGCGACTGCACAGAAGGAGAGTAATGTTTTATTGACATACCACGCGTACGAAGCCGCGGGCGGGTCAGCTAGTTACCTACCTATATTATACAAAAGTGAAGTTATTACCCTTCCTTATTACAAGCCCGATTTGACGTCTGTCATTTTGCTCGCCGTGATAACTTTGAATGAATGTATATTACAAGTAGTATGTAATATGTAATGCCAAAATTATTATGATATCCGACGCTATTCCAATGTTGTATCATTGGATTCAATACCGTAAAGTTGCGATCGTTTTAACCACTTTGGAACTAAATAGAATCGGTTATTACAAAAAATCAAAACATTTAGTAAACTGATTGTTGCGACCTTTTTTTAACCACTTCGGAACCAACCAAAATCGAAAGATTTACTAAACTTTAGATTTATAAAAACAAAACGATTGTTTATTTATTTAATGTTTTATAGATAGATGCACACACAATGAGGGGGTTTCAACATTATTTTATCAGAGCAATAAAGAATTTTCTAATCTAATCTTATCATTATCGCCAATATTTTCTTGAATGAAAAATGATACAAATTATGTATAAATAGCCAAGCTAGTTCGATATTAATTTATCCCTCTTAGAACGGCGATAGTATAGTAAGACTGAGTAGGTATCTAATAATTTAATAAATTATACTAGATATTTCAGCGCTATCTAGCCCCAAACTAAGCAAAGCTTGTACTATGGGAACTAGATATTTTTTTGTGACAATTAGACAAACCCGAAATAAATATCTGTAGACCATGCAAACATTTGTCCCGCAGCAGAAACCGAACCCGCAACGCAACCTCCTGCGTCTCAGCCGGCTATTCACCCACTGCGCCACAGAGGTCATCAATTCAGGTTGCTGTCGATTCGGACAAAATATATTGGGACACAATGTCCCAATTGACACTTTTGATTTTAATATTTTTGTTTATTGTTAGTATATTCGGATACCATTAAAAATAGCTGCAATTTACAGTCAGTTAAAAAACAGGATTTTACCAGGATATAATTTTTTAGTGTTTTTTAATGCGTTATTTTAAAGTGTTTATTACTTAAAATATTGTGCCAAATGATGTGTAAAATACTGAGATTGTTGTAGGTTAAGTTTTTTTTATTTTGTTTTAGAGTTTTTTTTTCAGTAGATAATAGGCATTGGTGACGATGAATACTAATAAATAATTAGTAGTAATTTTAATGATATCTATGATTGAACTAATGATTATCTGTGATTTCAATACATACTCGTAAATGCGCTTAGGATAATTAGGTACTTTTTTAGTAATAATAAATAACTCCAAAATTAGTAAATGTTGTCGGGATATTTTCTCAGTTTATTATAAATTGTCTGTGATTTTTATACATTCCTAAAATATAGATTTTTTTAATACGTAAGGAAAAATAGAAAATGTTTTTAAGATATAAGAAAATCTTAAGTTAACATTTTTAATGATTTTTTTATATCGTTCATTTTAAATTGTTTAATAGGTAAAATTTATGCCAAATGCTGTCTAAAATACTGTGATTATTGTGGGTTAAGTATTTCTTATTTTATTTAAGAGTTTTATCGTTTTTTTTTCAGTAGATGTAGGCCTTGCTGATGTTGAAAACTAACAAATAATAAGTAGTAATTTTAGGTATGTGTGAACTAGATTATCTGTGATTTTAAAACATACTCATATACTGTCTTAGAATAATTAAAAAATATCTTTTAGATATTTTAAAGTGATCATTATTTAGATGCCTAAGTATACAAGATGTTGATTTATACCAAATATACGCTATGAATGAAACTTGTGTTTTTTTTAACATTAATGTAAGTCACCTCATGCTCGCAAAGCAATTTGATTAGCTTTATTACATTATATTATATTTGGCTTAAACATTTTTTATCTGACTGTACTCAACAGCTTCAATAATTTGATGGTGTCCGAATCGACAGTAAAAAATATATTAAAATTAAGTGTCAATTGGGACTCTGTGTCCTAATAAATTGTGTCCGAATCGTCAGCAACTCGTCAATTCCCTGTATACAACCTGTTTCCGGTCACAGGAACAATACTTAGTAGTAGAGATATTTCATTCTAAAACTGCGTTTCCTATCGCGTTATTGAATTTTACAAACAGTAAAACCATTTTATAGTAAAACGTTACAAAGTTATCCGTATGATTACAACTAATAATGGTTCATTCATATTCACGTAATGAAGTTTGTGGGCGCACGATTGAAGATCACGGTCTAAACTAAAACAACCAGGATCATCAATCATCATGCATTCATGTCAAGTAGATAGATTGTAGGTATAATATTGACGAACAGTTATAAATCAATGCGTTCTAAGAGCGTTATCACACTGGCAATTAGCGAGCGTGTTTCAAGTCAATGTGCTCGGTGCGTGTGCGTAAGGCGCGGTACAAATGCAAAGGCGCGGGCGAACACAGTGGATGCATTTGGCGCATTCAATGTTTGATTTTATCACGAACAACATGATGTCTTCTTCGTCAGATGAAGAGGATCTGCAAGCTCTGGTGTATTTGGAGAACTTACAAATGATCAGAAGATATGCGGTCCACCCTGTGTGGCAAGCAGGACAGGAGCATGCCACGCTAACTGCGGGTGCGCCGAGGGCGAGGTAGCGGCGCCCGCACCACGCCCGCGCTCCGCCATCTCTGTATGTCTCGCGCCACACCTCTGCTATACATTTTGTATGAAATATCAAAGAAGTGGCGCCGCGCCCGCGCTGCGTCCGCGCCACACCTCCGCCCGACGCCTCTTGTATTTGTCCCGCGCCTAACGGGCTCGCGACGTGCACGCGGCTTTTTTTCCTACAATACAACTCACTAAAGTGTACATGACATGAGGAGTTTTAGATAAACCAAAGTCACCACATAGCACAAAGGATTAGCAAGCTGAAGTGGCAGTGGGCAGGGCACTTAGGTACATAAGGGCAGAAAAGTTCTCGAGTGGTGATCACGCACTGGAAAGCGCAGCGCAGAACGGCCCCCCACTAGATGTAAAGACGACCTGTTAATGGTTGCTGGGAGCCGTTGGGTGCAGACCGTACAATATCGGTCGCTCTGGAAATCATTGGGGAAGCCTATGTTCGGCAGTGGAGTTTCTGTGGCTGAAATGATGATGATGATAAAGCGTGGTTGGTGGTTGCAAGAGCGCGAGTTTTTCTATTTGCGGTGGGTGTCGCATGCCGTAGCGAGCTTGCGGCAAACACATTCACAAATTCGGCTCGCCAACGCTCTCAAATCGCCAGTGTGATAACGCCCTAAATAAGTATTCATCCTTTTGCAACTGCGCAAAAAGCATCCCTAACTGCGCAGATACTAGCCTAGGTCATGATCGAGCGGAAGTAGGTATATGCACGAGTTTGTATAAGATTATTTTCCGTGTTTACTGTATTCAATGCTTATTTTTTATCATCACTTGATTGGTGATAAATGATCACCAAGTGGTAAAATAAAAACACAGACGTAATAGAGAAAGAAATAAAAAACACTAATGATAACTATTCAGAATAGAAGAGGACAGATACTTATACAGGTCATCTTACTTATACGACATGATAGCATAATCTAACTAAACACAAAACTTACATCATTTTGGAAACGGAACTCTAAACTCATCAGACCTGAATAAAGAATTATCGCTGAACAATGAACAATGACGAGCTCCGTGGCGCTATGGGCGAATAGCCGTCTGAGACGCAGAAGGTTACTCTTCTTCCTGCCCGTTTCCCACATTATGCGGGGTCGGCACAACATGTATTCCTCCTCCACATCTCCGTTGTCACTTCCCTCCTACCCATATTATTGTTAACACAGTCCCTCCATCTCATATTCGGCCTTCCTCTACTTCTATATCCATCCACACACACTCATATCTAACACTCTTTTAGTCGCATCATTTTCTTCCCTATGCATGACATGCCCATACTACGCTAGCCTCTTACTCCTCAATTTTTTTATCACTGGCGCTACTTTTAAACTCCCTCTAATATACTCATTCCTTATCTATTCTCGTTACCCCACACATCCATCTCAACATTCGCATTTCCGCCTGAGACGCAGGAGTTTGCAGGTACAATTCCCACCGCGGAACAAATGTTTGCCGTATCTACAGATATTTGTTCCGGGACTGGTTGTTTCTCTTATTGTAAATATGCATTTACAATAAAAAGTACAAGTATTCTATGTATCAGTTATCTGGTTCCCATAGCACAAGCTTTGCTTAGTTTGGGGCTAGATAGCGCTGTGTGAAATATCCAACATTATTTATTTATTTATTTAGAAATGTGAAATTTATTTTGGCATGTAAAAATAAACACTTTAGTAAACTTGAGGCATATAGAATCAAAAGCAGCTATATCCACTCCCGTTGATTTCTCACAAAACAAAAAAAAAATGCCTATTTCACCGTATTTTTGCTATAAATAAAAGAGAAAATCTCGTAAAAACTAACTGTACGAATATAAACTATGACCAAAGCACTTCGACGTCCATAATGGTGGTTTAAATAGTTATTGACTAAATTAAAATACATTCTCAAGTGAAATTAGACACAATACGGACTTAGCTGCCATTGATTCTATACGACTCACTTATGTTGTGCTATTGCATAATGCTTGCCATCTAACATTATTTTATTAATTAATCAATGTGTTTTTATTTTTTTATTTTAATCCAATTAATTATTATCTTAATTACATGTGATTTTAAAGTAAATTATTATTATTATTTTTAATAATTTTGTAGAAATAAAATTTGACTTGTAAATTATTTTTACCAATAAATTGATTATTCCTGATTAACGACAGATACTGTATTCGTGACGTCTAGAGATATCTCTTGTTGTCTCTTTCTAACCCAAAACCCGCAGCCATTTCCGAAAGAGATATCAAAACGGCCTTTATGTTTGGATATCGATTGCAAGAGTAGGCAGTAAGTTTTATATCGAATTAAGTAATCGCCTAAACTTAGTCGATTTTCTTTAAAATTTGATAATATAACTATCAGTTTTTTTTTCGAAAAGTCTTTTTGTATGTTTTGAGAAACCGTCACTTGAATATCGTCAGTATATTATTAAACACCCTGTATTAAAAAAAGTACCTACTTAATAACTCGATAACTTTTTGCCATCTTGTAGGTAGGGACATGATTCCATTGCTAAAGCAATTTTGGGGTTTCTGATCAAAATACCGCGACAAGTAGTTTTGGCAGTCCTCTCGTGATGTTAACCTGACACTGCCTAAAGAATTCTGAAGAGACCGAAACAGGTGAAAATCTGAAGGTGTAAGGTCAGGACTATACGGCGGATGCATTAACACCTCCCAGCCAAACTCTCTTAATTTTTGCTGAGTGGCTAAAGATGAAAAACCACACCCCTTCTGTTGATTAATTCCGGCCGCTTTCTCTCAACTTCTTGCTTTAATCTCATCAGTTGTTCGCAGTAAAGTTCAGAATCGATGGTCCTGCCTGATGGTAACAGCTCATAATGAATAATGCCCTTCCAATCCCACCACACACACAGCATCACCTTGTTGCGAGTTAACCCGGGTTTCGCCACAGTCTGTGAAGCCTGACCGGCCTTTGACCACGACCTTTTTCGCACGTTCTTGTCGTACGTGATTCACTTTTCATCACCAGTTATCAGCTTCTTCAAAAATGGTTCGGTTTCATTACGTCGTAATAAAGAATCACAAATGAGTACACGGTTCATTAGGTTTCTTTCAGTGAGCTCGTGGGGTACCCAAATATCGAGCTTTTTTGTGTACCCAGTTTTTTTCAAATGCGCCAAAACTGTTTTGTGGTCAATTCCCAGTTCATCAGCTACGTCTTAACTACTGATATGCCGATCTTGCTCAACTTTTTAAAAAATGGCATTAATTTTATCCGTAATAGGGCGACCAGAGCGACGTGCATCTTTGACATAAAAATTTCCGGATTGAAAACGCTTAAACCAAATTTGTGCTACTCTCACAGACACTGCACTAGGTCCATAAATCTATTTGTAAGAATTATGTTCTGTATTTTACTTTGGTGTACAATAAAGAGTTATCTTATCTTATCTTATCGCAAATTTTTTTCGCGGCTTGCGTTGCGATTTTATCTTTTTTGTAGTAAAATTTTGAAAATGTATCGAATTTCTTCATTAGATTCACTCATCTTTACAGTACGAAAAACAAATAAAAATCACACATTTTCCTAATTTGAATTTGGAATTATCTTCTTTAAAATTTAAACTTTGAATAATACCAAAACCAGCCAGATACAAATAGTATAGCCAAAGAGATTTTATTACAAGTTCATACATACACATACATACATACATATGCGAAAAGACTTTTTCCCCAACCTAAATAAACTAAATATTCTGTGAATATTTCAAGCGTCTACCTGTTGCCGTTATCAATATCGAGCAAAAACGAGCAACAAAATCACGTTTGTTGTATGGAAGCTCCCTTTAAATATTTATTTTATTATGTTTTAAATATTTGTTGTTATAGCGGCAACAAAAATACATCATCTGTGAAAATTTTAACTGTCTAACTATCACGGTTCATAAGATACAGCCTTGTGACAGACGGACAGACAGACAGACAGCGGTCTTAGTAATAATAGGGTCCCGTTTGACCCTTTGGGTACGGAACCCTAAAAACAACTTTCATAAGTAGTTGTTTACCTATTATTAATTTGTATAGATAGCTGTGTAGTTTTTATACTATTTTTTAAATCAGGTATTGTATAGTTTTATTTAAAGTTGATAAATAATGGTTTTTGTACTTGGAAAACCACCGTTAAACCGTTAAACGATGAAAAATCGTATTTATAATAATCATTATTATGCTTTTTTTAGCAGTCGTATAAGCCGCAGTTTTGGGCATTTTATTTCAAATCCAAATTTTCTACTGTTTTAAATTTATGGTTTTTTTTGTACCTATTTGTATTTGATTGATTGTGTTTGTGTTACTTGTTTATCTATGGTTTGGTTTTTGGTTACATATTCTTTATAATAACCATTCACTGTTGTAACGAGTGTCGCAGCCTTGCTGCTGCAAACTGCGACGCTACTGTAACCAGTGTAGTACACATCTTTATCTACAATACACAAAGGTTATCTGGAGAGCTCTTTAGCATTAGGTTCGCCTATGTATTCGTTTTACAAGTGCAATAAAGTATTTGCAATCAATAAATAAATATGTTCTATTTATATTGTTACATATACCTATGTATATTGGGTCGACGACATAAAGAAAGTCGCGGGCAACTCCTGTATGCGCGCAGCACAGGACCGGGAATGGTGGCGTTTACAAAGGGAGGCCTGCCTACACCCAGCAGTGGGCACTTTGAGCTGTGGATGATGATGATGATATTGTTAAAGAAAAAGCTACAATGCCCGAAAATTAAACAAAACACGCACTCAAATTACCGCAAAACCACGAGTGGCATTACCTAAAAACCGTTGCTTTCTAAATCGCGCACATAACGAACAATTATTCACCATCGAGCCAAAGGAAATAGCTGGGTCGAAATTATCGCTATCAAACGAAGACACCGAAATAATTAAATTAATAAAACACAGAACATGACTTACCTTAATGCAGCCTAGACGAAAATGGACGATCTGGTATCCCGGGCCGAAGCACTAGGTTGCAACGGGCATGCGCAACGCAGGGCATTACAAATAGGCCAAAAAACGCATCCTGCACCGGATCAATACTCAGATGATGGGTTGCCCATCGGGCCCACCCACCCATCGAACATTCTACTATCAAATGTTCCAGAGCTCATGAAAATTTATGGATACGTTTCACTTATCGCAAGATCGGGTGTGGAATAAAATGTCTCATGCGAGGTGGTTGAATGAAAAGTTACT
This sequence comes from Philereme vetulata, assembly GCA_918857605.2. Classification (NCBI taxonomy): domain Eukaryota; kingdom Metazoa; phylum Arthropoda; class Insecta; order Lepidoptera; family Geometridae; genus Philereme; species Philereme vetulata. The sequence goes on along the minus strand of OU975446.1, from coordinate 10,433,302 downwards.
AGGTGCCCCCCCCCCCCCCTAGCAACCTTAGGGGTGCTATTTTGCAACAGAATCGTTTTTTATTGTTCCATTTTCAATTTTTAGTTTGCGAAAGTTTAAGTTGGAAGTTTCGAGTTAGATTCTTTTTGGGAAATAGCTAGCAAAAGTAGGAAAAATTCTAAAGAAAATAACTATTTTTAACTAAATAAATATTTTACTGGTGGTAGAGCTTTTGTGAACGGGCTCGAGGAAGTGGGCACCACGGCCTTACCTTTATCTGCCGCCAAATAGCAGTACTTGTGCTGCTGTGTTCCGGTTAGATAGTAATGGTATGTTCCTGTAATTACTGGCACATAGGCATTACAGCTAAGTCCTATATACGTATGGCAACGTATCCACATAGAGATCAAGACAACATAATAGCTTGTTTTGAATTCTATATGGATATCCATGGGCTGCAGTAGCCACTTAACATCTGGTGGACTGCATGCTCGTTTGCGATCTAAGTATAGTATAAAAAAAACTGATGGAAAAGTTTTCTTCTTAGAATTAGACTTTTTATGATTTTTTTTTAGTTTCGTAGCAATCGGCACGTTTACAATTTACAAAGTCTAGAGCACAGGCGCCGGGTAGCCAGACTTTCAGTTTTTTATAAGATTCATTTTAGTGAATGTGCGCAAGATCTTCATGACCTTATACCTGCTTGCCCCTTCCACCACCGGACAAGCAGACGTACCGAGAAATACCACCCATACCTGTTCGGCATACCACCTTGCCGTACTAAATGAATTGCTTCAACTTTTCTTGTTAGCACAAGGAACTCACTTCCGGCGTATGTTTTTCAAAACCAGTATAATTTTAAAATAAATAAAAATAAAATACATTTATTTCAAGCAATTATGTAGCTCATATCATATCATATAGGAAAGCGCACAACACAATAACTAAACTAATGTTTATACAGGGGTTTTTGAGAGCATGCCTGTCACACCAATGTCTGGTGTACGGGCAGTCTACTCTGCCGGCTATCATTGCCAAGACGGTGTCGGCGCTGGCCCGCAGCCTGTGCGCCAGGGACGCGGCTCGCTTGCGCATGACGGTATGGAAGCAGTCGACCCGCGCCGCCGCGAACATCCCTGATGCACTGCAGTAGCGGGGCAGCCCCAGCATCGCCCTGAGTGCATTGTTATACTGGACGCGGAGTGCGCTGTACGCCGCCTGCGTATACTTTGCCCACAGGCTGCACGAGTACAGAGAGGTACAGTACGCTCGAAATAAAGTCAGCTTAACCCCCTCTGAACTACGCGCAAACCTGCGAGCAATCATATTCGCATATATATTTAAGATTTTTAAAATCATCTCAAAAATTTCAAGCCTATCATTATTATAAATACGGGATTTATCACGTACCGTCTTATCGGTGTTACTAGGTTGACTGAACACATACGTGCAATGAAGAATGTCGACTCAAACAGTTCTGCAGTGGCGGAACATTCCTTAGATTCTGGTTCGACGCACTACATACGTTTCGACAAGGCCCGGGTTTTAGCGAGAGAGAAGTTCTTCGTTCCTCGCAAGAACCGAGAGGCGATAGAAATAAGTCGTTTGCCGAACTTTAACACAGATAGAGGATGGGTTCTACCGTCAGTCTGGAGACCATGTCTACATGATGCAAGTGACAGAAGAGTGAGTGAACCTGGTAGAGACATAGTTAGTGTTGTGTGTTTGCCTGTACCAAGAACTACCGAAGAGAGCAGCAGTGATGATAATGATGATGACACAGCGGGTCAACGCACTGTGCTAACGTTGACCCAATCCCCACCACCCCGCCCGTTCACTCGCGCGCAGAGGGCAGCGGCGCGCGCGCAGTGCGAGGCGAGACGTTATTCGGAGCGGATCGCACTCACCCTGATGAAGGTTCACGAATTGAACCGAAACATTGTCGGTCGAAATACCGATAAGACGGTACGTGATAAATCCCGTATTTATAATAATGATTGAAATCAATCACGAAAGTTTTCTAAGTAAAATTTCAAGCCTAGACGGGACTTGAGCCCGTAACCTTCCTCTTGATACGAGGATGCACTATCCAACTGTGCTACCAGGCCATTTCACGTCTAGGTCGAAATTAATGAGATGATTCGGTATAATCTTGGAGTCTTCAAGTCTAGAGTGAATAGGTTCTTTCTAGGCAAGCGTGCTCCACCTTCAATCACACCTTCACTTACCATCAGGTGAGTCGCTATCAAACGGACGGTCAAGCGCTTGACTATCATCAATAAAAAAAACGTTTAGAGACACTGTTAAAAGTTATTGGAAAAATCACGTTCTCTAAGCTTTAGTTTGTAAGAGTTCTTTTATAGTCGGCTGGCAAAGTGATTCGATGAAGAAAGAAGTAAAAAAATTACAAGAATTACTAACTAACTAGTTATCGAAATATTATGAATTACAGAATCTAAAATTCGAAGGTACACACGGCAACATATCAAACTATAAATTTCCAGTATAAGCTGACCTCGCATTGTGTAGGCTTTTCGTAGAATGAGAGGTTAGCTTATACTGGAAATGTATAGCTTGATGTGTAGCCGTGTGTACACGTATTATACATATAATGTACATTTCAATTATCATGAGATATCGTTTCTAGAGGCAACGTTCTAACAGTATAGGTAGTGTGTACAATACAAACTAACAGGCTCTTCAATTAAATATTATGTGAAGGGAAAGTCCAAGGTTTTTAAGACATGCTTGGCTTCGCTTTACCATTAAACGGAAATAAACAATTTACAACCCTAATAGTAATAGGTGAAGGCTGGATCTTGCTTGATATGTAATTTAGAAATATTGACGATGTAATACGAAACGAAATATTGTGGGTAGCGTGGTGAATAAGTGAATAATACGAAAAAGGAAATAAGTAGTTTAGACATTATGCTTGCTTAGTTGGTAAGCGGTAACAAGTTAACTCTTTGAAGCTATTATAGTGCTAATGCTGACACAGGTGTTGGACTTTTTAGGCATCCCGATAAAAATAAGGGGTAAAAGGTACCTACTCCAAGAACTCGTAGAAATAATACTAAGTCAGTTGAAACACATATTATTGCGCATCCCCGCCCCCATCACACACCCACACAATACACACGCACGCACAAATATACCCTCTCAGACACACAAACCCACACACACAATTGTTTTGTCTTAGTAGTTTTGTAATCCTATAATATTACTGCTTATCTTTTGCTTTATTTAACTTAAATTTGTTTTTTGTTTCTCTGTTCTCATAATAGTTCAAAATCGATTTGATCTCGCATATAATCTATATCTGTTTAACTTTTGCAAAATATAAACAGGGCATCCGCGATACAGGTGTTACACCTAGTGCGGAGCTTATTATGTACTTAAATATATGTTAATTCTTATTTGGAAAATAAAAATATTTTTATTTGAAATTACCCGATTACAAAATAAAAGAAATTAGAGGGAGTTTCAAGCACCAAGTCTAGCCTCGGGGCTATGGAGCGCAGTATCTTAGGAGTCACACTTACTGACCATATCAGTAACACGATACTGCGCTCTCAAACACATACAGTCGATGCAGCACTGAAAACTGATAACCTAATGTGAGACTAGGCTGGACATGTTAGCCGCATGTCCGAAGAACTCAGCCTAAACGACCACCGAGTGGGTTCCGAACGCAAGGCGGCCACGACGAAGGCATAAGCGGCGCTGGTGGATGAGCTGGACTTCTAAGATCAGAGCTGGCAAAACATAACACAAGGACCTACGGAAAGAGGGAAGGGAGACCTCTGCCTTGCTGAAGGAAACATAGGGCTTATAAATAAAATGAAATAAATAATTAATTAATTATTACTAACTAGGATACTGTTTATCCTTTGGCTCACTTTACCAGAAACAAGAGATCTCGAGACGAGTTCAGCTAAGATGGGCCCGCCTTTAGTAGGTTAGAAGACATCCTAAAGTCTAAAATCCCTCAATGCCTCAAGACCAGGGTGTTTAACCAATGTGTCCTGCCCATTCTTACTTACGGTTCCGAGACTAGGTCGCACACAAAGGAATATGTACATGCATAAGATTAGAGTAGCTCAACGGGCAATGGAGCGCGCCATGCTCGGTATATCACTCTTGGACCACATACCCAATGTAGATATCCGACGTCGCACAAAAGGTTGTGGACGTGGGTATGAGGCTCGCAGGGCTGAAGTGGAGATGGGCTGGACACTTGACTAGGAGGGATGACAGGCGTTGGACGAAGGCGATTACAGAGTGGTGGCCAAGGAATGCTCTTAGACCAAGAGGCAGACCACCCGCCCGATAGTCGAATGACATTGAAAGCTCGTAGCTGGGTGTCAATGGATGAGACTCGCAAGGGACCGGAAAGAATGGCGTGATAAAGAGGAGGCCTATACCTAACAGTGGGTTCAGACGGGCTGAGATGATGAATAACTTAAGAATTAGATTTACAAACTTTTTCGATAGTAGAGCTCTGTAATATATCACACTAATATTATAAATGTGAAAGTTTCGATGTTTGTTTGTTACTCAATCACGTCGCAACAGCTGAACCGATTTTGATGAAATTTGGTATATACCTATATTATAACCTGGATTACCACATAGGCTACTCTTTATCCCATAAATAAGTTCCAATGGGATAAAAATTGGGGTCAAATCAAGTTGCAACAGCGAGTTAAGCTTTATTTCTAGGTTACATACACATTTAGTAGTGTAACGCGTACGAAGTCATGGGTAACAGCTAGTTTTTTATAAGTTATCATTAAAATCATTTGTTTCATCATCATTTAACGATCCCTTAGCGTTTTTTTTATATTAGGTGCGTATATATATCGTAAGTGTACTCTAGTTTTATTAGAATCTAGCAGCAGCCACCAACCAGGCTAATCACCAATTCTATGATAACTTACTTTTATAATTGAATTATGATATTGAAAAAACACTTTGTTCTTGTGTTCTTCATGCACAACACTAACACTGACACTATATTACACTGGTACACTAAAATAACACAAAAGGTTTTGTCCTTTTCAGTCTTCTCACTAGATCCATGTTATCGAGGAGCTGGATTGCCTCGACGTTCACATGATGGTGACATCTTTGTTCGTGAGCTTTGCATATTTTTAGGGTTCCGTACCCAAAGGGGAAAACGGCACCCTATTACTAAGGCTCCACTGTTTGTCTGTCTGTCTGTCCATCTGTCACCAGGCTGTATCTCATGAACCGTGATATTTAGACAGTTGAAATTGTCATAGATGATGTATTTCTGTTGCGGCTTTATCAACAAATACTAAAAACAGAATAAAATTAATATTTAAGGAGGGCTCCCATACAACAAACGTGCTTTTTTTGCTCTTTTTTGCTCGATCTTGATAACGGCAACAGGTAGACGCTTGAAATATTCACAGAATATAGTTATATATTCACTTTAAAAATAAATAATTAAATTAAAATAAAACAACTATTTAAGGGGGGCTCCCATACAACAAACGTGATTTTTTGCCGTTTTTATAGATAATGGTACGGAACCCTTCGAGGGCGAGTCTGACTCGCACTTGACCGGTTTTTTTGTACATGCAGAAGAATCCTATAACATGAATGATTATGTTTAGCGACACATAAGATGCAAAACTAGACCCAACCAATATAAAAAAGTGGCACTCCGGGAGCGCCGACAGAAGTGAAAAATTTAGCGTTTAATGTTTGGGTATTCAAAATTTAAAAGCAGACTACACTACAGATACTTATATTATATATACAGAGGTGTCGGTAAATGTAACAGTGTCGCGAGTTCAACGGTTTTAGCCCATCTCAAAAAATGCCCAACGAGCTTAATGAAGTTTTTAATTCAAAAACCGTTCATGACCATAATCGTGCACAATGTAAATTGGAAGACGTAATTAGATTTAGTGCCTAAAAAAACTTGTCAATTCGAAAAATCCCAATTGTATCTGTATCTCAAACAATTAAGCCAGTGAAAAAGCATAAATCAAACACAAAATACGCAACGCAACGCAACGTTTACGAAATTGTATAAGGGCTCGTACACAAAACTGCGATGCGACGCGATGCGATGCGATGCCGTGCGGCGAGGCGTCTCCCAAGGTGACCATTCCTTCGACGACCCTCAACCGTACCTACTGAACGTATTTTGAAAACTAGGTCGTGACATGGATCGTAACAAGAAGTGTGCGCTTTTGTTATTGTACAGGAGATACAGGAAAAAGAAACAAAGAAGATGCGAATCAATTTGCAAGTTCTTGCGATGCGTCGAGGGAGCTCGCAGATTTTTACGATGCGACGTCGCATCGCAGTTTTGTGTACACACGGCTACACATCAAGCTATACATTTCCAGTATAAGCTGACCTCTCATTCTAGGAAAAGCCTACACAATGCGAGGTCAGCTTATTTTGGAAATTATAGCTTGATGTGTAGCCGTGTGTACGAGCCCTAAGGCCGGATTGCACAATGATCCCTAAACATATTAGCGACTAAGGGCCGAATTCACCGTTGAAACTAAACGCGATCAGTTCAAGCTAAACTCAATTTAAGCGTTTAACTGAGTTCAAGGTAAACGCAAATCATACAAAAACGTCAAATTTGAATACATTTTGTATGGTTTTCCCACTCTTTAATGTTCTTTTTGCAATACATAACAATAACAAAAACAAACTACGTCTAAATTGTAACATTTTTGACCGAGTTGGAGCAATTTCAATCCCAAGCTTCTCCTATCATCTAACTAAATAATCCGATTGTTATTGTAGAATTTTTATATCATTTGCGTAGGTACTTAGATCTGTGTTATATAGAGACTGTTTTTTTATAATCATATTTATTTAGCCACTAAATACGTTTAGGCATCTTTACGCAAGTCGCCCTAATTGCATAAATCATTCGTGGAGTAGATGTTGAGTTCCAAATTGATACAGGACGTGAAGAGGGTCGCCGTTGGGGTAGCACCCTCGTCTCGTGACCTTGGAAGGCTCAAGGGCACACGAGCTTTAAGCTTCCTGTTTGACGTCTGTCTGTTTGTTGAATACATTATCTTCTTTTAAATAAAGTTTCAACTTTCATATGTTTGTGTCCGTAAAACTTACCTTAAAAGTGGATTAATGGATTAACTTAAAATTTTTACACAACCTTTTATTTCTATCCCAAGATCCCCCGGGAACGGGAGATTTGAAGTATGCGAAGTCGTGGAAGGGTCAGCTAGTGTAGATATATTATTATTTATTTGAACACCAACATAACATACATTAACACATTACCTATAATTAATCTCTATACCTAGTCAGGTCATAAATTCTGTCACATGTTTAATATAAAATAATTGAAACAAGTTTATTCATTATGTTACCATTTATATACCAAAATGAACTTTACAAAACATGGATTCTTATGACACTAAAGTTTATTCAAAATAACCTCCGTGATTTTGAATACAGGCCTTCAATCTGCGCGGCCAGTCGTCTATCGCAGCACGAACGAGGTCCATGTCAATATCGGCGGCTGCCTTAATCAAGGATGTCTTGAGTGACTCCAAATTGGGATGAGGCTTTGAGCACGCCTTTTCCTCCAAGTGTTGCCATATCTTGTAATCTAACGGATTCAAATCTGGACTGGAGGAGGGCCAGTCTTCGTGCCGGATGAAGTCGATTTCACGCGCCGCCAGCCAGTCTTGTGAGCTCTTCGCTCTATGAGCTGGCGCCGAATCTTGTTGGAATACCCAGTGCCTGTTATTGAACATGGTATGAGAAACAGGTTCCACAAGGTTCGTCAGGACTGTATTTTGATACACAACTACATTCGTTTTTACACCTTTCTCACAAAAATGTACCTCAATAAGAAGTTAAGCCCCAATAAGAAACTCCCAACCATACCATGAGTGAGGATGGAAAATGACCTCGTTGGACACGCGGAATACGGTTGCTCGCTTCTTCACTACTGTGTGCGTACACCTTATCATTTTGTTTGTTGTAGCTCTCTTCTACGGTAAAATTTTTTTCATCCGAAAAAAGAATTTCCCGATATTTTTTTCCCGCGTACCGCTTCAACAAAGCGCGGCATCTCTTCAGTCTCAGGTCCATTAGACGAGCATTCAAACGATGTCCTGTTTTTCTTCGATATGCCCGAAGCCCTAAGTCTTCATTTAACACCCTTTTCACCGTGGTTCTGCTTAACCCCATCTGAAGGGCCAACAGTTTCTGCTTACGTTTGGGATTTCTTTGATTCGCGCCTTCACAGCTTTTATCACTGCTGGAGTCCTAACAGACCGAGGGCGACCACTTCTTGACCTGTCATCTACACTAGAGTCTTCATTGTATCGTTTGATGGTGCGATAAACGAATCTTTTGGTTATATTCAAATTTTTCAGTATGTCAAAAATTTTAAATTGGCGCGTAACCGCAACGATGCAACGCAATAACTGCAACACAGTCTTCTTTAAGCGTCCACTCCATATTTAAAAATGAGTAAAATTCTAAAAAGTATACATTTTTATTTTCATGAACAATTCGAAATTCGAATTCTATAAACTTTTTTGTGGCCAGCATTCTAAAAGAAAAGTTTTTACTGTGTGACTTATGACCTGACTAGGTATATAAAAATGAATCCCTATTTCTCTTGGTCACGCCATCACGCGTGAACGGCTGGACCGATTTCGCTAATTCTTTGTTTGTTGTATTTCATATTGTCAGGAGAAGGTTCTTATGAAAGAAAAAATTAAGAAAATTGCGCGCAAAATTAGAAAATTTAAGAATACTTAACCACCATATAAAATTATTTATAATCTAACCTTAGCGCTTTTATAATGCAACCTTATGACGTTTGACATAGAATTGACAAAATGCGTGCTGCAAATATTGTCAAAGAGGATGTAAAAAAAATAATATCGTTTGAAACAGATGCTTCGGTCGGAGTTATCCCGAGATATATTGTCTATATATATAAAAATGAATTGATGTTCGTTAGTCTCGCTAAAACTCGAGAACGGGTGGAGCGATTTGGCTAATTTTGGTATTGAATTATTTGTGTGTGGAAGTCATTCGTTTTCTCATACATAATGATGGCCGGGGACAACGATTGACAATTGTACCAGGGTGACGTATATTGACGGCCCGCGTTATATGCATGTCAAGGCGGTACGAAGTTCGGCGGGTCCACTAGTCAGTTAATATTTCTACGAGCTAAATATTATATATTAATTATTAATAATTACAGGTGGAGACTACATTGACTTATTTATAGAGCGAATAACATTAAAAATTAAACAATTAAAAAAAATACACCGAAATAAATAAAAGACACAAAAATAATTACAAAATCAATAAAATAGACACTGAAAATATAACGGTATAAATTGGCATTTTATGTGATTGTAGAGTCTCAAGTCTTATCTAGGTCTGTGTTAGCTCTAGCTTACTAGCTTTTCCCTGCGGCTTCAAGATTACTAATTAATGGCTCTACCATCTGACATCGCCTAACTTTGATATCTTCGACTCTGAATAAGTTGAGAACTTTCTTACTCCCAAAACTCTTCTACTTATATATTGTAAGGGGTTGCTGCTACCCCTGTCCAATACGATTGATATTGATAGTTGATGGGACCGGTAGCCTTATTACCTAAGCCAAATTGCTGTCTTGTCGCTCTACAGAACTTGTCGACAGAAATTTTGCTTAGGTAATAAGGTGGCGGGTTTGTTAGATTAAAACGACTGCACGCGACCGATGTGAGTTTGGAACCAACTTTATTGATCAACTTAAAAATGCCTGGTAAACAATGATATTGCTGAATGTACGGTTTGGCCCCTACATATCTATACTTCTATACTAATATTATAAAGAAGAAAGATTTGTATTTTTGAGTGTATGTTTGTAATGAATAAACTCAAAAACTACTGTGCCGATTTCAAAAATTATTTCACCATTGGAAAGCTACATTCACCCTGAGTAACATAGGCTATATTTATTGCTAGGAAATATTAGGGATCCTTACTAAAAACTAAAGGCTGTACCCCGACCAAAACGCCACGCATGCCGTTTTTGTGCAGTTTTTTGGAGCTATCTACTTGTTATTTAAAAGAAATATCAACTAATAAAAAAATAATTCAAATAAGCAACCAAAAAAACGAGCCTTGTTCTTAGATAAATCGAAACAGGACCACAATTATGGTCAAGACTGCACAAAACCCGATATCCCAATCGATGTTTTTAATAATCTTAAAGAAAATTTTATGGAAAACTTAAAAAAAAACTAATGAGGAAAAAAGTGTAATCGAACGGACAACCGTTTTACAAAGCGAACGCAGCGAGTGGCTAGAGTTGCGTAGGTCATTGTTAACTGCTTCCAACTTTGGAAAAGTTGTAACACGCCGAAATGACACGAGCTGTCATAACTTTGTAAAAGAGTTATTGTACAAAAGTAACATTGACCATGTGTCGTCAATAAAACATGGCAAAGACAATGAAAAAATTGCTATCAAGCAAGTAGAGAGGCAAGAAAAAATTCAAATTGAACCTTGTGGTCTATTCATTGACGAAGAGTTTCCATTCTTAGGAGCCACTCCGGATGGCTTATGTAGCGACGATACTATCGTAGAAATTAAATGCCCGATAACGGCATTCAAATTGGGTTTAGAAGAAGCCATAAAAAAAAGAAAAGTAAACTTTTGGAAAACAACAAAAAAGGGCTGGAAATCAATAAAAACCACAAATGGGACTATCAAGTGCAGGGGCAACTACACGTAACTAAACGATCAAAGTGTTTATTTGCAGTTTGGTCAAACGAAAACTCTCTGCTAAAAACGGAATACATCGAGAGAGATGATACATTCTGGAAGGAGAAGATGAAAGAAAAGCTTACATCAGTTTATGTAGATTGTTTGTTGCCAGAATTAGTCGACCCCCGCTACCCTCGAGGTATGAATATAAGAAATCCTCCATACATTGAAGAGGCAATGATAAGAAAAAAAAGTAAAGAAAATAGTAAACCTCAATTACATGAAGATATTGAGACAGCAGATATAGATAGAAGTGAAGGTGACGAACCTTCTGATGTGAATATGCCTTGCCTACATGTACGCGTTATTTAGATTTTAGAGATATGTAAACTAGAAATAGACATTAGTTAAATTAATAATAATTTGTATATAAGTACCGACTTTAAAATAATAAATGATAATAAAATTGACTTTGTTGTTTATTTATTATTTTTCAACCAAACCTTCAACCTCCTTTCAACCTTCAATCTAAAAAATTAACACCGCATAATGTTTATTGAGTATCATGAATTGAATATCTTGTATATAATATGTATAAAAATATGTGCCCCTGCCAGGAACGAAGTTTAGTTCAGTATTTAGGATATACAACCGGCAACGAACAATGCTCGTCTGCTCGAATCTCGATACTGGCACACACACGCCTTCACAAACTCGTATATTATAAAAAAGAAGCATTGAGTGAGAGAGAGAGAGAGAGAGAGAGAGAAAGTTTCATAACGCTTTTTCCTTACGTGACAATTTCTACCAATCCCTACCGCAAGCCGTGTTAAGGAACTTTGTTCAAAAAACTATCTCCTTTTCGTTAGCGCCATCTTGAATTTTGATTTTGACCCCATAATCGTTGTCAACACCCTCGAAAACTATGAAAATGACTCCCATGACGAAAAATTTGCAAATTTTTGGAGGCGCCATCTTGAATTTGACGCCATAATCGTAGTCAACACCCTCGAAAACTATGATAACGACTCCCATGACGAAAAATTTGCAAATTTTTGGAGGCGCCATCTTGAATTTTGATTTGATTTTGACCCCATAATTGTTGTCAACACCCTCAAAAACTATAAAAACCACACCAACGAGGGTAAATATTTAGAAATGTATATGTTATGTATATATGTATATGTTTAGAATGACTGAGGACAGAGCTGTGCGATCGTCTCGTCGTTTCCAATTGATTACTCCACAGCATAACACGGCTACTTACTCTGACTCTTACACCATAACGGCTACTCGTCTCTGGAATAATATGCCACCAAATTATTTCGAGGCTACTTCAGTAGAAGCATTCAGATTGAAAATCTATAGGCACCTTCTCGGTCAAACCGACCAAAAATGAGCAACTTAATCATTCCTTATCACTTCTTCTATTGTTATGTATGTATTTTTATTTGATAATGGTATAGTTTAGTATATGATATAAAGTATTTAAGTAGTATGTAACTATGCTATTTTTATTCTGTGCAAATTTTTCATTAGTTCCCTTTCCTGTGCACTACCTACACATCTTTATCTACAATACTCAAAGGTTATCTGTAAGAGAATGCTCTTTAGCATTAAGTTCGCCTTTGTACTAGTTTTATAAGTGCAATAAAGTATTTTCAATCAATCAATCAAATGTATGGTGGCGCCATCTTGAATTTTGATTTTGTCTCCATTTTTGTTAGAGAGAAGGTCTCGTGGAATCGCGTAACGCTTTTTTGTTGAAAAATTAGAAAGTAAGTAGGTATTCATGGAGACAAGAATAGTCACTGAATTCATGACCAAATTTATTAAAGCGCACCGTTTTTTTTATTCATAGAAATAATAAAAAAAAATTATCAATGCCGTCTCTGTGTATTCTAAGGTCTGTGATTTTTACTAGTCGCAGTTTCATAGGTCGTAAGTTGTTCGCCAGATGGCGCTAGTAATTTTCACGAAGTATTGTAGAGGTGGGGTGCGGCAATGAGGGAACGAGTGCTCAAGGTTATTTGGTCAGGGTACGGCCTTAAGTAACGTAACCCAAGGTGTATAAAAAGTGCCCTAAAACGTCTTTCTTTGCATGCGCTGAGGAAACTATTGATGATAGAACAAAAGTATGTTCTACAATATTAAAGAACAAATCAATATCTACAAAAAACTTCGTAATATTATAAAGAGGAAAGATTTGTTTATTTGTTTGTATTGAATAGGCTCCGAAACTACTGGACCGAGTTAAAAAAATATTTCACTGTTGGGAAGCTACACTATCCCCGGGTGACACAGGCTACTTTTTACCCAACTGCGGTGAAGGAGGGTAATTTTTTTATTGTAAATCTACGCGTGCGAAGCTGCGGGTTGGTCAGCTAGTATTCAATATATTGAGAAAATTTAACTTTCTTACTCCCAATTCGGAGGACTGTAGTCTTCACAAAATTTCTCTACATTTCGCCATGGAACAGTTTAGGTCAAAACACAATACAGAAATGTAGTTGATTTTAGTAGGAAATATATGCGATATCTCCTACGCAGGCATAGCCACGGGTAAAACGCTACTTTTAGGGTTCCATAGTCGAACTAACTATACCTATGAAAGTATTGCTCCCCTCTCAATTCGCCTTTACAAATCATGACCCCTTCAGGGAACCAAATTAATACGTTCCTACGTATGCAACGGCAATGATCCATTCAAAACTGCCCCATGGTCAGCGCGCGAGTAGCTGAATCGTGTTTAAAGCCAACACAGTTTTGGATACATTTGTTGTAGATACGCATAAGCTACAGAGAAAAAAATAATAATAATATACAGAAATATGCTAATGGTGTATTTGGACTAGAATCTTCTAATCTCTTACCCAGTATCAAGATATCTAGTTAATATGAACACACAAGATGTTACTTTAAGAATGAAGCGACAAGGTTTTTAAATCTAAGTTTCGGGTAGTTTTGGTACTTTTGATCGATATATAATAAATACCACTAATATTATAAACATGAAAGATTGTACACACGGCTACACATCAAGCTATACAAGTCCAGTATAAGCTGACCTCGCTTTTGTGTAGGCTTTTGAGGCAATGAGAGGTCAGCTTATACTGGAAATGTATAGCTTGATGTGTAGCCGTGTATACGTATGTATGGATGTTTGTTACTCTTTCACGTCGGAACGGATGAATCGATTGCGATGAAATTTGGTATGTACGTAGATCATAACTTGGATTAACACATAGGCTCCTTTTTATTGGCAAGCCACGCGTGCGAAGCCGCGGGCGGAAGCTAGTGGGTCATATATTTTCCAGTATAAGCTGACCTCTCATTCTACGAAATAACTACACAATGCGAGGTCAGCTTATACTGGAAATGGATAGATTGATGTGTAGCCGTGTGTACTGTACACACGGCTACACATCAAGCTATCCATTTACCGGCCGACAAAGAGCGGGAAGCTTGCTGCCCCGGTGCCAGCGCCGGTACGTAGTAGAAAAACGCGCCTTAGATCACTAAAAATTAAATGATTCTGACGCTTAGGACATTAGATAATACCTCACCTGCCTGGCTAACATGCGCGCCGTGACAAAATTATTGTTATTGTCTGTCGCTATGTCGTGCATTTGTTTCGTATTCGCACGAGAGAGCGAGACAAAACAGAGGACAAAAATTTGTCGTGGGGCGCATGTTAGCCTGGCTGGATACACCCTTGGAAGCTAATGTGGAATATATTCCTACATACCTCATTATGATAGTGGGTAGCGTATATGAGAGCAGGTGATAGTGGGTATAATGTAGGTACCCCCCACTACCCATTTATCTGTTTTTTTACTGTATAATCATATACCTACTGTTTATAAAATTATTAATATTGTTCACTTCTTCAATTAGTCTGTGGATGATGTCGTGCGTCATGCATTTATTCATGTATGTAACTATTAGCATTATGTTCTACTTCATAATGTACGAATGTTTATTTTCCCAAATAAAAAAATAAAATAAAATATGGGACAACACCTATTCAATTTACGAATTTGAAATTATAGTAAAAATACCGGACAACTCGGGAAATTGGCAGAACGGTGGCCGAAGTGCCGCCATCTATCGTGTATTCAAAATACTATAATCAGACTGGTCAAAGCGCCATCTAGATGTATTCAATATTATATGTGGAAGTCACACCAAGACAACACAAACTTAAAAAGTATGCCAAGAGATAGCACTACTAGAGGTCTTGGTTTGACCAAATGCATTCTTGGCATCATATGAAAATCAATGTTGTGGTTTTTCTATAGGTTTCATTGTGAAGAGTAAAAGTCTTTGTTTAGGTGTTTGAGCATAAACCATGTATCAATAATTTTTTAGTCTATAAATTTTGTTTTTATAACTTTCTAATCCTTGTTTTTTGATAGGTAGGGTTTGATTTACTTTTCTGATTTATTCTTGTCTATTTCTTTTTATATTTTATCTCCCATTCAAGATACTGTTAACCGAATAAACATGAGACTAATAAAACATCTGTATTAGGATACACCTAACATCTAAAGTTTTTGTTTACCTGTAACATATTGTACTAATAAAACAGTGTTAGATATTCTACCTACCCTAACATTATCAAAAAAATAGTAATATAATTCTTATTAGAATCCTACAGAAAATAAAAAAGATTTTTAAAGAATTGGGTCATACATAGTTGATGATGTAAAACAAGTGTGTGATATTCTACCCGAACATTATGCAAAAATATAGTACTAAAATTCTTATTAGAATCCTACAGAAAATATAAAAGATTTTTAAATAATTGGGTCACACATAGTTGATGATGTAAAACATTATTTTGTTGTGCAATACCTGTTTGTAAAAAAGAAGAGACCTTGTTTTTGTTATGCCATCTTAGTGTACAAAACAGGAAGTAAATAATTTAGATTTGCTGGCTATTTGAATGGACCACAAAAATGAATACATCTAAATACAGCACTGAACCAATCTAAATACAGCATAATGACCTCTTACGTACTCAAATAGCTGCGTTTTCGTAGTAAACACATGGCCACAACAACAAAGGAAAAATAATACAAACTTACATTATGAGATTCTTCTTCCAAAACAGCCATGGTCTCGAAATCAATATTCATTTTGAAGTACTATTGAACTCTTGCACTGAGTAAATATAATCAGCCTTTTCTCACAATACTAAACCAGGAAATAATAGGAAATTGGATAATTTTTATCAACCAAAAGCTGTTCGCTCTACAAAGGTATTGGTATTGTTTACAAACTGGCAAGGTCATTCGTTTGACAACTTTGATTTGACATATTTATTTGGTAAATAAGCTAAGTAGCGGATGCGTTCATAGTTTTCTTATAATCATCGGACGGATAGATTACCGGACGGAACATACCATCCACCGTAGACTAAGATTACTCCATCCACAGAACAATACCATACCATACCATCATTCGCATTGGAAACAAACACGATTCATCACTAACTAGACCATAGACTAAGTTCATTTCTTCACGTTGGCACAAGTTATCAGCTACTGTCACTGTCAATTGCAATGTCAAATTTTTTTCGACCTCCTCGCTTGTTCTGTTCATTCTGTGATAAAAAAAATCGTAGTTTTAATGTTTTTTCAGTGAACTTGTGATGTGGCCTTTTACTCGGTAGACAGTGAAGCTACGCATTGTTTTATGATGTGTATAGTGTGTGATATTCGGGCAGTGGTTACGTATTATTGCCTGCGGTTAGTGCATTAGTGTCATTGAGAGATCACGATGCGTATCGGTGTAGTGTTGTATTGGTGCGTACTGGCTTTACATCTGTGCAAAGCTGAGGATGTGGAAAGGACAGAATCTCGGGAGGGTGGAAGGCGGCAGCACTGGGGCCCGGTCTTGAGAAGCAGTTCCTTCACTGGCGAATCGGCCAGTGAACACAGTAAGTTCCCATGACCCTGAAAATTCATATTTCAGGACACCTGTTGATGTCCATCAAATTATTGTTGTTTATCACTAGCTAAATTTGATAATTACTTTGAAATGTTACTGTTTCGTCCATGCACCAAAAACATCTGGTCCACAAACTGGTTTTTCATGATTTTATCATTTGTCAGGAAGTTATAAATAACATGCTTCCGCCAGCGACTTTGCATTCATGGTGTGTCAATAAAAAATTGCCTATGTTTTAATCCGGGTCTTACTCTATCTATATGCCAAATTTCATCTGAACTGGTTCAGCAGTTCAATGTGTTTGAGTAACAAGCATTAACAAAAACAGTCGTGCTCGAGCCGTCGTACAGTGCGGACCTCTCTGGGGCGTCGTTACGCTGCCCGTTGAATATACGAAGATTCGATCGTCGTTAGTGGTCGAGGCAACATCGCCTATAAAAGGCTCCTCAGATCGCGCGGCACGCATTCGATCGTCGTTAGTGATCGCCGCTATAGCATGCAGCGGCCACACCTTAGGAACCTAGGCTGGTAGAGGGGGGCTCGAGTGCCGAAACACTTTGTTGTAGCAACGGCGTGTTTCGGCCCTCGAGTCGGCACGGTCACTCCCCGTGCTAGTGCTCGTTGCTTCGGCGTCAACGCAATCCACCTCAAGTGGCGAGGCAACCAGGCAACTGTAGAAGGCCTGAAGGTAGCGATAGGAGTTTTTATCGTTGCCAGATACTGCGTCCTGTTCCCTTCCAGTCGTAGCGGTTCTCCGTTCCACTGGGTCAAGGGGAGTAAGGAGGAGAGGGTGCATCTGTGTACGGCGCGCACACTTATGCAACTTAATATATCCTGCGCATCTGACTTGGCTTTGTCATTCCGAGTTTAAAAAAGTCCTGGGCTTGGTCTAATACCTGGACACGGGTGGCCTAAGGAGAGGAGAGTGGTCGCTCTAGCACTGCATCGGGGTGACAGTGTGGTTCGGCAGCACTCTTTGAGACAAAGCAGCTTTATTTAGAGAGGCACTGCTTTCCTCGCTCAGCCGGGGAGGGGGCTAGAAAAGGTGCCCCAAACAAACGCTCATTCCTCGCAATAAGAATAAATCTAAAAACATGCAGATGAATATGACTTTTGGTGCGTGGAATGTACGTACTCTTTTAGACCGACCCAACAACCTCTGCCCAGAACGTAAAACCGCCATTGTGGCTCGCGAGCTCAAACGCTATGACGTCGACATAGCCGCTCTCAGCGAAACACATCTAGCTGACGAAGGTGAGCTTGTTGAACGTGGTGGTGGGTACACTTTCTTCTGGAAAGGCACACCAGCTTCTGAGCCTAGACGGTCAGGAGTAGGCTTTGCTATTAAAACTACTTTAGCCTCTAAGTTGGAAGAACATCCAGTTGCTATCTCTGATCGTGTCATGCCCTTACGTTTCCATCTTCGAAACAATAAATACTTAAATGTTATCAGCGTATATTCGCCAACACTCGACAAAAGTGATGACGTCAAGGACAAATTTTATGAGGAAGTGTCAGAAGTGCTGACTAAAATCCGGCGCTGTGAGAAAGTTTTGCTTCTTGGCGACTTTAATGCTCGCGTCGGACGTGATTTTGAAGCTTGGCCTCGGGTGATAGGGCGACATGGCATTGGTAACATGAACAGTAATGGGCAACTGTTACTAAGCCTCTGTTCCCAATTTCATCTGGGTATTACCAATACCATGTTTAGACTCCCAAATAAATACAAAACTACCTGGATGCACCCAAGGTCCAAGCATTGGCATCTTATTGATTATGCTATAGTCCGTCAACGGGATATAGCGGATGTCAAAGTAACGAGAGTAATGAGGGGCGCAAACTGTTGGTCGGATCACCGACTTGTTGTTACAAAACTATTTTTGCGTCTTAGCCCTTGCCGTAGACCTCGCAGGGCTAAGCCTAACTGTCTTCATCTGAAAAAGCTAGAGTCTGCTGAAATATTGGCAAATTACAGGGAAGCTGTCAATACCTTTACAGCAGGCATACACCCCGAAGATGAACAGTTAGACGAGGGCTGGAAACTGTTAACTACAAATACCATCAATGCGGCTACTGAGATCTTAGGCCAAAAACCTCGTGTCTGTGAAGACTGGTTTGACGAAAATGATAATACATTGACAGTCGCCCTAGAAAAACACCGCCAGCTCCTTCGAAAGGGAAATCAGACAACTGCTTCTGAAAAAATAAAGGAGAGTACGAGCCAAATAAGGAGACTAACTCGAAACGCAAAAGATCAGTGGTGGCTGAACAAGGTTCGCTATATTCAGTGGCTTGCTGATTCGAATAGACTCGGCGATTTCTTTAACGAGATTAAAAAGTTAGTAGGAAGTCCACATCGAGTAAACGTACCACTGAAATCACTTTCAGGTACCCTCCTGGTAAGCAAAGGAGAAGTTCTTACTCGCTGGGCAGAACACTATAACAGCTTACTCAATGTGGATCGTTCTGCTGACATAAACTATTTAGCATCACTTCCTGCCTTACCACAAGCCGTAGATCTGGATCAGCCTCCTTCTCTTGAGGAAGTTATCATCGCCATCAAAGCGCAGAAAAACAATAAGGCTGTCGGCATCGATAACATACCAGGAGAACTATTAAAATATGGCGGAGATGAGTTGCACTACAAGATTTGGCAATTTTTCCAGCGCATGTGGGAAATGGAGTTCGTTCCTCCTAGTTTTGGCGTATCACTAATTTGCTCTTTGTATAAAAATAAAGGTGATCGATCTGTTTGCAACTCTTATAGGGGTATATCACTTCTGTCTACTCCAGGAAAAACTTTTGCCAGAGTACTCTTAAATCGTCTTATGGAGCTCTCTGAAAGTATATTGCCTGAAACGCAATTTGGGTTTAGACCCAATCGCGGCACATGCGAGGCCATATTCTCTCTTAGACAACTGCAAGAGAAAAGCAGGGAACAGTGTCAACCTCTGTTTCTCTGTTTTGTTGATCTGGAGAAAGCTTTTGACAGTGTACCTCGCGAAGCTTTGTGGATTGTGCTTTCGAAACTTGGTTGCACCGACAAATTTATACGCTTGATAAGACTTCTTCACGACAACATGACTAGTTGCGTAGCCGTCAATGGTGAGCAGACAGAGCAATTCCCTGTCACTTGTGGTGTAAAACGAGGCTGTGTATTAGCACCCACTCTTTTTGCTCTGTATTTTTCCGTTGTCGTGAGGGAGACTTTACAAGCCAACACCGAAGGGATCCGCATACGTTTTCGCACAGATGGCAGTATCTTTAACCTGGCTAGGTTAAAAGCGCACACAAAGGTATCGTATGACCTCATTACCGAATTGATGTATGCTGATGACCTATGTTTCGTTGCGGAATCTTCTGAGGGACTCCAGGACTTGATGACTCGGCTTGACGCTGCGTGCTGTAGATTTGGCCTCAAAATTAATATTACAAAGACAGAGGTGATGGCCATGGACACTGTTAACCAAGCTCCACTGAATCTGCAAATCGATGGAAAGCCCATAAAACAGGTCGATACATTCAGATATCTGGGAAGCAGCATAACAACAAAATGCGACCTTGACTCGGAGATCAACAGCAGACTTGGCTCCGCTATGGCTGCTTTTGGTAAACTACGAGTCCAGGTATTTCGCTCCCATAACATCAAATTGAGTACCAAGATTAAGGTGTATATGGCTATTGTACTTCCTAACATCTTGTACTCGTCAGAGACATGGTGCCTGTATCGCAGACACATACGCACGTTAGACAGATTCCATCTGAAATGCCTCCGCGACATTCTTAACATCAAGTGGTCGGATCGGGTCCGTAATACCGATGTTCTACGACGGGCTAATGTCTGTGGCATAGAGGCATATTTGATGCGGCGTCAGCTGCGTTGGTGCGGGCACCTGTCTCGGATGTCTGATGAGCGAAGGGCGAAACGCATTTTCTTCTGTGAACTAGAACATGGTAAGCGGAAACGCGGAGGTCAGTTCCTACGTTTCAAAGACGTACAGAAGAGGCACATGAAGAGGTGTTGTATCGATCCGTCGCGCTGGGAGGCTCTCGCTGAAAAACGACCTGAATGGAGGCGTCATGTTCAGGACAAAGTGTACGAGTTTGAAGAAGAAAGGAGGCAAGAACTAGACTTAAAACGAGATCAGCTTAAAAGTCGACCGCCGGCTAATATCAATTACAACTACATTAATGGCGCCTTAACTTGTGTTCATTGTAACCGGACTTTTAGCGCAAAAATAGGGTACATCAGCCACATACAGGCTAAACACCTAGGCCAATAATCACAAAGTCAAGTCTCTGTAGCCGAAATCGGCTAGGAGGATTATTATTATTATTATTAACAAAAAAAATTGTGATTAATTTAACATAACTAGATGCCTCCCGCGGCTTTGCACGCGTGGTTTATCAATAAAAAGTAGCCTATGTTTCAATCCACATCATAATCTATCTATTTTCCAAATTTCACTGCAATCGGTTCTGCCATTACGACGTGATTAAGTAACAAACAAACATCCAAACTTTCGCATTTATAATATTAGTGTGATTAAGTTATACCTACCTAAATTAGGATAAAGGTTTTACTGTCCCTGAATACGGTTTAAGATTCATTAGGTATTTCTCATAAGATTTACAAAATATATCATTAAGAAACAACTATTCATAAAAATAACAATATTACTTTGATACAGTAATCAATAACATGCATCTACCTAAGTAACTTACAAGTTTATTAACCGCATCGACAACCTCCAAGACATACTAAGCTTATACACTATGAAACATCACTTAGGCACTTAACCTTCTTGAGCACACAAACTTAAATAAATCGTGATCCTTTTTAACCAACATCAAAAAAGGAGAAGATTCTCAATTTGTCAGAATCTTTTTTTATGTTATGTTCCCTGATTACTCGAAGACACCTGGACCAATTCAAGAAATTATTTTTGTTTAAAAGGGTGGTCCTATTGGCACCAAGTCAGGATCTGATGATGGGATTCCTTAAAAATCAAGGGCAACCCTCCATTTTTATAGGGATGCATAATTTATCAACCAATTTTTTACACCTATGTTTAATTATTTTAGTAGAAAGGAACTTTTCAGAAACCTTCAAATTGGTTTCATAGAGTTATCATCTAAATTGGTTCAGTAATTTTGTTAAAAAGTTACTTGTAACATACTGATTGGGCATAACTTCCTCAGTAACAGGGTGGTTCATGATTAGAAACATACCTACTACCAGAAACTGTTGTTTCTGCTACTTCAGTAAACTTATTTAAAAACGAACTCAGTAACTGGGTATGAACTAGGGATGTTACGAATATTTGCATTCGCTTAATGCAAATAATTCGCATCGCCATTCGCATTCGCATCAAGCGATGCAAATATTTTGCGAATGCGAATGTGTATAGGTCGTGTCGTGTCCCGCCCGGCGGCCGCCCAGTTGGTCGATTCTCGCATCGCGAAGGCGCAGGCAGGCATCACGTATTTCATTCGACCAATTGAAAGCGTTTCTTTCTCGCTGCTTGCTTGGTTACTTTGGCTTGTTTTGTTTTAGTTGTCAGTCAGTTGTTACTAATTATTATGTAAGTAAGTAATTATATTGTGAGTTTAGAATTGTGTTGAGCTATTTTGACAGTTTTTCCCATGGCAACGGGAAAGAAAAGTGAATTATGGCGATTTTTAACACTTATCGATCGAAACCACGCGAAATGCAATGTTTGGGAGAAAATTTATTCCACAATTGGGAGCACTACCTCGGCGTTGCGAACTCATTTGAAACTGTTCATTCCATACATTCGCATCCCGAAAATTCGCATTCGCTTTAGCGAATGTGAAACATATGACATTCGTAACATCCCTGGTTTGAACTATTAAGACATTACTAAAGTATACAAAAATTAACAGAGAGACAACACTGTTATTAAGACAGTTATAATGCTGCTTGTCTTTAAACAACATAATAAATTTTACTTAGAAAGCTTTTGTGATTTATTTCATTATTAATAATACGGGATTTATCACGTACTCTTTTATCGGTGTTGAACTGAACCAAAATATTGTCGGTCGAAACACCGATGAAACGTTACGTGATTAATCCCGTATTTATAATAAAAACTGAATACCTAAATTAATCAATTTGGAAATTTCTTAAGTTAAATTTTAAAACTACCATTAAACATCATATGGATGAGTAAGACCTTGGAGCTCTGTTAGCTGCAGCTTATCAAATGCAAATCTTCAAAGCAAACTATGCTTATAAATGTGTGTATTGAAATAGAAGATTACTGAACTAGATCAACATCCTCAAATGTTTGCTCTTGGCCTATGGCACCATGGTAGATAGTTACTTGTTGTTTCTTATCATCATCATCTCAGCCCGTCTGTTCTGTACCCACAGTTTGGTATAGACCTCTTTATTACGCCATTCTTTCCGGTCCCTTGCGAGTCTCATCCATTGACACCCAGCTACGCTTTCAATGTCTTTCGACCATCGACCGGGCGGTTTGTTATCAAATCAAATAAAATTTATTTCGGACAAAAAAGACCATTTTGTTAGTAAAAAATAAATACCTACTTAAATAAATATAGGAATTTACGGATCATAAAATTGTCAGTTAAAAAACTAATCTAGTTCACTAAATATCTTGCGGGGCGACATGCGTAACAATGCCTAAATGTATTTAGTGGTTTGATATGATTTACTAATTTAAACATGTTTAGTCGCTAAATACGTTTAGGGATCGTTGTGCAAACTGCTCTTAATGTGGGATCAGAAATAGTATGTGATTGGTGTTATTTATTTAATATCTCCACTCCATTGAGAATGAACCATTTAGTCCATTCTAGAGGAACTAAACATTTCGACCATCTGCCTTAGCCGCACCTTAGAATATTTGATCACATAATATGACGCAACCGTGACAACCTCGAAAAACTCACGAGGAAAATCGAGGAATGCAGACCAAGAGGACGCACCCCCGTCCGCTGGACCGATCAGATCCGCTGGACAGCTCTCGACACATCACTACACAACGCTATTCGTCACGCCGCCGGAGATCGCAACAAATGGGAAAATATCGTTAAAGAAAAAGTCATGCAATGCGCTCACGACCCTCTACATTGAGGAAACGATGCACCGAGAGAGAGAGAGGAACAAGACATTTCGAGAAGGCTTTCGACCATCTAAGCCTTAGGACCGATTTCTAGCAAAGCGGAGAGGAGAAGAGTTAAATCAACCAGTAGTATCGCCAAATTGGCTGAATTTACACATTATTTATGTTATGTCTGGACCGCATATCGTCTATTTACACGATCAGATCACGGTAGACGTTCATGACTCACCAGAATATCGGTGGCAGACATGTCGGACACATGTCGGTCGGATTTTATTTTAGAATATTTTGCACTTAGAACTGTATCACTCCCATAAACCAGGTTCTATGCTGCTATACTTTAATGAAGTCTTGATATGGTGTTGGAGGTCTTTATCTCCAACTGGCTCGTTTTAGCGCTGATCTTGTCAAACGTTATATGTTATGTCTACCAAGTTTCAAAATCGCATTATATATTCCTACCCAGCTTGTTTTAAAGCCGTCGTGAGTGAGATTTCAGCAATTATTACTATTATTGCTTCTGTGATGTAGCGCAGGTCTTTGTAGACCTGTTGCCAATTGATATTGCTATGTCGTTTCCTTGTCGAGTTTTCTAATTGGCTCCCGATCTAATTACAACCACAACACTAGATAGGTACCTATGTAGGAACAGCTCTCCACATAAGAAGAGCGCTGGCGTACCACGAGATATAGTGCAAAGTGTACTTGGACGGATTCCCCTCCCCATGGCCTCCGCCAGGGCTCTTTTTACGTGGCGACAGCCTAGTACCTACTTTTGATTGCTTATGTCTTTTGCAGCGAAATTAACAGACTGTTGACAAGGTCTGTCAGGCCCTTGTCTTCCGAAAAGACATCAAGGCATTCAAATAGTTTGGCGAATTGATATACCTACCTAAGTCTCGGACCAAACCGATCTTACGTCGAGCGAATGTTTTGCGATTCTAATCTAGTTAGGTAGGTACGTAGATATATCCTTGTCCCTATCCAACAATTCCGCGTTGGATGGAACACTAATCTTACTAGAAGGCCAACTTCTCACGTTACATTTTACTCACGTAACTTAAAATAGTAAACTTCAACCTTTGATCTAGTCTCGTTATAAAATGTCATAAGTAAACGGTATTATGACAATACCATGGTATGAGTTGACTTTACATGCGATTATACAAAAAATCTTTATTATCATAATTATCAAGATAATATTGTAATATATTTTGAGCAGATTGCCAAAATGTATTCAATTCATAATCCAATCACGATTGGGTCAGCTGTCGTTACGTTTTTAAAATTTTATAACGTTAATTGGCCAAGAGTATTCCTAGTCGAAGATGAAGCCAACATTACCCAAACGAATCCTGTGCAATCTAGGCTTGTAGGCCTCTAGATTTATACCGAAAAACAGACCAACATCTGTCAGAACCTGATCACGCTGAAGACTGGAAGACTGATCATTGTTGGTTTGTTGTTTAAACCAATAAATAAACCAATATTATACAAACAATCCGTCTATCAGACCAGGGCCTAGACTTGGTGACTCTAAGACAATGTCAGACTCCATCAAGTTTACAAAGTCAGACCTTGATAAACCTCAAAACACCAGGACAGATCTTAGAGTTGTGGCAATGACGCACGAAACATAGGTTCGTTGTTCTAGTCAGTCAGACTCGTTATAGAAACGACGGGCGTCTTCGTCTGCCTACACCGATCAAAGGTCATCTCACAGTTTGAAATAGGTATCGATCGAGGTATAGATATGTCTCTTTAGGAAACACTCACAAAAATTCATTATTATTTGAGCGTTCTGCTATTTGTAAATGTAAACATTCGTTGGCACGGGATCGCCAATCGCTTGATTAATTCTACTGCTAAATTAGTAACTACCGACACCCTGTACTTACGTTTTGTCCGAGCTGAAACACAGATTAATAAATATTTAGTAGAACTGAATTCAGCTGAATATATTAGTATGGCTTTCTTTTCGTTTTTAAAGTTTGGTACATGTACCAGTATCCTAGTCAGGTGCTAGATTCATAATAACGTATAAATATTATCGCCTATTATAGTCTATTTAAAGCAAAAGGACCCGTAATTTTAAATACCACCTACCCCCATCCGAGTATGAACAGTTCTGAACTCGCCTGAAAAGAAATTAGTTTATCTGTTACAATTAAAACCACCAGACATGTTACGCGAACATCTTCAGATGGGTTTTTACAAATATGACGCTACATCAATTTGTTAACTTCAGTAGTTTATCGAGGTAATGAGCCGTGAAGGTTTTTGCAAAAACCTATAATTTTAGATTTACTCTTAACTCAAGGTTATTTTATCAGTAACACGTAACATAAACATGCTTTAGACACAAAAATTTAAACAATGCATCATTATCATTAGCAGCTTAAATTCTAGCTCACTGCTGACCTGCTAGCTCTAAGCCTCCTCTCTCAATCGCCACTGGCTCTTTGCTCTCTCTGGGCCACCGCTCAGTCAGTCTTTACTCCACCAGTTATCATCAAGTCTGACCAAGTGTCATGGCCAGCGTCACTTTAATCTCGCAATACAATCTTCAATAATATACTTTGACCTTCTACGCATTTCCATAATCATCATCATATCAGCCATAGGACGTTCAACGTGACCCCATAGATTTCCAGAGCGACCGAGCTTGTGCGGACTGCACTTAACGGCTTTTAACAGCAACTTTTATCAGGTCGTCTCCATCCATTGTGCCGTCCTACGCTGTGCTTTCCAGTGCGTTGTCTATACTCTAGAAGTTTTCCGCCTCAATGGCCTCCAATGCAACATGATGTCAAATCACAACGCGAATCGAATCATCACATCCACCATTATGTTCAGCAAATTTGAAGCCGGGTGTATTGTTATCGTTTTCCTCTATTAAATATACATTTGTTACTCTTATCGGAAGGCTGGCACATTTGTGATAACATTTAATTAAGTGTGCGTGATTTGCTGTATTTTCTCAATTTAAGGACTAGCTATATTAAACAACACCTTTGAATTATGTACCTACTGCTTAACTCAGGCAGGACAAAGCGAAAAAGTAGTGCAGCAGAAGGAGGCAGCGGAGAGGGACATGGAATTTGAGAGCACTCTCCAACCCACCACAGGAGAACGGCGCGAAGGAGGGCGTATGCGCGAGCGTATGCCTCCACCCCCCATACCAGTGGCCTAACTATATACATACTCATGTATATAGTTATTAGAGATGATGGCGGCGCACGAATAGCCGTGCACCTCACAAATGAGAAAGCTAAGCTAAAGCCTAAGAGATGGGGCCCGACGCCACCGGGGTCGCGGAAGAACGGTATAAAGCGAGAGGAGGTACGCCGTTTAGCCGGTAGGAGTCCGACATATTGCTTCCTGGGTTCAGAGCGGTATCCATGAGGATTCATCCATCTAAAAAAAATCAGGACAAAGCGATCCAACATTTTCCACGTCATTATAAAAAAACTTTTTAGACTGTCATCTTTCGTAAACATTTTATTTATTTTTTTAAGAAAATGGATTTTCAAACTTACATTTGATTCAAAAATGACAGTCTTTTTTCTTTTTGTTTCTCCATTCAAAACTTACTTCATTAAACTACTTAATTAATATTATCACGGTTTTTTTTACTAGCTACCTTTTCCCACTGCTGGGCAATAATCACGCATATGTAGGTATACGTAGGTCACACTAAAAGTTTTGAGTTACAAAACAACATGTTATAACCAAAATATTATGTTTATTGCTTTTCAAAATACTGTCCTTTACATTTTAAACATTTTTTCATGCGATCGAACCTTTTTTTAAAACAGGAGGACCACAGATCTGAAGGCATGTTTTCTACGTGCTGATTGAACGCTATCACTGCCTCTTCGGAGTTGGTAAAAGTGAAACCTCTCATCAAATCTCTGATTTTGGTGAAAATACAGAAATCACAAAGTGCTAGGTCGGGGCTATGTGCAGGATGGGTGACGAGTTGTACGTTTTCGGAAGCTAAAAATGACTTTGTTTTGTTGGCCGTGCGTAAAGAAGCGTTGTCATGATGTAAGAGAACGCGGCTTTTTGGTCGTCTTTTGCGAACTTTTTCTAACACCCTGGGTAAACAAATGGTAGAATACCCACTCTTTTAAATTTTCAAGTGGAATTGTGCAGATGGGACCCGTAGCTGAGAAAAAAAACGCGATCATTTTTTTTACCAACGTTTCTCGCCTGCCTCACTTTTGTTGGCCTGTTCTCATTTTCAAACACCCATTCACAAGACTGCTGTTTTTTTTCGGGTTCAAAACAATAAATCCAAGTTTTGTCTCCTGTGACAATGTCATAAACAGCATTAGAATGTCCGTGGTCGTACTTCAGTAGCATCTGTGAGCACCATTCCACGCGAGCCCGCTTCTACTCCGCTGTCAGTTCATGAGGGATCCAACGACAACGAAGTTTCCGAACTATCAATTTTTGTAAAATTTTCTGAATTTGGCTCATACCAATCCCCAATAGTCCTCGAATTGTCTCATAGGTAATCCGCGGGTTTTCTTCAATTAGTCGCTTAACAGTAGCCACATTATTTTCGTTGACGGCAGTTGAAGGCCGCCCTTCACGAAATTCGTCATGTAAAGAAACCAGACCTCTCTCAAATTCAGCAAACCATCGCCTTACGGTGCTCAAACAAGGTACTTCTCTCCCAAAAGCATTTTGAAGACGAGCGGCACAGTCTTGCGACTATAAAATCATAAAAAATCATCGCTCTAAAATCTTTTCGACTTATTCCATTTTCGTTGCGTACGTAGAACTTTGATGTGTGATAAAAAACAATTGACAAATGATTTCCCGCCAATTTTTTTTACCAATAACGTTGCAACAAATATAACATTCGAAATTCAAATAGTTCCGATTAGCTAGAAGTGCAAAACTTTTAGTGTGCCCCATGTATAATGAATGAATAACACCCAATAGTCACATTAAACAATCCTAACACCAAGATTAGCAAAATATATCGTGTTTACTTTGTTTTTCAGTTTGTTTTGCAGTTGGTTTATTTTTTTATTTTTTATAAATAATACTTTTTATGAATAAATACCAATGAAATATGATGAAATAATACTTTTTATTTAGAAATAATTCTGAAATAAGCAACCTCAAGTTTTGGCACTGAAATAACATGAGACATCAAAGCCTCATCATCTCATTAGATCTGATCCAATGCAATTCATTTTCCTAGAACATTTTGGAATTACCTGCGGCATTATCTGTATTATCTGTATGGTACTTTCCCGGTCACGAGGATCGAGGATCATCGACTTAGTATTCCGCGCACAGCTCTGTTAGCTATTATGTATGCTCCTATTACATATATTTACCTTACTGGTTAGCGTATTGAAAAGATCATCATTATTCTCAGCTTGTATTCACCCACTGCTGGATTTAAGCCTCCTCCATTTTGGACATTTTTTTTTATATACCACTTATATGGCAAACGAGCATGCATCCCACCAGATGTTAAGTGGCTACTGCAGCCCATGGATATCCACGATATCCCATATATCCATATGCCCATGTCTTGGGCTGCTCGCATCGAGGTATTATCAGCGATCCTTTCGATGTCGTCGGCCCATCTAGCATGTGGTCTGCCAGCACTGCGTCTGCTCTGCCTAGGCAACCATTCCGTCAAGGCCCTACTCTACCTGCCGTGTACGTCTTGCCAAGTGCCCCTCTCAGCGCCATTTTAATTTCATAATTCGGTACATACAATGTTTTGATTATTAAAATGATCTCGAGTGTTTGCAAACACGATTTGATAGAGTTTCCTTGTTGGCACTGTGAATAAAATGACAAAGCGCAATCAGCGTCACTTTATCTAATACATATCGTGTTAATGTTCGATTGTTGTTCATATCTAGGTATACTATACACACTACTATGTCTATTATATTATCTCCTTAAAAGTATACTTCGCGTCTGATTCACGCACTCTTTCAAAGCATGTGTTATCTGTACTAGATTCCTCAAAAAGGGTGTTTTTAAAGTTCCGCACCCAAAGGGTAAAACGGCATCCTATTACTGAGGCTCCGCTGTCTGTCTGTCTGTCCGTCTGTCACCAGGCTGTATCTCATGAACCGTGATAGGTAGACAGTTGAAATTTTCACAGATGATGTATTTCTTTTGCTGCTATAACAACAAATACTAAAAACAATAAAATAAATATTTAAGGGGGGCTCCCATACAACAAACGTGATTTTTTTGCCGTTTTTATAGATAAAAGTACGGAATCCTTCGTTCGCGAATCCGACTCGCACTTGGCCGTAGTGTTGCCCAAATGCAAGAACAAGACGAGACTTAGCCAGTCTTGGTCTTGCGCCAATACACCTGGTCTTGGTCTTGGTCTTGCGCTCCCAGTCTTGGTCTTGGTCTTGGTCTTGCAGCAAGAGTCTTGCAAGTCTTGCAATTACCTATTAGTCTATTACTATTTATTAAAGTTTACTTTAAATCTTAGAAAAACGTATTAGAATTGGAACATTGTGAGCTTAAATTAACATAGCCATAGTAAAGATCAAGCAGATTAATAAATAACTGAAGATTTGATAAGAAATTCGAAAAATCAACTGACCTATATGTCGTTTTCCATGGAAGTAACTGTTTCTTAATAAACATTTATGATTTATAAGCTTACATTTGCTAAAACATGTAAAAAAACAAATTAATTACAATAACTTGACTGTATTTTAAAGAACAATACTTATCTGTCTAGAAAGAGATTGAACCCTCAACTTATAAGAAATTTAATAAAAGAGTTTTACGATTTATCATTTATTTGAATAAAAAATAAAATACAACACAAATCAACAGCTTTATCATTAGGTTATGATACTTTATATAATTTTTTTTGACCAAGAATTAATACAAAGTAACCATCTGGCTGACTCATCACTTAACCTATTTCTATGTTTTCTAATTACTAATGATGCTTTAGAAAATAACCTCTCAGCAGGTACTGAAGTTGCAGGTATTGAGAGAAAATCACGGGCCATTTTCGATAAAATCGGATACTCTGTCTCATGCGTCCTCCACCAATCTAAAATGTCTTCCGAGCTGGCAGTTCTTGGTTTTCTTAGGTACTCCTCCAACTCGTCTATCACCAAGCCTTGAAGACAAGATCCAGATGACGTCGAGGGACATTCATAGAGTTTATCAAAGTCTATTACGTCTTCATCTTCATCACATACTTTATTTTCTTTTTCTGGTAATTCCAGAGATTTGTTCAGTGAGTGTAGACTTTTATATTCTTCATAAAGTTCATTGAACTTGCGCAGACTTTCTGTTTTAAGTTGCTTCCCCCACATTGTCAGGTCAAAAGTCTGAGCCTTATGCCTTGGGTCTAAAATTAAAGAAGTACAATAAATCCAGTTGCTCTTCTTGTAATGTTTAAGCATTTTGTCTCGAGCTGCTTGGAAAGCTAGAATGAGCCTTTCATCCACTTCAGATCGATTAGGTTTCTCATCTAACTGTTTTACCATGGATTCAATTTTATCTAGCAAGAGATTGAATGATACAATGACTAGCGGTAATGTAACATATTTGTCTCCACCAAGTTTTGTACTTAAAAGTTTAAAGTTTATTAGAAATTTATGTAATTTTTCGAGTACCTGCCATTCATTAGCTGTGATTTGAAAATCATTTAATTCGGTGACAGAACTGCACAATATGTCAATGCCCGCTCTCACTTTTAAACCAAATCCAATCATATCATGTGTGGAATTCCATCTCGTTGGACAGTCAAGAATGGCATTTAGATTTGATGGCACGCCAGCTGCTTCACAAGCAGACTGAAACTTCTTCTTCACTATCTCACTTCTTTTTATTTTACTGGAAATACTGCGTAACTTTGTTACAGATGTACGCGAGTCAGCAATATTTGGTGCAGATTCTTCATCTTCCTCATCCTCAGTTTCGTCTGCATAGTCTTCGTACTGCTGATCTTGCGCGTTAGTGTCAGACTCACAGTGTAATGCTAAGGTCTTTAATAAATCTTGTACACCAAGGTTTAAAATGTGAGCAAAGCACCGGAAATGTTGATTGTCTGAATCAAAGTGTGGCGGCAGCTGTTTGCCCAGTTCATACATAAATTTGGTATTTGCAGTTGCGTTGTCGACCGTGATACCTTGTATTTTATCAATTATGCCATATACCAATAAACATTCATGGAAAATCGTTGCAATATCTTCCCCAGTATGTCGACCGCGTGATGGTATAAAATCAAGAACTACAGATTGATACTTCCATTCGTTGTCTATATAATGAATAGTAACCCCGTAGTAACTCCTACCAGCAATTGACGTCCACCCATCAATGGTAAAAGACATTTTAGATGATAATTGTTGAAGTCGTTCCTTGAGATTCAATTGGAGCTCTTCAAATCGCTCTTTGACTTTCCTTCTAAGTGTAGACCTTTTAGGAAACACCATATTAGGGCAAATACGTCGAAAATATACTTGTGTAGCTTCGTCATCGAAAAATGAGAAGGGAAGATATTTTTTCACCACCCAATCAACTGTAGCTGTCGTGATGTTGTCACTGCTGTTTTCCGACTGAAACAAAACAATAAATCTTGTGTTATTATTTAAAACATACTAGGTTTGAGCGTATAAGAGGAGGAGGTTTGTTGTTGTTAAATCGAGAAAATCGTTAAATTGATATTTGTTATATTAAGGTTGCACTGTACTGTAATTTACCAAAATAAAGTACTTAGTTGTTACTGGCCGATTAAATGAAAATATGGGTGTTTATAAAAAATATTTAAGACGATAATTACATACTTAATATGTCGCACCCCTAGATGAAAACTGTGAAAACACCACTAACTCAAAAATACTTACGTAAGTTAATGGCGTTTTTGAAAGTATCGCATGAATAGCTACGCGGAGTTAAAATTCTTTTAACTGTTAAAAAAATATTCTTACCTGTCCATCTCTTCCAGCGGTTACTAAAAAGCTTGTGATATCTCCACTTAATTTTGGTTTAACAGGAAGAAATATTTCTGATTCCTTTTTGTGGAAAGATATTAGATGTTTCCTTAAGCCTGAAGTGTTTCTGTTTTTCATTTTTATTTCAATCTTTTTATGTTGGCACAATTTACAGAAGGCAGTTTGGGATGCATGAATTATTTCGAAAAACTCCTCAAATTTGCTTTTGGGTCTTTTAGATCTGTGACTCAAACTCTCGTTACTCGGACTAGAATAATTTGAATCTTCGTCACTCATATTAAATTGTACACGTGATACGTTTTTAGAAAACAACGAGAATTAGTAAAAACAATTATTAAGTTAGACTCGAAGCACAGCTCAATTGGAAATGACTGGAATTAAAATAATTCCTTTATTTATAGTACGTTTCCTTGCTTTCTACCGCGCCGCCTCGCTACGTGCCGGCTCTATGAAAAGGATGCCGCCGCAAATCAAACAATGCCGCGTGCGGCGTACAAACACACACTAAATATAACCTACTTGTACAGACGCGACGCGTGAATAAAATAGAATTAGTGCCAATCACTATTCTTTACATATAAGTGAATGTTTTGGCGTACATCTATACTAATATTATAAAGCTGAAGAGTTCGTTTGTATGTTTGATGACAGAAGTTTTAAAATAAATAAATAAGTCCTGAACGTCACTATACCTCCAAAGTTACTATTCCTCGTGGACGAAGTCGCGGGCACAGCTAGTAAATACTTACTCTCATCATCTCTCTCAGAGATATTCGGGCTGGTAAGTAATACAAAACTCTTATCGCAGGCTTTTTATTTTATTAGTAGGTAAGTACCTACGCTTTTTATATTATTTTATTAGTTTCGTAGAATTTTTTTACACGTTTCAAGGATATTTAAAAGTGGCTACAATATTTATTAAACGGGTGATATTTGAACACTTTTTTGCTATTTTTTCTTGTAAAAACTTAAGAAATATAATGACTAAATGTACAACAATAGTACCTAAGTAATTAGTTTAAAACCATATAAGTAATCAATATTATAATATATACTTACTATAATGAATTAATATGACATCTACTACCTATCCTTACAATTTTATCCTAATCATAATACTACTTGCGTGATCAGTATAATGTATTCATTTTCATTCTAAGCACTCTGAAACTTATTTATTCTTTGGAACACCTGTAGGTACTCTACTAGGAAATTATTTTGCATGAGTATACCTACGCCCTATGGCGGCAATCAAATAGTGTCAAATGTTATGATTTCGGCGTGGCGGCAACGATTGTTTTAGATTTCAAAAGAAGCCGCCGGCGCGTGTATCATAACCATGTACTTCCGAAAAGCGGCAAATTTCTTTGAGAAGTAAGTACAAAACCTTTGACGCCGCATTATCAAAGTGCCGATGGTTAAAACATAACTATGCATGCACTCAGTTTGATTTTAATAGATATTTTTTTATTCGCTATGTTTATGGTATTAGTCGTAATGCGCATAGGTCCAGTTTTTCATATTCTTTGATACAGTTTTTTGCGTCTCATAGAATTCCTAAGCGTACCTACCTATACACCGAACTGTTACACCTAACTACTCAGTGAAATAGCGCTAAGTCCTAGCTGCAAGACGCAAGAGTCTTGCAGGCTATGTCTTGTTCTTGCTCAAGTCTTGCACGGTCAGTCTTGGTCTTGGTCTTGCTAAAAATACGCGGTCTTGTTCTTGGTCTTGGTCTTGCAAAAACGCAAGAACAAGACCAAGACTGCAAGACCAAGACTGAATTTGGGCAACACTACTTGGCCGGTAAAAAAGAAGAAAAACAGTTTGGACACTGGACTAATAATGCATAATTACAAACCACTAACATCATTGACCACAAAGCTACCAAAATTGCCACGCTTTTAATACGCACGATGTATGTATGTACCTATAAAGAGATTTTCATTCTGCTTTCGGAGTTTTATCTTGGGTCGTTTACATTGCATTCACGAAAACTGCAGCACTTTTGTTCGTATACTCTCGAAATAAGATTTTTTTTAATAACATTGTGGTGAGTTCAAGTAGATTTAATTTCGGGTGATGGCATTTCCATTCCACCGTGTCGTCAGTCTCAGGCGGTTTTGTCGGGTAAAAAAAAATATTAATAAAACCGTGTTTGCTATTGTAGACACTGTGGTAGACACTATCAATCAACAAGTAATTGAACAGTTGTGTTCTCAAAATAGGCACAGGACCGGAGAAAGTGGCGTGATAACTAGAGGCCTATAAGCAGTGAGTGGATGTGTTCTGAGTAGATGTTCTCTAAAAATAACGTTACTATAAAGAATCTTATTAAATCTGACATCTGAAAGATTCCAGTCGCTGTGTTGCATGCAACAGAGTTGACCAAGTGGATATAGATCCACAATTAATTGTAAGATTCATTCATGTGAATGGCATTGCTACAATTGATAGCTCTGCAAGCAGTCTGCGTCGGCATACCAATCATAGAGCAATTGATCCTAATAAAGGGGGAGTTATGTGAATGAGTCTGGAGTCCAGGCGATTTGTTTCATTCAAGCAAAGCTATAGATAAAGCCATAGATTTATTTCATACAAATTGTTTGGTTGTAAAGTCGGTTTACAAACAATAATTTTACGTGATAACGAGTGAAAGAGAAATAAATGCTTCACAAGCCGAACGCTTAGGCCGATCGTGCCTCCCTATCGCATGTTCCGCGCTCTCGCTTGCACGCTCGGCTTAGGCGGAACGTGACACTTTCGTGCGTGCAGCCGGCGTTCATCGATTTATAAGACGTTTATCACGTCAAAACCACAATCATCGTAGCAGATACCACCCCACTAGTGTGCGTAGTTACTTTAAGCCAATATCTACCTTGCACTAATCCAGTTTGCGGTTTTTATTATGTCGTCGATCCCTTAATCTTTTTCTTAGGGTATCCTGCTCAACCTGTCATTAGAATACTTTATTTTATTTCGTACGAAACTCCAATTTATTAAAGCGACAACATAGGGCCGGCACAGTCTGGTGTTAATGGTAGAACCACTCCATTGCTCCGAATGACTGAATGAAGATTTACTTTCCAATGGTGAACTCGATTGAACAACTGAATTTGTTCTCTAATTACCTGCCAGATAAAAGAGTTGAGTAGCTATAGCTAGGTAGTTTCGGTTAATCGTTAACGACGTTTCTTGATTCTATAAATATTCGGGTAACGAACGACAGACGATTCTGACAACTCTGCAGTCTGACCAAATTAAATCACAATAATTTTGCACAGATTTTTAAAACATTAAATAAATAAACAATTGCAAACTAAATATTGATTTTGGAATGAAGCCAAATTATTAAATAAAATCTTATGGGGAGAGTGACTGTCTGAAACACAGGGATTGGCTCCAATTTTATGATCAGTTTAGGCATGTTTATTACAGACATTTGTTTGGCGATATTTTGTTGATTCATATTCCAACTATTTAATGTTTATTCATATCTTCTTTACCCATCTCTATCTATCTTCTCTAAACTTACCTCTTCCTCTAAGATTTTTTTCTAGTGTCTTTGGCCTATCCTTTCTTGGAATGCTTTGAGACTTAAAATTATTAGCACCAATCATCATCAGTTGATTTCTGGTCTAAGTAAGATTTCTGTTATTATGTAAACTAAAAAAATGTAACGTCGAGGTTAGTCAAAATTATAATTTTGATATAAATCTGTGCGCGAAAAGACCCGTTTTGTCTTAAAAACATAAAAAATGTAGCTATGAAGACAATTTGCTGACCAACTAAGAGAGTTATTTTATTGCCTCGATGCTTGCTTAATTAAGATAAGATAAGATAACTCTTTATTGTACACCAAAGTAAAATACAGAACATAATTCTTACAAATAGATTTAGTACAATGGGCTGTCTTATCGCTAAAGGCGATCTCTTCCAGACAACCTTTGTATGTACAGGATCAAAATGTAACACATGACGGCGGTGCATCTATATAAATTTAAAATAATATCTACATACTATAAACCTAAATTACCAGTAATAACACAAATTTAATTTAAATAAGCAACTCTAAAAGTGGTTATGATGAATTAACAAGCAGCTACAACTTCAACACAAGGACAGATAATGGGTGTGCACTTTTGTTTTAAAATTACTAATAGACTTGGATGTTCTTATAGAGAGGGGCAAAGCATTCCACAATCGTACGGCTGTTACAGTGAAGGATCGACTATAAAACTCTGTCGTATGGACAGGAGTTTTAAGTTGGAGGGAATCTGAAGAACGCAAATTACGATCATTAGCCTGGTGGAGAAACTCAAAACGCTTCTTAAGATAGAAGGGAGAAGAAGGGTTAAAAAGGATGTTATACAAAAGGGACAGTATGTGTGCATTCCGGCGAAGACGGATGGGGAGCCACTTGAGCTTTGTGCGAAAATCAGAAATATAGTCATACTTGCGCAAGCCAAATATGAACCGAATACAGAGGTTTTGAAGGCGCTCAAGTTTGCTGAGTTGGGCTTCAGTGATGTCAAGATAGCAGGCGTCGGCGTAGTCCAGGATTGGAAGTAAAAGGGTCTGTGCAAGCGTAACCTTGGTAGCAGTCGGCAAGAAGTTACGAAGTCTCCGTAAAGATCCAGATGATGCAAATATCCTGCGGCTAATTTCATTGATACAGGGAACCTAGGTTAAACAGGTCTCCATCTGTATTCCTAGATTTTTCACTGACTGGGTGATGTCTATAGGGGTTCCGTCAAAAACTATGGATGGTAGTTGTGCAAAATTGATTTTGGAGATCTGTATGGAGCTACCAATTATAATTGCCTGTGTTTTGTTTGGGTTGACTGTAAGGCCAAAGGATTTACTCCAGTCACATATCCGGTCAAGGTCAGTATTTAGTAAGCTAATGGCTCCGTCAATATTTTCAACTGTAGATTGAGTATAAATTTGCAAGTCATCTGCGTACAGGTGGTAGGAAGAAGTTAAATTTTGTGAGATAGAATGAATGAACATAGCGAATAGGAGAGGGGATAAAACGCCACCTTGTGGGACACCGGCAGAAAGATTGCACCACGAAGAGTAAGACTCTTCAACACGGATGCGCTGACGGCGCCCAAACAAGTAACTATGAAACCAGTCAATTGACATTGGAGATATGTTAAAGGAGCATAAAATACCCAGAAGTAGGTCGAAGTCCACATTATTGAAAGCGCTGCTGAAGTCAAGGAGTATCATTGCTGTC
This sequence comes from Philereme vetulata, assembly GCA_918857605.2. Taxonomy (NCBI): domain Eukaryota; kingdom Metazoa; phylum Arthropoda; class Insecta; order Lepidoptera; family Geometridae; genus Philereme; species Philereme vetulata. The sequence continues at coordinate 10,395,275 of OU975446.1, read as the reverse complement.
AGCTTCTGACTGTCCATCCCAGACCGAATGTCGTATGTTATTTTAACCAGAGCTGTTACGGTGCTATGACCTGGACGGAAACCAGATTGAAAAGAATTTTACAGGGAGTTTTTGGAAAGGAAGGTACTTAACTGTTGATGAATAAGGCGTTCAAGGATTTTAGATAAGTAAGGAAGGATTGATATTGGACGGTAATCAGCAAAAGAGGAAGGATTGGATTTTTTAGGTAAGGGAATAATCTGAGCTTCTTTCCAGGCATCGGGAAATGAGCCAGAATTGATAGAGGAATTTAGGATATGCGTAATAACGTGGATAATTTCATCAAGAATGGGAACAATTATATTTCGACTGATACTGTCATTGCCCACAGCATTTGAAGTAATAGATGCAATGCTCCTTTTAACACCACAATCGTCGAATTAACTAAACTGAAACTGAGGGAAGTCTGGGGTTGGCTGAGAAGAAAGATATTTTAGTGTATTGAGCTTAGTTAATCCATCAATATTTGAGGAATATGAAAAGTGCTGATTGAGTAGATCAATGTCTAAGTTTTTAGGAATAGATTCTTGTTTTGATTTACCAACACCCAGTGTTCTAAGAAATTTCCATACTTTGGATGAATCATTATTTTTATCAACAGAATCGTGAATGAATCGGCGTTGTGCATCCCTACACAACCTGTTGCAGTGATTGCAGCGATCGTGATATTTGGCCTTATTGACCTCCGTAGGCTTGCATGCCATTCTTACTTTTGCCATAGCCTTTTTGTGCATTGCAGTGCGGATTTCGTCCGTAATCCATGGCGCAGGGAGGTGTTTAATTTTGATAGCACGTATGAGTGCATGTATGTCGTAAAGCTTGTTGAGTTGACTATTGAAAGAAGCTACCATGTCATCGACGTTACAAGCACTCATGACCAATCATAACCAATCAATATTTCGGGCATCCTCACGAACGTTCTCAAGGTTCATTCTACCAAAGTTCGCTGCATGTGGATTTTAGGCTTTGCTTTCGGCGGACGAACTTTGTATGACAAGTAGATCAGATCGTGATAAGAGAAAGCAGCCGCCGAAGTGTGACCATGCTTAGCCACATTGTTTGGCGAAGATACGAAAATTAAGTCAAGAAGAGAAGGAGAACAATCCGGAAAGAAGTGAGTAGCTGTTAGAGGAAGTATGGTCAAGTTGCTAGCCTTAGCGAGATTTTGAAGTAAGAAAGAGCGAGAGTCCTGCTTTAGGAGGCAAGTGTTAAAGTCACCCATAATAATGGTGTGGTTATAAGAAGGAGTAAGGTCTTCGAGAAGCCTTTCAAGAGACAGAAAATAGTTGTTACGAAGGTGATTGCTATAATAGACCCCGAGTAGAATTTTGGTGCGAGAGAGATGAACTTCAGCAAGGAGGTGTTCGCCTGCGCCGGGAGATGGTGGTTGTGGAGACATGTGAATCACGGAGTAGGGGATGTGCGCGCGTAAGTATATAGCTACGCCTCCACCACGTCCGTCTGAGCGGTCATTTCTTATTAAAATAAAACCTGGCAACGAATATGAATGAAGTAGTCGGCAAACAGGGTTTTAACCAAGACTCGGAGACTAATTAACTGCTTTACACGAAGCAACTAAAAGTCAGTCCCTAGTCTACGAACTGGCTTCGTGTATGGGCTATAGACTTTTTCAGGTAGGTACTCTCAAACTTGCAAGAAGGTTGGAAATAAAAGAAGAATCATTTTCTCTTGACAATGCTTATTTTCACCTAGGAGATAAAAGTCGAGAGCCTATTTCAACTTGACCAAGTAGTCAACCTTGCCTTGGTCACACCCAGTAACCCACATCTCACAACCTGTCTGCTCTGAGGTCAGCACCATGACTAATTTTGATGTAACATGCCGATATGTTCGAACAACGGGGTATAATTATATCTTACTTCTTTTGGGAAGAAAAGTACCTACTTTGGATTACGTATATGAATGGATACTTTACGAGGCGTTATTAATATTTTTTACCAGACTGGGACCAATGAGAAACAGGTCGTGGAGGATGGATGAGTATCCGAAAATTTTCTAAAGCTTCAGACGTGTTGATAAGGTGAATATTTGATTGGTAGATTATGTCCTTGACAAGAGAATAGAATGTTTAACGTTCAAGCTAAATGAGAAAACCTCGCATTGCTAATACAACTTGTAACCTCAGGCTCATCACCTTGTTGGCAAATCTGAGTCCCACCAATGAGAAACAGGCCGTTTAGGATGAGTACTCGAAAACTGTCTAAAGCATCAGACATGTTAATAAAGTGCATATTTGGTCAGCAGATTATCTTCTTCGATAATGTAAACATCATGAGGGCTCGTTGGCAGAGCAAAATGTGATTAAACTCTACCGACCGAGTATTGTCCAATTGAAGGAGGTTACGCATTCTTCCTATGGCTTATTATTATCTTTACAATTGATCGGCTATGTTGGTATCGCGATTTGGCAATAGCGTTTGATTCGGCCTGACAAATTGAAGAGATTTCTCGGCGGAAGAGTAAAGCAGCGGTTTTTTCGGGCTATTTGTCTCTGTCACTCTGTTGGATCATTCTTGCTCTATTATACAATACAGTATATCGTCGCTGTTCTAACTAAGTGACGTTACCGACATTTTGGCGTAACTGACATTTGTAATGTTACTTTTATCTACTTTTGTCTTCTACCTAAGTCTAGATGTATGTTTGACGTATCTACGAGTATATATCTTAAAATTATAAATCATTCGAAGTGTCCTAAGTGCACTAACTACTTTTAGTAATATTTACTAAAATGTCACTTAGTTAGAACAGCGACGATATGTATGTTGTATGTACGCCATAATATATCAGAGACTGATCAGCATTAAGTGTGGTGCAAAAAATAGATGTGTCTAATTTCGATTCATCTATAATGTAACGTAATCCGTTGACTCGAAACTCGAAAGAAGTGAAATAGTTTATGGTGCGCCTCGCAGAAAATCATTACATTTATTCGATGCTTCATTCATAGACATGCAGTTTTGAGTTAGATGAAAAAATCTAAATTCGATTCCATGACCTTACAATCTGAAGTCGAAGCTTCTTGCTACTGACTAAACCATGCAATATGTCCTGCCTCATCTTAACCAGAATTATGAGATCAGCTGTTATTTCAATAATGTCTAAATAAATATATCCATGGCAAACAAGGGCTCTCCAGTTTCCTGCATAATTGGTTAGCAGGTCCTAATCGAGCTCACAGAAACATTACATCACCATTTTTAACTGACTCTTCAAACAATATCGTCGTTTAAAATGTGCGGCCCGCCGCGGCGAGGTCGATAACGGCGTTTTTGGGACAAAGAGTCAAACATAGGTCTTTAATTCGTCTTTAATTTTGCAATGCAAAATGTATTATTATTTTTAAATTGTACCCAAGAGTTCCTTATCTAATACCAAGGCAACATCACCTTTCAAAGCCCTCTAAACTACACAATATTTATTATCAGTCGCTATTTATATGCTGGCTGACACTAAGGTCAGGGTTTATGGAATATGTCCTCAGGGAAAATTGACGTCTGATATTTCCTTTTTCATCGATGATCATTCTTTTTGCACTGTTGAATTTTGATCAGCAAACATTGTACGAATGTCTGGTTCGTTTGAATTTTCTGGCATACTTAGTCTCAAATGTTCTGTTTGGCAAAGGTTTGAAGTAGAATTAAATAAGTTCGTAATCTAGCTAGTGTTCTCACGTAGTTTAAGTTTATTTATTTATTTATGTAATGGAAAACCAACAGCTGTATTAACTTAACAATTAACTAATACAAAACAGAAAGCCAATTATAGGTTTTCACGTATAGAAACTTTTTAGGTAAGAACATATGTACACACGGCTACACATCAAGCTATAACTTTCCAGTATAAGCTGACCTCTCATTCTACGAAAAGCCTACACAATGCGAGGTCAGCTTATACTGGAATTTTATAGCTTGATGTGTAGCCGTGTGTACCAACACTCGGTGAAACTGTTAACTAAAATATGAATACGTTATTAATTTACTAATTAGTACGTTAAATCAAACTAACGTTACCGCCAACAAAAGAGTCTGCTCAATCGCTGTCTAGCTGATTTGACACTTGTGCTGAATAAATCGAAATCATTGCTTTTGCACATTTTATTAAAATTGTCGCTTGTACGCCACAGATAAGAATTCTGCCTATATACTAATAAGCCGCTCGAAGAGCTGCGACACGCATTGAGGACTGTTGAAGCGTGTGTTAAAGTGTGGGCGTCTTCACGCCCTTCGAAGCATGGAATCCTTTAGTTAACAACTGAACAATAAATCATAATTGTTAGATAGGTAGACCGACCATACTAACTTAATATTAACGATACGACGAAATTATAACGATAATTGCCTACCAATTTTATCAACTTGTTCTACGAAACAGTAATGCCTTATTGTACGTGACTGTTTTGTTTAAGATTCAGTCAGGGGCCCAATTCTACTAAACTAGTCGCATTACTATGACACTGGTATCGTTGCAAAATTGCCACTATAGGTAACTTTGTGTATTCTACTAATTCATACAAACTTTTTTCAATGACCGCCGTTTATATGACATTGAAAATTTGGCAGCTAATGACAAGAGCAACAATCCTAATCGTTAAATAATGGTATGCCTCCATAATGGTTTTATTTTAAACTAGTTGATCCGGCGTACTTCGTACCGCCTTGACATGCATATGAAGTACAATTGTCCCGGTTAATCGGCCATCATTTGCTGCATTATGTATGAGAAAATGAATTTTCTTCATAATTTTTTTGCGTTAATTTTTCCGGTATTTTAAAAGTTATTCTGCTCCAACGGATCAAAGATCATCAAAATCGGTCAAGCTGTTGCAATAAATGGTGTACCTAACCCGACTTTGTTATACAGTGTTTTTTTTAACTGTAACAGTACGGCAGCACCCATAACCAGAGGAGATACAGGTGCAGTTTCTTTTAAAACATCAGCTCATTTTCGAAGAAACACATTTTGGCATTACAATTTTTTTGGTCAAGTGTAAGTAGCGCCTTAAAATGAATCAAGTTGGTAAATTGTTTTTTGATGCCGATCGATGCCATCCTTTGTAAGGATCATTTTATTGTATCGGATGAAAAAAATTGGAACAGCGGAAGTTAGTCAAATTTGATAAAAAGTATTCTCATACAACAGGAGAAAGCAAAATTCCTTCTACAAACATTTTATTAGATTCTAATTGCACATTAAAGAAATATTAATACTGTAGCGATTAAGAAGTTTAGGAACTCCATGCTCTCATGAGCAATTCAAAAACATTTCGTATTTCAGAACAATTTTGAATTTCGATCATGGTTCTTGCACCTGTCGGACTTTTATATCAGTCATTGCATCATCTTATTGGTCCTATCATGGCATTGTCAAATACGCAAAAAGTAGACTTAATTGAAGCATACTTCCTTAACCGACGAAGCCCAACTAATGCGCTGAAGTGGTATCAGGAACGCTACTCAGACCGCGATTGAGGAAGTATGCTTCAATTAAGTCTACTTTTTGCGTATTTGACAATGTTATGATAGGACGAATAAGATGATGCAATGACTGATATAAAAGTCCGACAGGTGCAAGAACCATTTTCGAAATTCAAAATTGTTCTGAATCGACTCCTGCATCGACTACACACGATCCGAGGCAATCCGACTTCGATTTTTACTTGAAAGCAACCGGAACATGCTCTAGATTCGCAGGATCGGAGAGACCCGGATGCCGTATAGTCCGAGCCTTAGAGACATGAATCTTCGTATAAACAAATAGATCAAAAATATATAATATAAGTAAACACTCATCATCATCATCACCATATCAGCCAAAGACGCCTCCTCCATAGATTTCCAGAGCTACCGATCTTATACGGCCTGCACGTAACCGCTCTCAGCAACCTTTATCAGGTCTCCAGTGGAGGGGATCCTACACTGCGCTTTTCAGTGCGTGATCTCCACCCGAGAACCGTTCTGCCCCAACGGTCGTCAGTTCTTCGAGTTATAATAACTAATAAACACACATTATGGAAGGAGTTCCCCAAAATCCTTTTCTGAGAACTTTTTTTCTTATAGATTAGGCTTGCGTTTGACCACGATCTCGCCTGATGGTAAGCGATGATGCAGTCTACGATGGTACACGCTTTCCTAGGAGAAATCTATTCACTCGCGACTTAAAGATACCCAGGTTGTAGCTATCAGGAAACACAGACTCTGGCAAGGCGTTCCACTCTTTGGCAGGACTTGAAAGTCCTGTCTTATCAAATGGCAAGGCGTTCCACTCTTTGGCAGGACTTGAAAGTCCTGTCTTATCAAATCATATTTATCGCAAGCGAAGTCGCGACAAAAAGCTAGTCTCATTATATAAATGTAGCCAGCTCTTAGTAGATTTAGCTGAGTTCACTTTGTGTTGTTTTAATGAGATTTCACATCACATCTCACGTGGTTTTGTATTGTTATCGATAATGACCTGATTGCTTTATTGAAAATTAACCTATTGTTTATCATAGAAAACCAAGTTAATGGCCAATCTGGAAAATTTATTGGAAACTTTTGATGATTTGTTTATCAATATTTATTGGCACTAAAAATGTAAGCCAACAAATGCGCTTTTAATGACTACATGTGTCGGTCAAGGTAGTTACTACATTATAAGGCGCATTTAAATTGTTATGTATTAAAGAGTAGTACAGAAAGTTCGATTAGTAAAACATATTATTTTTAACTCGTCTTCTGACGCAAAAAGAGAGGAGTTATAACCCTGATCTGTGGCATCGTAATTCCCAAAAGAATGGACCGATTCGGACGCGTTTTCTTTAATAGAAAGCTAGTTTAACTGGAGTGGTGCTTAGCTATGCCCGTTTTTAACCCCGATGCAAATAAAGGAAGTGTCGGTGGTTTTGTAAAATTTTAAAAAAATAACACCCTTTTTACCGTAAGTAATTGATTTCTGCTACCCAAAAATTGATCTTATGGTACATATTGACCATGACACCTTATCATATAACTAGCTTCCGTTCGCGGCTTCGCACGCGTGGTTTGTCAAGAAAAAGATTTATAGAAATCGTTTTAGCCGTTTAATTATGAAAACGTAACAGAGAATAAGACGTAACAGAGACTTTCGAATTTATATTATTACATATTTTTCAAATGACGCCTTAAATTATTCGTATTTTTCTACTGTAGGCACTCTTCAAAAGGTGCATAATAATAAGTCTGTACCGTCATTATACGTTTACTTGATGGAAATTGTGAATGTACAAAAGAGCTCTATGTAAATCATTTTAATTATCTTTGTAATTCTTTGTAAACTTCAGTAAGACATAACATCAACACTGCCTGTAAACACATTATTTTCTAGTCCCATCACTTTTGTTTGTTTGCGTTATTTGACGTCAGTTCAACGACTCTTAAGGGCCTATGCACACGGCGTGTTTAAACGCGCAGACGACGCGCGTTTCACGAACGGCCGTTTACGGAGCCCTAGATCCCCAAAAATCTTAGGCGTTTGCGGCGCGTCAGCGCGCGTTTAGTGTAGGCGCACACTAGACGACACGCGACAGCGACAGCGACAGTTCGGCGGCTAGACGCAACGATAGGCTGCGGCTGACAATTTTCATATATTTTGTTCAAAGCTCCGCACACTTGGCGTCTGAGTCGGGGAGTCGCGACGACAAGCTAGGGAAGTCGCGCGCGCTGGCTACTTGTCGCCGCGTCTAGTCGCGCTGTGCACGCGCACACACGACGACAGTAGCGCGACAGCGCAGTGTCAGTCTCGCTGTAAGCGCTGAGGACGGTGCACGTGTTTCTTTTATTGAGAATCTCAACATGGTATTTGAAAAAAAATTCGTGGTGCACCACTTTGAGCTCATCAAAAAGCTGAGTAAACTGCCCACGTTCTTGGCGAGAGGTTAGTATTGGATGGACCCAATAACGGCGATGGATTCGTCGTACTCTGCGCCTTCGCATTCGCAAGATAATCACCAAGACAAGTGCAACTAGAGGCTCCATATTCATTCACAAGATGAACGACACGGCCGTCTCTCTCGAATACTCTACTATACTAATGATCGCTTCCTGTTCCTGCACGACGTCTGTCGTAACGACTGGTCGCCGACGCAAGCGACAGCTCCGCGTCTAGTCGCGGCGACAAGACGCCAGATGCAAACGACAACGCCGCGTCTTGTCGCAGCGACAAGTCGCCCAGTTTGCGATGGCCCTTAAATACGTCGTGTGATAGGCCCTAAGCTAAACCGTTAGTTATACAAATCAGTAGGCATAGAAACAGCAAAAACCAAGCTAATTGGATTAAATTACAATTTCCTTATCAGTACAAACAGTTGTCGCAACTACATAGTTTCACTTTCAGAGAAGACGTGATCAATACATTTTTACTTAATTCTTATGACACAAGTATCAAGTACTACACCGGCATTTTATTTTATTCAAATTTGAATTTTAAACAATTTGGAAGCCAAGGGCTGCAATTAGAGCTCATGCAAGACATGGCACAGAAATGTAGTCTCTAATGGGTCTCGTAAGAAGGCTCAATGACACTCAGCGTGCTATACAGAGATCAGAAATGAGGAGACCGCCATACGCTTCACGTGATCTTTTCTACCCCATACTTTCAAGATGTGGAATGAGCTACCATCTGAGGTTTTCCCGTTAGGCTACGACATGGCACGCTTCAAGAGAAATGTAAAGAGGTTTCTACAGGGTAGGGAACGCATCGACAATACTCCGAGTGTTGCCGGTGTCAATAGGCGACGGTGACCGCTTACCATCAGGTGGGCCGTAAGCCTGCTTCCCCACAAATAACATAAAAAAAGTGACTGACATGGCCCAAAAGATTAGTAAGCTGAGGTGGCAATGGGCGGAGCACAAAGCTCAAAGAACGGCCGTTGAGGCAGAAAGGTTCTTGAGTGAAGTCCACGCACTGAAAAGCGAAGCGTAGGACAGCCCCCCCCATGTTGATAAAGGCCATTGATCATTTAACGTTAATACTTGTGTGACTAAGAATGAGCACTTTGAACGAACTTCGTTCACTCCATCTGGCAGGCGTTAGGAGTTTGATATTTGTAGTTGTTCCATCATTTCCTTTGCGTATGCTTGTAAATAAGCGAGTATTAGCAGGGATTCTCAACATAGCGAGAGTTTTCGTAGGGGTTAAAGTAAACAATAGCTCTTCCTAAGTAAATAAAACGATTCTTAACCGTTCATTCTGTTCTTTTACAGTACTCGTGGAGGCGTGTCACAATGACGCGTCCTGTCTCCAGGACAAGGCTGGGCTCGAGGCCATCACGCAGCTGCACAGACAGTTGGATGACGACGCCAACGGCAACGTTGACCTTAGCGAGAGTGATGACGTGAGTATATTTCCTATGCCTTTAACACAGAAGATTGGGATCAGGCTTAACATCTGAAGTGATCCAGTCGTTAAATAGAAACAAAATGATGGAGGCAAGCTCTTCGCGTTTCCGATTACTTTATGTATTTTGATGGTTTTACAACAAGAAACTGAGTTGCCCCTTTCTTTCTTTCAGTTCCTCCGTGAAGAGTTGCAGTACGACAGCGGTTATGAGAAGAGACAGCGCGCATTCCACCATAACGATGACATGCACATATCCGTGAAAGAGCTGTGGGAAGCGTGGTTGAGATCAGAGGTAAAACATTAAATTATAGAGCCCTTGGTGTCTGTTCTGAATAAACTCAGTTCCATTACATCCATCAAATTTATACAGATAACTCGGCAAAGCAACGTTCCGCTGCTTGGTTAAAATTTGGATAAGACAGAGCCATTACAGTGCCACCAATTCTGTTCAGGTGGACAAAATTGGAACAAATCCCGACCGGTACAAATCTAGATACAAACGCGGCTGTTCAGTAGACTAGACATTAACGACGCTGTCAACTGAACATTACTGAATTACTAAATGTACTGGTGGTAGAGCTTTTGTGAACGGGCTCGAGGAAGTGGGCACCACCGCCTTACCTTTATCTGCCGCCAAATAGCAGTACTTGTGCTGCTGTGTTCCGGTTAGATGGTAATAGTATGTTCCTGTAATTACTGGCACATTGGCATAACAGCCAATAGTATGGCAACGTATCCACATAGAGATCAAGACAACATAATAGCTTGTTTTGAATTATATGTGGATATCCATGGGCTGCAGTAGCCACTTAACATCTGGTGGACTGCATGCTCGTTTGCCATATAAGTAGTAAAAAAAAAGATCGATAGTGGGACAACTTTCGTACATCACTAACTTTATTTAACTTTGTTAAGCTTCCTATTTCGGAAATCTCAGGGTGGCCTAAAAACTAAAAAGATTGGCTACGTGCTAGCTCATACGAACACAAATCACAATCTATCGATGAAAAACAAAAGACTCGCGGCATTAAATCCCATTGGTGGACATCGTCAGATCTCTTACTAGGACTACCTACTCTCCCTACGCAATTCTCTGAGCATATCCCACTATTATGTGGTGACCAGAGGCAAGCATTATACATGGCACAGCCCCGTACATAAACTAATTTGGGATTCAACTAGATAATTCAAATGTACGAGCAGACATGCCTTCGCCTTGCAATGAGGCTATATTAGCACGTTACACAGAACACACTACAGGAAACTGGTATTGATAAAATGTATATGAACCAATAGCATCAGCCTATAATCCTCATACATGAACGGATGAGTTTTCATAGGTAGATATTTGTATGTCTATGATCAATGATGTGGAAACGGTTGCAAATACCTATTATAAAATTAAAATAGGTTGTCGTCCGCTTATCGCGCTCATGTAAATACTATTAAACTTATTCGATTTGAGAGAATTGATACGGCTCATAGGCACGTGTAGGTATTCTTTAGTAATTCCAAATTTACTTCTAAATTTAAAAAAATATATTCAATAATGTATACTATGTCAGCTTCAGAGGCTTATACAGCGTAGGTTATAATCCGGAATCGTCCGTCCAAAAACCGAAATCCAATATTATTTTACAAGCCTTTTATTAGCTTGCAATGTTTGTATGTTTGTCCTGGTGGAACCTCGCAACTGAATTTTAAACCCGTTCCACTCAACCGATTGAGCTGGGAATACATATATAACTTCGGTGACAATGCAATAATATGGTACCATGGAGGTGATCTCATGATAGAGACGGATGCTAGACAACGGAACTTCTGAATGGATTATAGTAGGCTACTAGTGTTTGGGCTCGATAGATTCATGAAGGTCGATAGATGTTGGGTCGGCACTCTCACTACGAATGAACTAAAATTAATCCTGTGGGACTCCAACCGCTCGACCCTCAAATTGAAGTTGATCTTCATGCGCAAGTACTCCGCAACATCTTCAGTCTTCACGGAGTAATGCACTCGGGACACATAAAGCTGTGTCGTGGGTGTTGATGGACACAGAATATGCCCAATCGGTGCGATACCACACTTGTTCTGACTGACTGTAGTGAATTTCTTCTTCTCGACTCTGATGAATAGACTGACTTAAGGTCAGTGACCCTTAATAGAGCCGTACAGAAGCTTATTTAGATTATTGATCATGGTTTTCCTTCTGTCTGTTTACAAGGCAATCTATACTAATATGTATTATAAAAATCAAAAAAACCTGCGTAGTAAGTTCTGGAAGTAAACAACAATGTTCGTCCTGCCGCTCTGCTCGTTTGTTTATTGGGTAACACAGAGAATGCTCAACTGGATATAGCACGCAGTACAATGCAAAAGTTACTGTTTCAATCTTGTAATCATTACATTTGGTTCTAGGTTCACAACTGGACGGTGGAGCAGACGGTCGAATGGCTGACCCAGTCGGTCGACCTGCCGCAGTACAAAACATTGTTCCTACAACACAAAGTGACTGGCGCTACCTTGCCTAGGTCAGTATTACCCGGCTTAAGTGCCTCATCGTGTGCAGTAGATAAATACACAAATATTATCTAATCTAAAGAGCCCGCTGGATCCCACTGTTGGCCAAAGGCTTCCCTTCCTTTTTAGGGTTCCGTAGCCAAATGGAAAAAAACGGAACCCTTATGGATTCGTCATGTCTGTCTGTCTGTCTGTCCGTTCGTATGTCACAGCCACTTATATCCGAAACTATAAGAACTATATACTGTTGAAACTTGCTAAGTAGATGTGTTCTGTGAACCGCATTAAGATTTTCACACAAAAATAGTAACCTTCATGAATGAAGATTTTTGGCCGAAGGGTGTCGTATTTCGTCGTTTACGAGGACGGATACCGAACACCGACAACTCAAAAGTGTGTATGTAGTAAATGAATATAAGTTTTTATTATCACACTAAGTAATATTAAGACAACCTCCGTGGTGCAGTGGGCAAATAGCCGGCTGAAACGCAGGAGATAGCGGGTTCGATTCCCGCCGCGGAACTAATGTTTGCATGATCTACAGATATTTGTTCCGGGTCTGGTTGTTTCTCTATAATAAGTATGTATTTACAAAAAAATGTATATATGTAAGTATTCTATCAGTTATCTGGTTCCCATAGTACAAGCTCTGCTCAGGGGCTAGATAGCGCTTTATTCTTTATTGTACACAAGAAAATACATTATAAAGTACAGAAATAGAGGACATGTACAAAGGCGAGCTTAACCCTATAAAGAGTTTTCTTCCAGCAAACCTTTGAGGCTAGAGAGAGAGAGGATTTTAAAGGTAGGTGCGTGTACAAGAATCATAAATATGTACATATATCTTAAACAAATAAAACGATATATACCAAAAGAAAGTAATAAAATGAATGAATATAATAATAAAATAAATAGACTAATATATACAAAAATAAATATATACCTACAATAAAATAAAATTACAGAGAAAGATAGTGCTCTTTAACTTTCCATTTGAAAATGTTAAACGACGGAATAGCGCGAACTTCATGGGGCAGGGCATTCCAAATTTTCACCGCATAAACGGTAAAGGAGCCACCATAGCGGCTTGAAGTGTGTTGAGGTGTTTTGAGGAGAAGGGACTTAGAGGACCGGGATGTCACACTGCAAGGGACAAGGAATTCGAAGCGTTCACGGAGGTAGGGAGGAGAGAGTGGACAATACAATACTTTAAATAAGAGTGAGAGAACGTGAAGATCACGACGAAGACGAATAGGGAGCCATTTAAGTTTTAGCGCTGTGTGAAATGTCTACAAATATATATTTATTTGTGTTTATTATAAGTGTGAAAATTTGGATGTTTGTCTGTAGTTTGTTTGCTTGTTACTCAATCACGTCGTAACGGCTGGACCGATTTTGATGAAATTTAGTATATAGGTATGTAGATTATAACCTGGATTGCCACATAGGCTACCTTTTATCCCATAAATCAGTTCCCGTTGGATAAAAATGGGGTGTCAAGTCAAGTTGCAACAGCGAGTTTAGCTTTATTTATTAGTTTACCTATACATTAAGGAGTGTAACGCGTACGAAGTCGCGGACAACAGCCAGTAATATATATTGTAGGCTAAGGTTATCTTTATGGACCGTAGAATTTGATTGTTGCCCTTCATTAAATGATGTATTATTATAATGTTTATGCTAAATTTGAATGATATCTGTTCAGCCGTTACACTCGTCAAATAGTAAGATGTGTAACATGACAATTTCTCGTTAATGTTATGAAAAAATAAAACGATCCTTGTCAGATGCATATAAACTTATAAGGTTTGAAACCCTAAAACAGAATTCAATTGATAACATCTGTGTCACAACCTTGAATGGAACTGACGATTCTACTGTACAATCATCGAGCGAACAGATGGTCAAATCCATCAATTCCTTGTAAAACCACAATGCGAGGCGATTAATCAACAAATAGCTGAATTAAAACTGAAATAGCCGCTTTTTATTGAAACTAAACACACTTTATCGTCGTGTTGCTGGTCTACTGTTTTAGTGGCGCTAAGTCAGTGGCTAGATTATCCAACTCATTTTAGTATGCGTAGCGTAGCATGGTCTAAGTTAAAGTATTTTAGGTTTTATAATAAAGCGTTAATTTATGTTCACCAGCTGACACTTTTCATCAAAATTAAATATTAACATTCACGGATAAAGTAGCTTTCAAACAGTGAAATAATTTTCAGAATCGGATCAGTAATTCCGGAGTAATTGTAACTCGGTCCGTTCCGTCTCTTGTCATCAATTAAAGATTAATCTAACGTTTTGTTTTACTCTGCAACTTCTTAATTGATCCAGCTAAGCAAGATCCCTAAATCAACTTGGGCAAATCGGCGTTGTATGTATGTTTGTTTGTCCGAGGATAACTTTCGAGGCGTTTATCCGATCATCGTGAAATTTGGTATATTATATAGGTAGGTAGTGATGCCGCAATTTTGGTGTGACTAAATGAGTTAAAAATATGGTTGAAATATTGGGGTTCAAGAGGAGTAAAAAAAAAACAAATATTGGACTATCCGGTCAAGAGGCGTCTAATAAAAGATCTTTGTAAGTCAATTTCGACCCCGTTTTTATTTTTAATTTATACCTTGTAGTTTTTAAGTTTTTTTTTCCTAATCTATCTCGTCCCACTGCTGGGCAAAGGTCTCCCCCAAGTCCCTCCAAGCATCCCTATCTGTCGCTATTTCCCACCATCCTCTTTGGAAGGTGTCGAAATCGTCCCGCCAACGCTTTCTCGGCCAACCCCGACGTCGCCTTCCGTCCTCAGGCGTCCATGGCGTTGTAATATGGGCCCATTTCTCGGAGTGCATTCGGGCAACGTGGCCCGCCCATTCCCACTTAAGCCCAGCCGATCTCTTCCCTACATCTGCAATGCCGGTAAGTGTGCGCAGCATGGTGTTACGCACTCGGTCGACACGTTTAAAGCCGAGAATGCTGCGCTCCATTGCCCTTTGACAAGTCTTGAGCTTTGACCTTTGGGCTTCAGTCAGAGACCATGTCTGCGCACCGTAAGTTAGGATGGGCAGGATACACATGTCGATGAGTTGGCGCTTAAGTGTCAGAGGAAGGTCACCCTTCATGTGCTCCTTCATGGACCAGTAGCTCTTCCAGGCATTTTCGATACGGCGATCGATTTCCTTATCTTGCCTGTATCCGAAGCTAGCTAACTGGCCCAAGTAAATGTACTCATCGACATACTGTATTACCTGTCCATCTACCTCGACCTTACGTTTCGTGCTGTTTGACATGATCTTCGTCTTCGACTGGTTCATTCGAAGCCCTACCTCAAGACTTGCCGCGCTCACATCTTGGAGCATTTGTTGCAGTTCTAGAGGAGTAGGTGCAAAAAGTACTACGAGTATGTATGTCGTCCGCAAACCGCAAATTTGTCAGGCGTTTGCCTGCGATAACAATTCCCTTTGTGGTCCATGAGTCTGCTAGGGTTTTGAAGATCTCTTCCAAGGTGCTAGTAATAATGTTGGGAGAAAGCGGTCTCCTTGCTTCACTCCCTATTTAATATGAAACAGTGGGCCGATGGAGTTGAGTTTTATGTTGGCGGTACTATTGCGATATATAATTTTAATTAAATCTATATAAGTTTTGTCTATCTGTTGATTTTCTAATGCTTTTAATATAGCAGAATGCTTTTAACTATCAAAAGCCTTTGCCTTTAAGTTATTAGCCATAATAAAAACTGATCTTTGATAAAATTCACAGGGTACACCAGTAACCCTACAGTGTTGAAATTTGGTATGCGTGCAGCTTTAGTGACACAAGTATAGGAAAAAGTCTGAAATCCAGAATAAATGCAATATGTACCCCAAAAACAAAATACCAAATAACATGAACTCCCGTTACCTGTAATTGAATGAAACTGTAGGTCAAGTTATTTGGTTATACATTTCGCGGCACTATTTTGATAGTCAAAGATTACAAATAATATTTTTTTGTTTTTATGGGAGACTCACGAGATCTCAGTTCGGGGCGAACCCACTAGTTTAATGATTCAAAACTGATTTTAACATTAACTTTCTCACAGATTGGCTGTGAACAACATGCAGTACCTGAGCAACATTCTCGGCATCAAGGACCCCATTCACAAACAGAAATTGGCACTGAAGGCTATGGACGTTGTTCTATTTGGACCCCCTAAAGGTAATGTAATTTGTATATCCTCCTTGCACAATAATGTAACCACAGACCCGCCCCCTTATTACCTAAGCCAAATTGCTGTCCTGTCGCTATCGCTAGTCAGGCCATCCCTTTCACACGTACTTACAGTACGTACCTCACGTGTGAAAGGAACGGCCTGACTAGCGATAGCGACGCGACAGCAATTTGGCTTAGGTAATAAGGAGGCGTTAAATTATAAACATATTTAAATTTTACGTATTTGTATGATTTGACAACTTCTTTAATCATATTTAGCCACTAAATTCGTTTAGGCATCTCCGCCAAAGTCGCCCTTAGTCTTTAATAGCTATCAAGAAATAATCGAACACTTTGAAAAACTACACATGACATTAAAAGTAAGCCATTCAATTAGAGCTATGTATATATGACTTATGAGCCTGGTGATAGAAAGTGCTCTCAGAAAATTAATCAATATTACTTAACTTAACGGTTTTTGCGGTGAAAAATGTTCATCCGTTTGCTGCAAACTTGGCACACACCTACGTTTCGAGGAGTTTCTTTTAAACTTCTGTTTTATGCATAATTTTTCTAAGAGTCGGCTCGAACCATACCCAAAATGCTTCGTCACGGTGTTGTATAAAACTATTTTATTATGTGGGAAGCGCGACAAAACAGCAGTTCATAATAACGCAACGAAGGTCACATCATCGAAACGTGTCGAACCAATCGCATCCCTATTCCACTGTAATAAGATCCTAAATCGTTCAACGTGTCATCGCGATTAAACTAGCAAAAAGTACACCATTGTGCTGACAATAATCTTTGATTGTTGTACTAAACTAGTGCTTAATCTGTTTTTAAATCTACTATGGTGTTGAGTTCGAGTAATATTAGAATTGTAATGGGTTGATTACAAAATGTATAGAACTACACGGATGTCATTGTCAAATATATTTTTTTTTACAACCATCTAACCACAGATACTGTATTGGTGACGTCTCGAGATATCTCTTGTTGTCCCTTTCTAACCCAAAACCCGCAGCCATTTCCGAAAGAGATATCATGTACCCCACGAAATATCTACAGGGTACCACTAGGTTTCAACTCTCTTGAAACGCGTTGAATAAATTACCAAATTATGACTGTGTGTCATCTATTGCGTGGTGTGGTTGACTGCCCTGATTTGGTTAGCGAGGCAAGTCGGATGTGCGCGCCTGAGCAACGCTCTAGATTTCGTCCTGGGAGAGTCCTGCTGTTAGAGCCGAGCCCTGCGCACACTGTGGCACGTCAAAACTCGCCTATCTGCCGTGCGCAGCGCCAACTTAACGCACTGCTCAAGTTGTACCCTGAAGCCGATGTATTTGCGGATCTTATACCGAAGTTGGCGCAAGTATGTCTAGAATACTGCGAGAGATTAGATTAGAGCTAATCCTATAATTGATCCTCGACTTGTTATTTGTGTTGTGTGCTTGTAACTTTAATTTATATATTTTGTAATTTTGTTTTTATTGTTTTATGTACTAGTAATAACGCTTTGGTTTTTGTAAACTGTTATGTTATTTCTAGAGTAATAAACGAATTTGAATTGGAATCAAATCGGCTTTTATTTTTAGATGTCGATTGCAAGAGTAGGCAGTAAGTTTTATATCGAATTAATCACCTGAACTTAGTAAATTTTCTTTAAAGTTTGATAATATGACTAGTAGTTTTTTTTTCGGGAAGTCTTTTGTTTATGTTTTGAGAAACCGTCACTTGAATATCGTCGGTATATTACCAAACACTCTGTATTTTATAAATTTGACGCCTATGCCTGTCTGTGTGTTTGTGGCATCGTACTTCCCGACGGACCGTCCAAGTTTCGGACGTGGTTTTTTTTTAGAAAGCCAGCGTTTAATTGGCCTTGATTAAGATCAGGTCAGCCGATCCGAAGTTTATCAGCACTTTTCCTTTTTGGTGAAGGGATCTCAGCTGTAGAACAGAATGAATGAATGAAATACTCTTTATTGCACACCAAATAAAACTACAGTAATAATGGAAATAAACAATAAATAAAGTTACAATGGGCGGTCTTATCGCTAAAAGCGATCTCTTCCTCCAGACAACCTTTGGATGGACAGGATAAACAAAATCAAAAGACGGCGGTGTAAGAGTACCAACAGACATAAACAGAACCCACAAAATAAAATATACCTATTAATTATACTAATAAACATAAACTTAAACTTAAATACATACAAATAATATAAGTATAAATAAACTACACTACATAAAGAGGATAAATAACATAAACACTAACTAGCAGTTACGAGACAACGAAAGGAAATGGTTGTATACCTTGACTTTGAAAATAGGAAGAGATTGGGACGACCTTACAGACAAAGGTAAGGCACAGACAGACAGATAACTAGAGAGACTAAGAATAAGTAACAGATTATTTTTTATTTTAAACTAGCTGACCCGCCGAACTTCATACCGCCTTGACATATGACGCGGGCTGCCAATGTACGTCTCCGGTAGAATTGTCAATCGGCCATCATTAGCTGCTATCTATATATTACATAATTTTTTTTGCGTGAATTTATCCGCTATTTTAATAGTTATTCTGCTATTCGGGGCGGAGACAAATTCAACAAATCAAAGATGATCAAAATCGGTACGGCCGTTCTTGAGCTATAAATGGTGTAACTAACCCGACTTTGTTTTATATATATAGATTATGATAGTTTAAGATTGTAAAAGCTGGTCGGCGGGCAGACAATGTGTTTGAGCGCATGCGATTTTCGATAATTGGCGCTGTTATAATTTGTGACAATAATTTAAATCCAAGGGAACAAATTCGCGGGTAAATTAATCGTTCATACATAAATAGGTTGTAGGGGGTTATCTCAAAAACCGCTCAACCTAATCTGAAAATTATTTCACTGGTACCACTGCTGGTTCACAAAAATATTCTTTGTGGGGAAACAGGCCCACCTGATAGTAAGCGGTCGCCGTTGCCTATTAACACCGGCAACACTTGGGTTTTTGTCGATGCGTTCCCTACCCTGTAGAAACCTCTTTACATTTCTCTTGAAGCGTGTCATGTCGTAGCCTAATGGCTAAATTCAACATCTTGCAAGTATGGGGTTAGAAAACATCGCGTGAAGCGTGTGGTGCGCGATACCCAATTGTCGACAGTATGTGGATGAGGTGTTTTTTTATTTCGTTAAAAACCCGTCCGAAAACAGGCCTAATTAATAAATTAATTTTCGTATACGTATTTTCTTACCCTTAGTCAAAATTTTACTGAGGATCCGCAAAAAATAAATATTATACTCTTAGGTTGTGTATTTTTTGCTGACCGTATTAAACAGTAGCAAAGAGGTTGCGAACCACAATGTCACGAAGCAGGTTGTTACTACTTGCAACGTGTTATTAAATCGACGTGTAAGGGCACCATGTATTGCTACGATTGGTAGATATATCCCGCATTTATTTGTCCTTCACACACCTAGCCCGGCTTGCGAACCCTAAACGTATTTAGCTACGAAACATGTATAAATTTGACGTATTTGTATGATTTGACAACTCTCTTAAAAATATTTAGACACTAAAACGATTAGGCATCGTTGCTCAAGTCATCCTTACTGCTGTATGTATGCAAATAAATAATGGTGGACATTTGACACAGCACCATCTAGTCCCAAACTAAGCAAAGCTTGTACTATAATAACCAGTTAACTGATACAATACAAGAACAAATATGTCTAGATCAATGCAATGCTGACTATTATTTTACTAGTAGAAAGCGTCACTAGCCCTGAGGTTGTATATTGAATTTTATTTTTTTAATTTAATTTATTTTTTAATTTAGTAATTAAAAAAATTGTTGTCTGTAAAGTCGGTTTACGGACGATAATTTTACGTGATAACGAGTGGAAGAGAGCTAGATGCGTCACAAGCCGAAAGCTTAGGCCGATCGTGCCTCTCTATCGCTTGTTCCGCGCTCTCGCTTGCACGCTCGGCTCAGGCGGAACGTGCCACTTTTTCGTGCGTGCAGCCGGCGTTCATCGATTTATAAGACATTTATCACGTCAAAAAGAGATTATTTACTTAGAAAAAAAATAGTGCGAGTCCGGGTCAGCTAGTAAAATCATATCAATCAATAAATGTAAAGTATATAATCACAAAAATCTAATCATTTACTAGCGAAAAGGTTACTAAAAGTAACAATGCTATTTAAATGGAATGGAAATATAATTTAAAAACTTTTCGTCACAGCTTTTTAGCTAATAACTCAACAGTTATGTCATCAAATGTAAGAATTTCATAGGTACTATTTCGCAAAACAATGATATTTAACACCTGCCAACTTACAAATAAAATTCTTGAATGTGTATTTATGCTAATTGGTTGTACTATTTTTTATTTTGAAGACTTACTTTTAATGGCACGTTTAAAAAAAGTTATGACACACACGTTTTTTTTCTTATCAAGTTGAATCCAGTTTTAATATTTTCTTGCGATAAAAATTGTCTACTCTGAGCAAAGTGTTGTTTTTATCTTTTCTTTATTTAGAAAAGGCACGTCTGTTTAATTTATTTAGTAAACTATACGTGAATGTCCAGTTCTTTATCTGCTTAATTCTACAATAAGTTTATAAATTCGAAAGTAATTCTGTCTTGCTTTTTGTCTGACTAAACGGCTAAATGGATTTCAATGATTTTTTGTATATAGACAGATTTATAAACTGGCTTGTGACACAGGTATCTCTTTTTTTAATAAAATGAAACAAAACCCAAGTTAAACATCTTGCATATTTAAGTCCTGAAGTAGACACGGTCCAAAAACTATATTACTATATTTGAAGACGTGCTGAAATAAAAAAATAAAAAAAACCGGCCAAGTGCGAGTCGGACTCGCGCACGAAGGGTTCCGTACCAGTATCTATAAAAAACGGCAAAAAAATTACGTTTGTTGTATGAGAGCCCCTCCTTAAATATTTGATTTATTTTAATTTTATTATTTATTTTTAAAGTGAATATATAACTAAATTTTCTGTGAATATTTCAAGCGTTTACCTGTTGCCGTTATCAATATCGAACTAAAACGAGCAAAAAAATCACGTTTATTGTATGGGAATCCCCCTTAAATATTTTTTGTATCCTGTTTTTAGTATATGTTGTTATAGCGGTAACAGAAATACATCATCTGTGAAAATTTCAACTGTCTTACTATCACGGTTCATGAGATACAGCCTGGTGACAGACGGACGGACAGACAGCGGAGCCTTAGTAATAGGGTACCGTTTAACCCTTTGCGTACGGAACCCTAAAAAACAAAAAATATTTTCCTTTGAAGCAAAAATTATTTAATTTTTTTTATGTAAAATGTTTTTCAGCTACATGTTCCCTATTCAGGTTAACATAATATATTAAGGAAGTATTCTGTACAAGGAAGAGAAAATCATTATATACCTAGTAAAATAAAAGGAACTTATCCTTAATTACCCATAACATCCTTATCATTTCATGCAGTCAATTTGTCTAATAATTTTGTCCTGCTAAGATCGTACAAATCATGGTGTCACTAAAGTTACATCACGGTTCAAACAAGTGTGATTTTTAGTTTCGTAGTTGCGTTTGTTACGTGTACGTTGGCTTCGCGGCTAAACTATTTTCATGAAAAATGCGACTCGACTTAAAATATGCGAAAATATTATAAACCTGAAAACGTTGTGTTCAAAATTTGAATGTGAAGTTTAAAAGTGAATAATGGGGTCAGAGTCGTGTGGTTTTGTGAAGACCTTGTCAGCTGTGAAGTTATAGGCGTAACGCAGTTTCTAATTTATGGGATGCTTAAAGGAAGTTTGGAGGTGTTTACATTTGTGTGTGGTGTCACACCTGCAAACTTACGTCATAAATCGTCAAAAACAAAACGCCATATGTCATAAATGGTGTTAGACATTTGGCTCGTGCTTGGCCGTTACTGTGTTTACGTGTTATATGGCGGGCGTTACGTGGATTTGAATGATGATGGTAACTATTGTGCTGCTATTACACAAAATGTATGAATGTCTCCGGTGCGGAGGTGCGGAGTGGAACGCCTTTCCTGACTCTATGTATGTTTCCTGATAATTACAACTTGGGGGTCTTCAACTAGAATAGAATAGAATAATCATTTATTTGGCACACTTAAAATGACACATGAAACAATTTTAAGGAACAGTAGATACAATTGAATCCAATAAAACAAGTTCGACTCGTCTGCGTACCAAAATGGCGTTCAGCTCAGCATAATGTTGGATGTTAAGCACCCAACGCTGATTTTCAGCTGAAACCAGAAGCGAAGGTAGTGCAGCAGCTGCGAAGTAAAATAAAAAATAAATAAAGAAGTGAGTAAATAAAAGGTGTGTACAGTTTTATTACAATGTAAATATAAATTTTATAAACATACTTTTCTAAAGAACAGGTTTCTTCTGGGCACGTTGATCCGTCCTAGACAAAATTAGGCGAGATCGTGCTAAAAACGCGTGACTATATTTTTTAGTTTGTCAAAAATATGTAAGGATTTATGAACTGGAATGTTCTTGGAGTTCAATATCCTTGTTGAGTTATAAAAAATTTGGAGGTTGGAGAGTGTGAGATGTTGTTGACTTTTGTTTAGAGATGCCGAAGTTTTTTGTAGTTGTTCTTACACAGTTATGATAATTGCTTGTCAAAAAACTTAGTTTATTAGTTATCAAGTGTCTTGACTGTCTTATAGATATTGACAAATACTTAACTAACTCAGGTTTATATCACTATGAATACAGTTCTTCAACTTTTAAATACTTGAAATATTAAAGTACGCAGATAGGTGCAGCCTAAAACAAAAAGCACCTTTTTTAACCGACTTAAAAAAAGGAGGAGGTTCGCAATTCGACTGTTTTTTTTTATGTTTGTTACCTCAGAACTTTCGACTGGGTGAACCGATTTTGATGATTCTTTTTTTATTTGATAGCTGGTGCTTCCCATGTGGTCCCATTTCCATTTGGTCCAGTTCTGACAATGGCATCCATGAGAAAACCGTATAAGTCTTAAATTTGTTTAATTTTTATGTTACGTTATGTTTGTTAGTTCAGAACTCCGTTATATATCAACCGATTTGGAAAATTAGTTTTTTTTTATTTGAAAGGATATACTTTTAGATTTATCCCATGGATTTTTTTTTCAAAATTGGTACAGTAGTTTGGTTTTTAGTGTTAGGTATCTGGAAGACGGTTATATTTTTGTTAAAAAGTTACTTGTTGTCGATATGAATCACAAGGTTTTGCTCATTGTAAATTTTCGTCTAATATTTTCGTAGGTGAATCCCCAGAACTGTTGTAATGATTTTAAACAATTACCGGCGTCGTTTTCCGGGTCATTAAAATCTCGGAGTCTCCAAGTCTAGAGTGTATAAGTTATTTTGCGGGCAAGCGAGTTTAATCAACCACATCCTTACTGACCAGTGACCCAGTGAGTTAGTGGTCTAACGACTGCCTAAAACCTAACTACATCATTTAATAAAACCTGCCAAGTGCGAGACGGACTCGCGCACGAAGGGTTCCGTACTATTATCTATAAAAACGGCAAAAAAAGCATGACTGTTGTTCGGGAGCCCCCCTTTAACATTTGTTTTATTTTAATTCATTTATTTATTTTTAAAGTTAATATTGAACTAAATATTCTGTGAATATTTCAAGTGTCTACCTGTTGCCGTTATCAATATCGAGCAAAACCAAGCAAAAAAAATCACGTTTGTTGTATGGGAGCCCCCCTTAAATATTTATTTTATTCTGTTTTTAGTATTTGTTCTTATAGCATAATCATAATACAAAAAGAAATACATAATCTGTGAAAATTCCAAATGTCTAACTGTCACGGCTCATTAGTTACAGCCTGGTGACAGACGGACAGACAGCCAGCGGAGTCTTAGCAATAGGGTCCCGTTTGGGTACGGAACCCTATACACTTACAAAAGTAGTAGGTACACTAATATAGTCTGTAGGTATAAAGATATCAGTAGTTCTATCTAGGTTAACTACTGATCATTATCTAATAATGATATAAAGTCTTCAATGTACTCGTCGGAGTTGTTAAAGTGTTATTATAAGTTGAGGAAAACGCGCTGACATACCTCGGTAGTAGCTGTGTACATAAATAACACAGATTCACCACATTTATGTTTAAACTGCGCTATAACAGAATTGACTATTGTGTGGTTGCATACCTATGACAATGCAATTGGCTTGGAGAGCTCTATTCTGACGAGAATCGTAACTTGGATTGAAACATGTTAGGAATGGGTGCGACTCTCAAGCCAAATTTAAAAGTCATAACATAAAAAAAATATATTTTGGAACTTTTTTTTATATATTTTCTGTATGGAAACCCTTAATTAGTTTTTTTTAATGTAATCAGGCCACAAACCACATAAACTGTAGAAATTTTAATTCAATTGGCGTCTTAAGCTTGTCGAGATAAGTATAGGTACCTCTGTGACAGATGGACAGACGCACAATCAGTGCAGCGTACACTGAACAACCGAATAGGTTGTTTTAACCTTTTTTTCAACCTATATTTTAGGTTAATATGGCACCTACAGACATGATTTGTTGTAGTTGAAGTATAAAGATAGATAGATAATTTCTTTATTGCACACTATTAAACACAAACAAAAGAAAATACACTATAAAGGTAAATTTGACTTGATTATATTATATACTACCTGTTGCCAGCGGCTTCGCACGCGTGGTTTGCCAATAAAAAGTAGCCTATGTGTTAATCCAGCTTATGATCTACGTACATACCAAATTTCATCGCAATCGGTTCAGCCGTTCCGGCGTGAAAGAGTAACAAACATCCATACATACAAACTTTCGCGTTTATAATATTAGTAGGATTAGTAGGATTTAACTTAGTTATTTTGTTGACTCTACTTCGTTAACATGTTGGCTTTACGAAATTATCAGTTAGACTTGCTTAGATTCGAATATACCAAAAATGTTGTGTTGTACTAACCTCTTTTAGTGGTTGGTTTAACTTACTAAATTGTAACTATTTTATTAATGTAGAAATAAATGTACTATAATAGTTGTTTAAACATAATATTAAATTAACGCAACTTAAATGGAATCAACATTATGGAGTTGAACCTATTCGGTTTTTCAGTGTAGCTTTCAGGTATAGGATAAAGTACTAGTAATAATAATATGATGTACTAATTCATAATCATTGACCTTGACCCTTAACCACTGACCTACGTCTGTCAGTCGTAGGTCTTTGTTTGAGTTGATTTTTTGTAGTTTTTTTTAATATATACCTTAAATACTTACGACACCTTTATTTTCATATCAATGAACCAAAAACATTAAATAAACTGGGTACTAACTAAAACATAGATAATATTGATACACTAGCTAGTTATAAGTATTTAAAAAAAACTCATGGTACGTCAGTTTTAATATAAGTATATGCACGTCAGTGGTTAAGGGTTGAAGTGATGATCATACTAGCTAATTTATAGTGCGGGAAAGTCGAGTCACAGCCGAGCCTCAAGGCTTTTTTGTTAAGGAAAAAATATCGCTTTTCATACACCAATTATTTTGTAGTTATGAGATAAGTAATCGAAACATCCTTGTCATTTATTCCTATACGATCAGCTGGCTGTCACATACTACGAGTAATGTATATATATGATATTTTGTGGTTATTATCATCATCCGCCGAAAGACGTCCACTGCTGAACATAGGCCTCCCCCTTAGATCGCCACAGCGAGCGGTTGGTAGCCGTTTGCGCCCAACGGCTCCCCGCGATTCTTACTAGATCGTCGGTCCACCTTGTGAGGGGCCGGCCTACGCTGCGTCTTCCAGACCGTGGTCTCCACTCGAGAACGTTTGTGTAATTATGCTGCATTTTAAAACCGGCCAAGTGCGAGTCTGACTCGCGCACGAAGGGTTCCGTACCATTATCTATAAAAACGGCAAAAAAATCGCGTTTGTTGTATGGGAGCCCCCCATTAAATATTTGTTCTATTTCAATTTAATTATTTAATTTTAAAGTGAATATATAACTAAATATTTTGTGAATATTTCAAGCGTCTACCTGTTGTCGTTATCAATATCGAGCTAAAACGAGCAAAAAAAATCACGTTTGTTGTATGGGAGCCCCCTTAAATATTTATTTTATTCAGTTTTTAGTATTTGTTGTTTTAGTGGCAACAATAATACATCATTTATGAAAATTTCAACTGTCCAACTATCACGGTTCATGAGATAAAGCCTGGTGACAGACGGACAGACAGCGGAACCCTAGTAATAGGGTGCCGTTTTACCCTTTGGGTACGGAATCCTAAAAAACGAATGGTTAATGTATGTATTTTTGATAAATATGGCTTTGCGATTGGTGTAGGATCGGAAAAAAATGGTTTGCAAAACAAGCCTACGCCCTGTGAAGTGTGCGGATGTGCTCTTTATAATTAAACAGTTTCTTAAAATTAATAAACCCTATTAGCCGTATTAGGTTTGATTTTTAAAATTTTGTCGGGAGACTTTCAATGCTCTATCTGATATCATCTGTTTCAAATGGGTGGCCAGCAGGGCTTACGTCACACAAATTCCACTAACCAAACCAACACTACCACTAACTCTGCCGTGTCATTCAGCAGGCAGCAGATGGAAGGACTGGCTCCTGGCCTGCCTACTCCTCGGCGCCGTCGTCGGTGGCTGGGCAGCGGTGCGCGCAGGTCGCGCCAGTCGCAACCAGCTACAGAGAATGCTCCGTGATATGGAACAGCTGAGGAAAGCTGAACTGGCTTTGGATGATATGCAGAAGGAGCTCGAGAAGGCTCGGTTAGAACAGGTGAGAAAAATTATAGATTATCTACAGAAGGGTGGACAAGACGTTGACCGCGATTGTCCGCGAAGGAGCTTTAGATTGACCGCGAGATTCTCTTTGCCTGTTCCATTGCACTCACACTATTTTATTTTATTTTATTTTCTTCGGAAAACATACAGTGATAAAATACTTAATAATTAGTTTATACTTATAGCTAATCACCATTTAGACGTTTTCGCATATGCAATGAGTAAGTCATATAATCTCGAAGTCTTCAAGTCCAGAGTGAATAGGTTATTTCTAGGCAAGCGTGCTCCATCTTCGATCACACCATCACTTACCACCAGGTGATGTAGTGGTCAAGCTCTTGACTATCATCAATATTAAAAAGAAAAAAAAAAGTAATTAAAGGTAAGTGAGGGCATTTATTACTCGTGCGCGATAACTTGGGACCTGCTCGGAATGCGACTCCCCGACCGCTTCCCCTGCACTTCCCCGATGGCGCCCGTATTGTACCGTTTGCATCACTATTTTTTACTAGGGTTTTTAGTCTCGTACTGGCCTACGTCACGTAACGACGCGCTCTGGAATTCTTTTAGTTTTCGTTTGTGTTAAAAAAAATATTTGATTGACGAACTTTTTAAAGAGCATGGCCACGAAGTAGTTCGTCTACCACCATACATGT
Source organism: Philereme vetulata (assembly GCA_918857605.2). Taxonomy (NCBI): domain Eukaryota; kingdom Metazoa; phylum Arthropoda; class Insecta; order Lepidoptera; family Geometridae; genus Philereme; species Philereme vetulata. Next base: position 10,367,641 of record OU975446.1, on the reverse strand, counting down.
GTGACCTCAATCCAGTAGAATACATTTGGAATTTGGTCAAGCAAAGAGTAGCCGATAAAAATATCAACCAGTCAGAAAAGGAAATAGAAAAATTAACGAGAGATGCAATTACCAGCATAAGTGAGAGTGACTGGAAAAAAGAAGTCAACCATGTGGACAGGCTTCGACAAAAGTATTGGGACGATGACCTCTTACAAGAGACGAATGAATCGCAATTAATTGTAAATTTATCGGATACCTCTTCGTCAAGTGATTATAGTGAGACTGAGGACGAAGAACAACCTCTAGAAGGCATAAATCCACTAAGTAGTGACGAAGATGAGATAATGTAAATAATAGATAAAATAAATGTATAAACTTAAACATTGTATTTTTATTTTATTCAAATAGTGTAAAAAAGATTAGATAAAAAGCAGCGTCCTCCCTGAGTAACATAATAAATTAGGTTAAAAAAAACAAAGACGAAGCCGCGGGCGGCTGCTTGTTATGTTCGCTTTTTTGCGGGCGGTACAAACACGCCAATATGACGTCACCGCGCTCAGGTCCCAACTTAAAAAGATTAAAGGTTCTTTTGATCCTTGGGTTCAAAATATCCCGGTTTTCCAGTCGTTCCGTGCCTTTTGAGAGCATTTAACATGGCTCACCTGATGTTAAAGTGGTAACCATCGCCTATAACAAAATATTGCCGGGTCACGCACCTTAAAAACGTGCCTTACGTTGCACTGCCCTGCGTCCATCAACTAGAGGCATACAGGTGTTAAGCCTGATGTGCCTGTAATTTCACCGCAATGCTGCTTTTGGCGGTAGAAATTGGTATGGTGGTAGTTCTTCCCCGGGCAAGCCCTTTCACAAGGAACTCTACTCTTTTTAAGCATGTAATATGACTGATATTAATTTGTTTCTTTGTTTGGTGTAGGAAAGTGCGACAACAGAAAAGAAGAATCTTGAGAAGAAGCTACGCGAAGCCGGCGACACGCCGCTCCTAAATTCCACCTCCTCCGACCTGGAGGTCATCCAGCTCAAAGCTGAAGTCGAGGTAACATTATCTCATCATCATATTAGCCATAGGACGTCCACTGCTGAGCATAGGCCTCATAGATTTCCACAGTGACCTATCTTGTGCGGCCTGCTCCCAGCTGCCTCCGGAAATTTTATTTGGTCGTCTTTCCATCTAGTGAGGGGCCGTCCTAGTGCGCGGTCTCCACTCCAGAACTTTCTGCCCCAACGGCCGTCAGTTCTTCGAGCTATGTGCCCCGCCCACTGCCACTTCAGCCTGCTAATCTTCTTGGCTATGTCAGTGACCGGACCTCCTCCCATAGTGAGAGACCACGCTCCACAGACAAATAGAAAATATAAATCAATCTCTGTCTACCCTTCAAAGAAGTAAGAATTTATTTATGTATGTTTCAGATGCTCCGCCAAGAGCTCCGTAGAGCCGAGGGCGAGCTAGAAGACAGATGCTGGGCGCCCCCCCAAGGGTTACAGCAATGGCTGCAATTAACGCACGAGGTCGAGAACCGCGCGTATTTGCGCAAGAAGCAGCAAGCTGATCTACAGTTACAGCAGGCTAGGGAAGCGGTTAGTACACAGGCTAGGGAATCGGTTAGTATAAATGCTAGGGAAGTGGTTAGTATACTGGCTAGGGAAATACATGGTAGGGAAGCGGTTAGTACACAGGCTAAGAAAGCTTTTAGTACACAGGCTAGGGAAACGGTTAGTACACAGGCTAGGGAAGCGGTTATAACACAGGCTAAGGAAGCGGTTAGTACACAGCCTAAGAAAGCTGTTGGTACACAGGCTAGGGAAATGGTTAGTACACAGGCTAGGGAAGCGGTTAGTACACCGTCTGAGAAAGCTGTTAGTACACAAGCTAGGGAAGCGGTTAGTATACAGGCTAGGGAAGAATTTAGTACACAGGCTAGGGAAGCGGTTAGTACACAGGCTAGGAAAGCGGTTAGTATACAGGCTAGGGAAGAATTTAGTACACAGGCTGGGGAAGCGGTTAGTGCACTGGCCAGGGAAGTGGTTAGGTCGCGTTCAAGTATTACGTACCGCAATTTTTGAAGATTTTTACACCAACTGTTATATTGATATGTAAGGACTTGATATTAAGGATGTTTGAAAATTTAAAATTTTCTATGGTAATGAATTAAACAAATACCTACAACAACAATACTAGCGATTACCTGTGTTTTAACTTAATGTCGTACATAACAAAACACGTAGTATATTATAATTAAAAAAAAATGTTGTATTTCCAGTGTGAAAAACTACGCAAGAAGCGGTCCAGTTTAGTCGGAGCGTTCGTGTCAACGCACGGCAAATCCATCGATGATGTCGACAGGTCCATTGTCGAAGCGCGCACTGCACTCAACGAAGTCACTGTAGAGTTACAAGTACGTATCTCTTATTATTTTATATCTACAGATACGATGTGATACTGCTTAAAAATTATCACTCATGCTCTGAAATTCGGAACTTTATTATTTATTTAATTGTATTAATATTGTATTATTGATATAATGTGTCGTTTCAGGAGCGCATGCACAGATGGAAGCAGATTGAACGCATGTGCGGTTTCAACATCATCAACAACAACGGACTGCAGTACCTCGAGGCGACGCTGTACAGGAACTCAAACGGACTACCTCGAGGCAGAGGTAGCTTTTATTATTTTATTCGTAATTTAAGTCTAACAGAAATCACCCAATACCCGCCACTTATATGCGAAATACTTCTCTTTATCGGGATTTATCACGTATCGTTTTATCGGTGCTACGACCGACGTTTCCGTGAACCTATAGAATGCGATCCGCTGCGTCTCGCCTCGCACTACGCGCCGTAGCTCCGGTAGCGCGCGGGTTGACGGTCGCGGTGGTGGGGGTGGTGTGGGGTTCCCTATGTCAACAGTGGCCCGTTGTTTTAGTGGCCGAGGCTGTGTCGTCATAAATCCCGTATTTATAATAATGATTGAAGTGAATCACGAGGGTTTCTTAATAAAATAAAATTCTCATCCACTTTTGAGATGGTGTTCCAGCCGGGTACAATCGGAAATCAGAAAATCTGAACGTTTATTTGGCAGAATATGGGTACAAAAGTTTCGATGTTACATTTGGTTGATCCTTACATATTCTACCATCCAGATGGTGTGCAAATATAAATTACTAGCTGACCGATCCGCAGCTTCACACGCGTATTTTTCTATAAAAACATTACCCTCCTGCGTAGTTGGGTAAGAAGTAGCCTATGTTACTCGGGGATAATGTAGCATTAAATGGTGAAAGAATTTTTGAAATCGGACCCGTAGTTTTTGAGTTCATTCGTTACAAACGTACAAAAATACAAATCTTTCCTCTTTATAGTACTAGTGGTTCGCCCCGAACTGAGATCTCGCGAATCTCCCAAAAGACAAAATAAATATTATTGTTAGGGCGACTTACACAACGATACCTAAACGTATTAGTGGCTAAATATGATTTAAGGAGTTGTCAAATCATACAAATATGTTTAGTCGCTTAATACTCTTAGTGATCTTTGTGCATGCCGGCCTTCATCTTTGACTAATAAATTAGTGCCACGAAATGCTCAACCAACTAACTTGACCTACACTTTCACTCAAATTACAAGTAACGGGAGTTCTTGTACATTGGTTACTCTTTTTAGGGGTAGAATTTGCAGTTATTCTGGATTTCAAACTTTTCTGGAAAAGTTGAAAAGTTTGAAGTAGTGACTCGCTACAGCTACAAGAATACCAAATTTCAGCACTGTGGGGTCACTGGTGTACCCTATGAATTCAAAGTTCCGATTTTATTATGGATCAAAAACTACAAGAATTAACTAAAATATAAATCGGGGTCAAAATGTACTAATGAAGACCTTTTATTAGACGTCTCATTTGACCTAATAGTCTCAACAACCCCCAAATATTAATAGCTCATTAAGGCATACCAGGATTGTGCCAACACTACCTATCTTATCAAATTTCACGATGATCAGATCAACGCTTCTAAAGTTATCCTCGGATAAACAAACATACATACAACGCCGATTTACCGAAGTTGATTTGGAGATCTCGCTTCGCTCGATCAAAAATTAAATTTGCGCTTGTAATTATATCTCTTTATATGAAAAATAGTACATTTATATCTCTCATAGCGGGAACACCTTTAAATAATAAGACAACTGTCATGTTAACCTGCCTTCTGGGAAACTGGGTAAATAAAAAAAAATATAGATCCAGGTCCCTTCAGATCCAGGTTTCACTGTCACCCTGATGAAGGTTCGCGAATTGAACCGAAACATTGTCGGTCGAAACACCGATAAGACGGTACGTGATAAATCCCATGTTTATAATAACGATTGAAATCAATCACGAAAGTTTTCTAAGGTTTCACTGTATTAGTTATTAGTAGCCGCCATAAAAAGGGTCCAGCTCAGCATTTAATACTTATGGTTCCAGGTCGTATGAGCAGTTCTCAAGACGACCTGAGCATGGGAGATGACACTTCGCTTTGCGGATCAGGTAAGGCTCAGGACGACGCGTCTCTACAACACGAACACCTTGAATAAACTGCACTAGACTAAACACCAAAGCTTCTGGCAGACGCGGTCATAGAACGTGGGTAAGCGACGATGATATTGCTATCTCGCTTGCTCTTGCGGCCCTTCCGGGCGCCGTTAGTGATGCGGCCAGTTCCTATCGATAACACTAATTACCAGTGATTGTATTGAAATGGAAACAAACATGTTGGCCCCGTCTGCCACGAGCTAATAAATAACATCAAACCGCGGCTTCTGTGTTCTGCGTTCCGATATTATTGGCTAAAGTAAGAAATTAAATATAATAACATTAATTTAATATGCAAAAATGGTCAGCACGCACCGAGACGCGACTTGTCGTGATGAGTGGCGTGTGATGAGAGAGTGATATCATGTATGCGTGCCACGTTAAGCTGATCGTAGGACGCAGACGCCTGCGATCCTAAAGGCGTTGTCTTAATTTATCAGGGCAGCAGGCTTCTTTTATAGTTGAATTCACTTTACTCGTTGTTTTTATAACTCAGTGTCTTTCTCGGGACCAATGTAGGAATAGAATGTTTCACGAGTAGCATACGAAAAATCATTTGTCACACATGCTATTTTCCTTCGTATAACCAACTAAAAATTGTTCAATTGAAATCACTTTCGGTTCATCATCGTATATCGGTCGCAGTCATTCGGATTTGCTACAAATCACAGTCGTTCGCACTTCTTCGGAATTCATCGGGCGTTTTCGTTGGCCGTGATTTTCACACGTGAAATAGCACTAGCAAGAATAGCGAGTGTGACATTACGGCGTCAATGAAAAATCATTGCCCGTGATTTTTTTTTTGGGTTGAAGAGAGTTAAAGCTGAGATTGAAAAGTTAATATAATCAAACCATCGTCGCTGAATTCCGATAATGTGGTCACAGGGTTGGAATTAGAATATTATGAACGAATCTGTCTCCACTGACTTATTAGGACGACGCTTAAAGATCATTATTTTTAACTGAACCGTTTAGAACAATTGGCACCAATGTTTTTGAGATAAATTTATACATATAACTAAAATGTCCTTATAGGAAAAAAATACTGTTATTTTATAATCAAGACAGTTTAGGTTCATTATTATATTTTGTGTTAACCTGTGTATGTACATATTCATTTGGAACTTGAATGTATCTCATGTCAATGGTTTTTTTTGTCACTAGTGTAATATGATACATATTCGAAGAGAGTGTCATCGAATATGTATCTTGTAACCTGTTTTGTAGGTAGATTAAGGTATAAATTATTCCTTTTTCTACCTAAACTACTTGGGATACGGAACACTAATAGTGAATGAATGCATTTACCTGTCTTAACGTATCCACGATATATCAAGCAATACATTTTCTGTAACAGTTGACCTCTCATTGTACGGAAAACCTGCAAATAGCGAGGTCAGCTTATACTGGAAATGTAATTGAATAGAGGTCGCGTATGCTAAGGCACATTTGTATCGCAATATTGTTCCGGCACAAGTTGTAAAAAAACAAACAAAATTTATTTTTAATTTATTTCCCTCCCGTAATGTTTGTGGCGAAAACATGATGCGGAACAAATATGTCATTTACGTACTACGATTTAAGTTAGATGCCTCGGCAAGTTCCGTCTATCATCGGAATAACATCTATATACTTCCTAAAGGCCCATTTACACAATGCAAGTTTCTTGCCTGTCGCATACAATTAAATTGAAATATTATATTACATGGTCTAATCAACACGTAAAATTCTTGATTTGTTACACAAGTTTTGCTTGAAAACTTTTCTTGATGTAAACAGCACATAACAGTGAAACCCGTGTCGTCTACTACCGCGGATAATCGTACTAATTCAGTTTAAAAAATAATCTTTACTTCTTTGTAATTAAATGCAATTACATAAGTACTCGTATGTAGATAGATAACTCTTTATTGAATTACCACACAAACAGGTATTATACAAAAATTTGTACTAAGCTAGAATAAATAAGACAATACAATGGAAGGCGTTATCGCTGAAAGCGATCTACTCCAGGCAACCTTTGGATGGAGCGAAGTTTACGAATATACGTTAATGCGGTGTACTTTTTGAAGTAGGTAGGTACATAAACAAATAGTTCGGAAACACGATCGTTGCCGAGGCGTCTAACTTAAACCGCAGTACTGCAGAAGTTTTTAAGTGCTAAGGATTTTAATGTCGACATGTTCTTGGCACCTTCAGTTCTCTATTTGTAGCTAGCTGAAACGACTCACTGAATGAATTTTTTGCATTTTATTTTGGTTACCAATAGTGTGTAGTTGTTTCATAAAGTAGATAAGGGTGCGTTCATTAGTTACGTGTGACGTTTTTGACGATTTTGATTGCTCCCCCCCCCCCCCCCTCCCGGTAGGATGTCGCGAGATTTGTCCCCCCCCCCCTTCCACGTGAGATTGGGTGAGATTCGGATAACCCCCCCGAACACCTCACGTAATTAGTGGGCGGCCCGTAATTGGTATACTCCTTTAAAAGATAAGTTTTGCTCATAATGTCATCTTGGGTACAATCATTTGATCTAAATATTAGGCTATTTTATATCGGCTAACTCTTTTTATTATTAGCAAAGTTTCGTGTACAAACTGCTTAATTTAAATAAGAATAAATGTATTTATTTACAAGAAAAGTAAAACATCGGCTCACATGAAAACACGCAGCTTATAGTGAATACATAAATATAAGGTAATTTTTAAACAGTCGACAAATATAGAGGAACGAGTTTGCTCGTAATCTGATGAACCTCCATTACTAGAACAGTATGGAGAGATGTGAAACCATAGCAGATACAATGAAACTGTCTGAAGGAACCCGATAACTTTTTTATGGAAATAACTTTGGCAGTTAGTTTTTTGGTCAAGCTTTAATTTTCCTACAATTTCCTTTTTATAATGCGCATCAACTTAGTTTCATGTTATTACTATTTTATTATATCACAGTAAAATCTGGACTGCACAATTTTATTTTATTTATTTGGGAAGATAAACATTATGAAGTAGAACATAGTGCTAATAGTAACATGAATAAATGAATGAGCCACGACATCATCCACAGATTCATTAAAGAAGTGAACAATATTAATAATTTAATAAATAAGTTGGTCAAATTTATTCGTTATTTTTGTTAGAATACAATAGGTGGTATGAAGAGGAGTGATATGCTTTTTTGTATTGCCTTACCATAATATTATTGTAAACTTTCTGTGGGAACGAATAAATGTATTTTCACACCACCTGCTCGACAATGTCAAATTGCATGTCATGTAAGCCCGTGCGGGCATAATGTCATTTGAATTGGGAATCTTATTTGTATTAAAATTTGAACCAAAGAGAGACCCACACAATAACAACTTATTTATATATCGAACTAACCTCTGCACAGATTACACCAACCTAGATTTGGTTTTTATTGTATCGCAGAATGTGTGAAAAGTATGGTATTCTCCTCGTGGATAAAGTTATCTGCGTCTTGGGCGTGCTTATATCCCTCTGCACTCAAGATTCAATATAGTGCCAGTGGCGCAAGACACTGCTTTATCCCCTCGTTTAGTAATGTATAATTTCATTCATTAATTCTTTTAATGCTTGTAGTTTCGCCACGCGATCGAATCAGAAATTAGTATTTTCTTAGAGACAAACCAAAGCTGTCAAAATTTATCGACTGTTTGAAAATTTACCCCGTTTTATTACGGTTTCATGTACTTAAAGTGGGGTTTGATTCCCGTTTCATAATTATTTGCAGCTTTGTCATAAAATGACATTTTAACACGAGTTACCTAGCTTTCCAATACTTTATAAAATTGGAATGTCTTTAATTAACTTATATTCAAGGCAATGCCTTATAGCAAGCAGCAGCAGCAGCAGCAGCTGCAGCAGCAGCAGCAGGCAGCAAACACGAACTTTATCTTTTGCATATTTTACTAACGGATAAAATTAAATATTAATTGTGATAGTATTTTATTTTAAAATTATTTTAATCAAAAATGTTTAAATATAACAACGATTCAAATTTAACGTAGTTACTCTAGTGCTCAAAGCTGTTGTTAAAAAATCAAGTTTTCCTAATATGTACTTAAGTACTAACTTTTAAGAGAATACAATCTTTCTTAGCTAGAATAATAACTTAAATATATATAAATTTTAACTTTATACAGAGTTATGTCAAGACAGCTATTCTATTTTTTACTGTTCATCACTGGTTCTTCCTTGGTAACACTATCTATGGAAATAGGACAAAGTTCAATGTCTTCAAATTCTCCTATTTTCAATTTCAGTCAACGTCCGGTAGCGTTTATTTTGGGTTTCCCACGGTCTGTGATTTTACGGATGCACAACCGACAGTCACAGACAATCCAAGCATCAATATTCATTTATTCATATTTTACCGACGGTCACTGACAGACCATGCCACGAAAGAATCAGGCAAGACACATGGAACATTCTTTTTACACAATATATCAAAAGGATGCAAAAAAAAATTGTACTGATATTGCAAAATTGAGATAATATCGGCGGTCGAGAGGCTGAGCGACATCGGGCCACGGGATTCTATCAGCAATATAGTCAGCTATAGTGTAATAAGCTTTCTTTTTAAAATTGCATTTTATATATGACTAGTGAACCCGCCGAACTTCGTACCGCCTTGACATGCATATAACGCGGGCTGTCAATATACGTCACCCTGGTAGAATTGTCAATTGTTGTCCCCGGCCATCATTATGTATGAGAAAATGAATTACTTCCACAAATAATTCAATACCAAAATTAGCCAAATCGCTCCACCCGTTCTCGAGTTTTAGCGAGACTAACGAACAGCAATTCATTTATATATATATAGACAATATCTCGGGATAACTCCTACCGAAGCATCTGTTTCAAAAGATATTCATTTTTTTTACATCCTCTGACGATATTTGCAGCACGCATTCTGTCAATTCTATGTCAAACGTCATAAGGTTACATTATTTATATGGTGGTTAAGTATTCTTACATTTTCTAATTTTGCGCGCAATTTTCTTAATTTTTTCTTTCATAAGAATCTTCTCCTGACAATAAGAAATACAACAAAAAAAGAATTAGCGAAATCGGTCCAGCCCTTCACGCGTGATGGCGTGACCAAGGGAAATAAGGATTCATTTTTATATTACAGAGATTTAAATCTACGAATTGAAAGCTTAGAAGCGCTTTCCGGGAGCTTATTATAAAATCGCACAGAATTCCCCATAAGTGACTTATCGCACATAGGTTCTTCTCACGGTGTGCGTCTGACTGAGTTCAGCCTTTTTGTAACATGTTAAAAGAAACTAGAAACGAGTTTGCGAGCAGCGAGAAGCGAGTGTGTAGTTCCTATAGTTGTCTCGCTGGGCTATAACACAGCGCCTTGTTTCGCGTATCGCTGAGTGAGTATTGTAGTCGCTGTGTTAAATAGTGGAGAGCGAGTTCTCGCCGGCGGCAGTGTGAACGGCCAGCGATAAACTATTAATATACGTGTCTCTTTTACTGACACGGAATCAATATCTTTTGTTCGTTTATTGAGCGAGAAAATAGTTGATAGGTAATCGCTTACTCGCCGGCGCGCGGCGGTGCGCGGCGATGTGACAAGTGCCTAAGACGTGACGCCCCTTTAATGTACTTTTATAGAATTGTATTGAAGTGTCGTGACGCAAATTTTTTTCGTATCGAGTCGCCCCCTATTTATATGCTTGATTATTCCCGGGTCTTTGATAAGAGATCCGGGATGTCCATCATGGAAATTAATATTTTCACGAATTTCTTGGATGTTCTCCATGAGAATAACTGTTTTGACATACCAAAATATTATAACCGTGTATATAAGTTTATTACACTTGTTTGATACTGGATTTTACCCTCGAATCTAGCATTTTCTATCAAATTCTACATTTAAATTTAAGAGGGGTTAAGTTAAGTTCCTTGTAGTTTCAAATCACAAATTCTTGCAAAGCTAAGCTTAATCCTGTTATTTATTTTAACATAAGTTGTAGCGTTTTGTGTAGTTTAAGTTTTTTGATTTGAATAAAATAATTTTGAATTTACTTCTGGTCACAATCGCTAGGAAGCTTTCAGGCACATTGTTAATAAATAAAAAGCATGTATGAAATTATTCGCATATTCCTGTATATAAAATTGGTTGGTGTGGGTTTTTACCTTCTCTCCCTGCATGTTTTTGTTATCCTAATAACTAAAAGTATTCGCAATATTATTTATTAATTAAAGTAGTAAGATTTGTATACAATGAATATATAATGTTGTCAGAGTTAATTAATCTTCTGGGATGTGAAGGTCTCTATTCAGTGGGACTTACACATTTAACAAGGCTTTTTACATAATTGGCTGTAAATTTTGTCTCCAACAATTTAATGGTAATTGCACAAGAAGCACGTTTTAGGTATATTTCTGAGCTAATTAAAGCTCATCAAAAGAAAAAAAAATTTTGAGATGATTTTACAAATCTTGGAATTTTCCGTATGTGTTCGGATAACACTATAAATAAAATACTATTTGAAATAAGCAACGCGACATCTCTTGTCAATGTACTGAACTGCAACGTTTGGCATTGAGCAGGTATAAAAAACTACATAAGTTTTCCTGTAGATGGATTCCTGTATAACGGCGCTTTAGCCGTAATTCTGTATCATCTCACTAATTTCGACCTGGACGTGTATTGGCCTGGTAGCACTGTTGGATAGTGCATCCTCGTATCAAGAGGAAGGTTGCAGGTTCAAGTCCCGTCTAGACATGAAAATTTTTTTGAGATGATTTTTAAAATATTCTAATCAAAGCTGCTTACCAAGCTACACTTCCATAGAATATACCTTTTGGCACCTTTGCTGTAATGTACAATGGACTTGCAAAGATGGGTTATAGACTTATCGGCAAAACATCAGAAAACTGGTATACAAAATTCTTAAATAAAAAATTGTTCCAAAATTTGACGCCCCTGAAATCTGCCGCCCTAGGCTACTCAGCCTGCTAGTAGATTCGCCACAGTCTCTACTTGCTCATAGTGTTGACTGGCTCATTAGTAAAAAGTTCGTATATGTGACTTTTAGTGCCTTTGCATACGGCGTATTTAAAACGGGCCGACGACGCTCAAATGACGCGCGCTAAGGAGCTGCAAACGCGATTCTTAACTTAATATGTTTTTTACCTATGTTTTTTTTAATGTACGTCATCGTAAATGCTTGTTTAAAATACGCCGCCTGCATAGGCCCTAACCCTCCGTAGTTTTTGAAAGTAGTCTTATTTACAACAAATACATTTCTTTTAACGCTTTTTGGTAATTGTAACATTTCTGCACCAAAACTAAATTTCGATCCTCTTTATCGCTTTCTTTGTTGGTATTATTCTTAAATATACAATTTTAATAATGCACGTTTGAAAGCTTTTTACGATTGTGATTTTGTTTTATTTTTGCCGCCATTCCCGAACGCCTTGTTTTTCCACCATAGATTAGAGTTTGCTTTATCAGTGTTTTGTATGACAACAAATAGACGCAGGTAAGATTGTTATGATATTTTATGCTTTTTTGCTTGTTATTTATTTATGATTTGAATGTGTTATTGTTTCATACATGCTTTACTTGTTTTCAAAATAAATTACAAAAAAATGTGTCTTCGAGTATCTAGTTAGAGTTGTTAATGCCACCTTTATAAATATTGATACACTGTACCAACTCAACGCTTGAAAATGTCAAATTTATATTTTGTAGCGAAAGAATGTGTAAATGTGATTAAAGTTATGAAATTTGTAGTTGCTGAGGCGTTTGGTTGGAAGGAGGACTCTTCGGGGAGCGAGGCGGACGCACCACACTACCCGCTCGACCTGAGACTCGCTGAGGCCAAGTAAGATATTAACCGAGACATTATTGTACTTAATTCTAACCTTTAACATTTTGTCCTTATACATATAGGTACAAACCATGTATTCTTATGACGTTTCATATAATACTAGTAAAACACAGGAAACAGTGTAGGTAGTATATGTTTCTCCTACTTGTTGCACTGCCCACAAACACTACTCCACACTCTCTGCTCACTCGTCTTCTGGTCCTGGCTGTTGCCTCCAGTATATTTTTCTTGAACGTTCACTCCTGTTCGCTTTCCGTGCGCCTATATATAACTATTTTATTCTTTCAAGTTTATTTTATTATTTACGTATGTGTCTCCATGTATGTCTACATATATGTTTAATCATTTATTTATCTGCGCTCGTGAGGCTACCCATGGGTCCCATCTGAAAACCAGCGCCGCTTATCTTCCGGTAGGCAGGTAGGCAGCAATACGCTGAGATGGAACCTGTTTGGCCCACACAGCACGGAAGACCATATTATCTGTACCTACCACCTACCTATGTATACTTAAGAGCTAAATTTGTATCTTGTGGTTTTTCTTTAATTCTGTACTTAAATAATTTTTCTTTTTACTATTATATTCTTTAGGTAAGTAGGTATGTTTTTTGTATATGTTCTGTTCTGAATGGTCTGTCCTATGTGTGTGTCAAATAAATGTATTTTCTTTCTTTCTTTCTTTCTTAAACAGGTCTACAGGATCTATTCAATTCAATTCAATTTATTTTTACTCAATTCGTCCCAACATTTACGTCTCATTTTAATGAGACGTAAATGTTGGGACGAATTGAACAATTTCTTGGAGACTGGATGGGGATGGACTGGATGGCTTTTTTATGTTATATGTGGGGAAACAGGCTTACGGCCCATCTGATGGTAAGCGGTCACCGTCGCCTATTGACACCGGCAACATCCGGGGTATTGTCGATGCGTTCCCTACACTGTAGAAACCTCTACATTTCTTTTGAAGCGTGCCATGTCGTAGCCTAATGGGAAAACCTCAAATGGTAGCTCATTCCACATCTTTCAAGTATGGGGTAGAAAAGATCGCGTGAAGCGTGTGGTGCATGATACCCATTTGTCGATGATATGTGATGTGGATGAGCTTTATTACGTTGTCGAGAAATGCGGTGGTAAAATCTCGACGACGACGCCCAACAATGGGACGTTAATAGCTAAAAATAGAATGTATCAAAATATTACATCTTCTTTACGATAATATAAAAGACGACGTATACGATGGGCTAGATTTTGTGTATTACCTTTAATACTTACTTATAGTACCCTTAAGTCGAACATGGAATTGAAATTGACATCACTACTTGAAAGCTTTGCATCTCGATAGCGGTATGGTCAGTTCTATATTTTTGTGTCAAAAAATCCAATAAACGCAAATATTTCAGCTGATGAAAACAGTAAATTTAACGGAAACTTCTATATAGTTTTACTGCGGCCATTATAAGAAAATTGTTTTTAATGTCGCCCAGGTTACAGCTAGAAGAGCGTTTAGCCCAAGAAGCTCGCGAACGGCGCATCGAAGAGCGCCAGGCGAGGCTAGAGGAGCGAATGAAGAGTTTCGAAGAGAAGAAACAGTCGTCTGATGAGTTGAGGAAGCACATCAATGACGTGCGGAAAAGCCCTGTCAGCGACTTCAGACGGGACCAAGTTCAGTTCGTACTTGGAGGGGATAAGTAAGTCTTTCCACGAGGTATTATCTGCTCTATATATTTTAATAAAACCGGTATTGTGATGATTCAACCTTGACCAAAACACATATGCCACTTGATGTGCATAGTCCATACTAGTATTATAAACTATCAGTAGTCAGCGGTTTCGGCCGCGTTGTTCTGGGGTGGATAAATACATATAGAAACTTTGACATTCCAGTTTTATCCCATGGGAACTGATTTATAGGATAAAAAGCCTATGTGGTGATCCAGGTATCTAAGTATATACCAAATTTCATCGAAATCGGTTCAGCCGTTTTACGGCGTGATTGGGTAACAAAACATACACATATCCAAACTTTTGCATTTATAATATTAGTGTGATTCGAAAGTAATTCTGCCTGTCTATTACGTTTTGATGGACCGATTTGGATGTAATTAGGTTAATGTTTATGACCGGGATTGAGACGTAGGCTACATTTAAATAAAAACATGACGCTCTTGCGCACCACGTGTGCTCCACGGGTCATATTGTTATCGACAAAGCACGAGTGCGAAGCCGCGGGCGGCAGCTAGTACAATAAAGATGAAAAATTTAGAAATATCTCTTACCCAATTGTCAATTTTATCTCATCGGCGCCGGCGACTAGTCTTTTTTTCTGCGGTAGGGAAGTGTGATCATAGCGTGACCATAACAATAAAGAAATCTAGTTATGTTTGCTGGTTATAATACATAGCGTGACCATAACAATAAACAAATCTAGTTATGTTTGCTGGTTATAATACATAGCGTGGCCATAACAATAAACAAATCTAGATATGTTTGCTGGTTATAATACATAGCGTGGCCATAACAATAAACAAATCTAGTTATGTTTGCTGGTTATAATACATAGCGTGACCATAACAATAAACAAATCTAGATATGTTTGCTGGTTATAATACATAGCGTGGCCATAACAATAAACAAATCTAGTTATGTTTGCTGGTTATAATACATAGCGTGGCCATAACAATAAACAAATCTAGTTATGTTTGCTGGCTATAATACATAGCGTGACCATAACAATAAACAAATCTAGTTATGTTGGCTGGCTATAATACATAGCGTGGCCATAACAATAAACAAATCTAGTTATGTTTGCTGGCTATAATACATAGCGTGACCATAACAATAAACAAATCTAGTTATGTTTGTTGGTTATAATATATAGCGTGGCCATAACAATAAACAAATCTAGTTATGTTTGCTGGTTATAATACATAGCGTGACCATAACAATAAACAAATCTAGTTATGTTTGCTGGCTATAATACATAGCGTGGCCATAACAATAAACAAATCTAGTTATGTTTGCTGGTTATAATACATAGCGTGACCATAACAATAAACAAATCTAGTTATGTTTGCTGGTTATAATACATAGCGTGACCATAACAATAAACAAATCTAGTTATGTTTGCTGGCTATAATACATAGCGTGGCCATAATAATAAACAAATCTAGTTATGTTTGCTGGCTATAATACATAGCGTGACCATGACAATAAACAAATCTAGTTATGTTTGCTGGCTATAATACATAGCGTGACCATAACAATAAACAAATCTAGTTATGTTTGCTGGTTATAATACATAGCGTGATCATAACAATAAACAAATCTAGTTATGTTTGCTGGCTATAATACATAGCGTGGCCATAACAATAAACAAATCTAGTTATGTTTGCTGGTTATAATACATAGCGTGACCATAACAATAAACAAATCTAGTTATGTTTGCTGGTTATAATACATAGCGTGACCATAACAATAAACAAATCTAGTTATGTTTGCTGGTTATAATACATAGCGTGGCCATAACAATAAACAAATCTAGTTATGTTTGCTGGTTATAATACATAGCGTGGCCATAACAATAAACAAATCTAGTTATGTTTGCTGGCTATAATACATAGCGTGACCATAACAATAAACAAATCTAGTTATGTTTGCTGGCTATAATCCAGTTTTCTTTTGCCTCACAATAAAAAAAAAATACATTTATTTCAAGCTATTATGTAGCTCATATAGGAAAGCGCACAACACAATAAGTAAACTAATGTTTATACATGGTTTTTGAGAGCATGCCTGTGACAGCAATGTCTGGTGTACGGGAAGTCTACTCTGCCGGCTATCATTGCCAAGACGGTGTTGGGGCTGGCCCGCAGCCTGTGCACCAGGGACGCGGCTCGCTTGCGCATGACGGTATGGAAGCAGTCGACCCGCGCCGCCGCGAACATCCCTGATGCACTGCAGTAGCGGGGTAGCCCCAGCATCGCCCTGAGTGCATTGTTATACTGGACGCGGAGTTCGCTGTACGCCGCCTGCGTATACTTCGCCCACAGGCTGCACGAGTACAGAGAGGTACAGTACGCCCGAAATAAAGTCAGCTAAACCCCCTCTGAACTACGCGCAAACCTGCGAACAATCATATTCGCACGCACGGACAGCGCCCTCCGCTCCCGTTCGATGTCTTCATTGTCTTTGAGGTCGGTAGTGACAACGTGCCCAAGATATTTAAATGTATATACTCTGTCTAAGATAATGGGTGAGTCCTTTTCAGCATTGGACGTCTCATACTGAGTGCTCGCTCGGGTCTTGCGATATGCGGGAGTGAACCTAAGCGTTGAAATGTCGCATCCTCGCAACGTTACATACAAAATTGCTGAATTTGCCTAACAATTAAGGCCAGGCACCATTCACATAAGTCCATACACTACACGCTCGTGTAGTGTGTCTTTTAGTGTTTCAATGTTTTGACGGCCATGTTGTTTTCAATTGCTAACAGATGGCGTTGCTGTCATACGCTGAATATCAAAGGAAAGTAAATTGTGAATGGCAAATGCCGTGTTGTCATTATTTTCCTAGGAACTAAAATCATTTGTGTTTATCTGACGATGTGAGATTGTTTTAGACAAAATTTGATATTGTGTCTGAGATTTGGGCTTATAAAACATACTTTAGCCGACTTATCTCATCATAGAAAAGCCCCCGTTATCACACTGATATTATAAATGCGAAAGTTTGGATGTTTATCTATTTATTTGTTTGTTTGTTACTCAATCACGTCGTTACGGCTGAACCGATTTCGATGAAATTTGGTATGTACGTAGATTATAACCTGGATTAACACATAGGCTACTTTTAATTAACAAACCACGCGTGTGAAGCCGCGGGCGGAAGCTAGTAATAATAATATAACTTTTTTTTTTTCAGGCAACAATGTGCACAAACAAAATATGATTACAATTCCCATATTTAAGAGTAACATTACAAATATATGTACATAAAACAATAAGCTTAAAAACTAACACTTTAGTTTATTTGCTTCGTAGCCGCTTCCCTGTAATGTAGGACTTGACGTTAGTAGTTCTACTGGACGCCAGTTGCAGTTGTACTCAGATGCGAGTTGTGCAAATTAGCAAACAGTTTTGTTAGTAAGTTGTTGTGATTATTGTAGCGTGAACTGGACTGGCGAGGACCTGAGCCGGTCGACGCACTCGCAGTCGCAGCCGGCGCTGCGCGCGTCGGTGCGCGCGCCGCTGCCGCCGCCGCGCCGCGCGCCCGTCGGCATCGTGCGCTCGCGCAGTACGGACGTGGTGATGGACGAGCCGCGCGTACGAACGCCGTTTACCAAGCAGATGCCGCTGCACGAAGGTAACTACATTAATATTGCTGGACATCGCTATCTAGCCCCAAACTAAGCAGAGCTTGTACTATGGGAACCAGATAACTGATGGAATACTTGTACACTTTTTTTTGTAAATACATACTTATAATATATAGAAAACATCCAGATCCGGAACAAATATCTGTAGATCATGCAAACATTTGTTCCGCGGCGGGAATCGAACCCGCTACCTCCTGCGTCTCAGCCGGCTGTTCGCCCACTGCGCCACGGAGGTCGTCATATAAGAGCCCTTTGTAATATTGGAGATCCTACCATACCATGTAAGCCATTGTTTAAGGTCCTAAATATTCTGCCACTAAGTTGATGTACCACATTTATGAGGTATGCCTGTTCATAAAAAAGCACCAGTCTTATTTTTGTAAAAAGTCTACTCCTTGTAGTGAGAGGAGCAGGGAACGATTTAAGAATAAACTAAAGTTTAGATAAACAGGAAGCATGAAAAGTATATTTGTCATGTCATCTTTAATAAGATTTACCTCTCTACCTTTTCAAAACTTAAAATACTTAACTTTTCGAAGCTTTTGGACAAGTGCTTCTATGACGTTAAAGAACTACTGTATTGGAATGATTCACTTTTACATTAATTATTTTGACATATTATTTTATTCCGTTTCAATTAAAAACTTTTATGGTTTCAATCCCACAGATCCGCCAACCCCAACCAGCAACACACCGCCAGAAGAGGAATCGACAGACTCCTCCCTTATGGAAGACGATGTGAGCGGCGCGAGCGTGGGCGCGGGCGCGGGTGCGGGAACGGGAGCGCCCAAACCGCGCAAGCGCCGCCTCCACCTGCCCTTTGGCAAGAGCCGCAAGACCCCCGCGTGACCACCACCCCGCATCTACCGGGGGGAGACGGACTGCTGCGATCATCTGTACGGATAACTGGAAGGAAAGGGGGGAGAAGCCGACAAACTGGAGGGAAAGAGAATTGAGGATTTTTCATAAAACATGGCTGTGAAAGCCCCTCATTCGGGAGTGAGGATCTAGATGCCAAATAGATAAATAAATAACAGTCAAATAATCGATTGAAACTTAGAACGGGATTTTAGGGTTCTTCCTCGCGGCAAACTTTAGTTTAACTGATTTGTCCAACAGGAATAGTTTTCGTTGTGGTCAAACAACTGGGTAATATTAAAAAACCAAGCACCTTGTTATAAAAAAAAACATTACGACCTACTGACATCTGCTACTTGATGGCAGTAGGTCGTAATGCTTTGAAGTTATACATCTTTTGGCGCGTTTGGAATTTTTTTCCAAACGCGCCAAAAGCCAAAAAGCGGCATGAATGTGATATTAAAATATATATGGTGGTGAATAATATTTTTATTAATTTATCTTTCCTTTAACAAAGAGTTTTGGCAGACGGGATGAAATCTAGCTGTTTTTGTTCTGTTACGCCAAAGAAAATTTCTTACGTGGCTACATAATAGTAAAATTATTTCTGTTGGACCAACCGGTTAGACTATCCGAGTTGGCCAGGACGAAGCTTTTTCCAGTAAAACCACGAGTTATTTTCACGAGAGTCGTGCTATTTGAGTAACTTATTATAAACCAACTTATAAAAAAGGAGGTTCTCAATTCGTCAGAATCTTTTTTTAAAAAAATGTTATGTTCTCCGATTACTCGATGACGCCTGGACCGATTCGAGAAGTTCTTTTTTTGTTTAAAACGGTATATACTTCCCAGTGGTCCCATTGGCACCAAGTCAGGATCTGATGATGGGATCCCAAGTCAGGGCAACCCTCAAATTTTATATTACCTCAGAATTCCGTCATTTATGAACTGATTTGGAAAATTATTTTTTTATTTGAAAGGTATACTTAAATACTTTCATATTGGTCTCATAGAAATTTCATCAAAGTCAGTTCAGTAGTTTGGTTAAGTTAGTTATATTTTTGTTAAAAAGTTACCTGCAGACGACCGTTAAAGACGTTGTAAATGTAAACTGATGTCTACGCCATTGGAAGTCGGTAGACTTATTTCGTGGAAATAACTGAACAGTTTAGGATGCGATACGAAACTACAATATTTCCATATCACGTTCCTTGCCAGTAACTCGTCTCGTTTGTCCTAATATCAACCTATCAGCTGAATGTCATATTTATTCATGAATGTCATGACTATTTCCTGCGAGTTGACAAGATGTTTGTCATTATATACTAAACGAATTAACCCTTCCCTGCAGTCTTCCCTTATATTTTGTTAAACAGTTCTCACTCTCCCGTATGTTATTTGAGAGTAATGTGTTTGCAGTTTCCTGCTGATGTCCTATTTTATACAAGTGTTCCCTACTTAACCGTATCTGCTAGCCCGTATAGGTCATAGCACACTATAATATCGACGCAACACGGATACGCAAAAGCATTGAAATGTAAATTTGATATTGCGTGACATTAAATATGTAGTTGTAACGTTTTTGTTTAAAGTAATGGACCGTGCATTGCCCGCAAGTAGCGCAAGTAGCTGAATCGAAAGTTGAGTTGGTGTTGGGTCAATATTGTGTGGTATGGCCATTAGAGGTAGTATCGTATGCACTGCTAGCACGTAAAGCGCGTTACACACGATGAAGGAGCTATAATATTTTATGTAACGATATCATAAGTTCATCGTCATCATCTCAGCCCGTCTGCACCCACTGTTGGGTATAGACCTCCTCTTTATTACGCCATTCTTTCCGGTCCTTTGCGAGTCTCATCCATTGAAACCCAGCTACGCTTTCAATGTCATTCGACCATCGGGCGGGTGGTCTGCCTCTTGGTCTACGAGCATCCCTTGGCCACCACTTTTTAATCGCCATCGCCCAACGCCCGTCATTTCTCCTAGCTAAGAGTCCAGCGCATCATCAGCCCTGCGATCCTCATACCCACGTCCACAACCTTTGTGCGACGTCGGATTTCTACATTGGGTATAAGTTAATACAATAAAATATCTTATCGTAAGATATTTTATTATATGAAGTCTTTTCATTCCCTTGAAAGTCTTAGGTGTTCGTATCTTACGATAATGTATCCATATCGCTAGGTATCTTGAGATATTGTAAGATGAAAATATTCGCCGTGTGTGATGCTGTTGGTCCATTGGATTGTATGGCGATCGATATTTTATCATAACATAAAATGTAATAGAAAGTTCATCGCGTATTTTAAGAATGCTATGATAAGATCCAAAATGACCTCAGTATTCTTGGTTGTAAGTTGACTGACCGATTAGTTCCAATTTACCTGTAATTTTATTTTACACCCGGGCAGCGCCAGCGGTTTGGTAAAGAATTTTAGCCTTAGACGAAATTATATTTTTATATGTATTTAAGTTATGTTTCAGTGTATTGTGTGTGTATCCTACTTGTCAATTGGAATGTTTTATTGTCCCGAAGTACTTACTGAATTTGTAATTAATGTAATTTTTATAAATATAATATCTTATATTTTTGTATTATATCAGAGTGAATGAATTATATTTGTAAATCGGTTAAGAATAATAGAGAATTTGTTTTAAATCTGATTATGTTTGTTTAGAAGTTTGTAGTTACTGCCTACTGTGCTTTAGCTTTTTACCAGTAAGTTGTGTATTTTAAAAATACCTTATTTTGAAATATTTAGAGAAGGCCTAACAAAGGAACGATTCAATAAATGTTGCCTTACTATAGGGTTGCCAACCGTCCCATTTTCCCAGGACATGTCCTGCTTTTTGGGGTGTCCTGGGCTGTCATGGATAGTTTTTAAGTGGCGTCCTGGGTTTTAAAATTATCTTAACTCGTAAATTGAACTTTAAAAGACTACAAACAGATTTGTGACTATTGGATTGCTTACAATAAACTGTCCACTGGCACCAGCACACAATACTGCGTCCTGTACCGAAATGTCGTGGTATTTCTACCTTCAAATCCTGGATTCCAAAATTTGGAGATGGCAACCCTACCTTACTATACCTACAGTTGTTATTATATCGTATAATATCGCATCATTCCCATTGTTTGTTTAGTTGTGACAGCGATATATGTGTCCTAAACTTAGCTTTCTTATTTCCATAATAATCGAGGGAAAATGTTTTTTGTTTATACTAGGAAAGTTTGTAAGCAATTCTTGCTGATTTTTTTAATAAAATCGAGGTCGGATATTTCAACTTTTTCAATTGAACGATCGAAAATGTATGAACGTGTTGTGGTCTGACTTCGTATAATTTGTAAGATGATTTGGTGCTAAAACAACTCTGACTGACCACTCTAGGCTCAAATTTTTCTAAAAATATACGATTCGCTGTTTTACTTTACATTGTGGTTGTAAATTTGATATTTCGTTAGTCCAAAGGTGCGGTTCCACCAATGCATGACGGATACACTGCAATGTTTCTTTCAGTGGACTCGCTGAAGAATAGGTTTTCAAAAACAGGCCAAGTGCGAGTCGGCTTCGCGTACGAAGGGTTCCGTACTATTATCTATAAAAACGGCAAAAAAATCATGTCTGTTGTACGGGAGCCCCCCTTAAATATTTATTTTATTCTGTTTTTATTGTATTTGTTGTTATAGCGGCAACAGAAATACATCATCTGTGAAAATTTCAACTGTCTAACTATCACAGTTCATGAGATACAGCCTGGTAACAGACGGACAGACAGCGGAGTCTTAGTAATAGGGTCCCGTTTTACCGTTTGGTAACGGAACCCTAATAAACCACGATTTTGGTGGAATAGCGCCTTAACCTTTATTATTTTCAAGAGTAAAAAGTGTGGGTTGGATATTTGTACGTAATTTTATAAGTGTTTTCGAATAATACGAAGCTAAACGTAAGTCGATTAAGGTTGTGGGTGTGTTTTTTAATGAGTCGCAAATACTCGTGCCATTTATGAATAAGCTAATAACTTGTTCTAACGGACAGCATAGAACCGAAGATTAATTTATAATGTTTCCTTTAGAATCATATTGTTACAATCGCAATACCTACATCATAATCTTATTTAGGACGCCATCTTGTGCTCGTATAAGTCGCGGCATGTAAGTCTAGCGCTGAACGATACGCGGAAGGGATAGCTGCGCATGGGTACTGTCGCTCAAGCAATACAATAGCCTATAGCCACTATTGGCTTAATTGGAGATGTTCCTTACCGTTGCAATTGACGTATTTGTAGAATCTGCTGTCCTTTTTTGGATTTTCCCTAAATCGCCATTTAATTAAATTTTCTCGCCTTAATAATTGCGGCAGTTTGTTTTATCTGGCTCAAATTTACAGTGCTGCTGTCCGAATGACTGAGTAAAGTACTTGTAGCTTCATCAATCTCACTTTTGATTTGTTTCAAATAATCAATTAATTCATTAGATTCCCTTTTTGAAAAACAATTCACGTCATAAACCATTTTCCTTGCCTGTCTTTTCAAAACAGTATTTCTTCTAGGCATATTCACTTTAAAGTCACAAACAAACTTAAAAAACTGAATTTAACAAACAAATTCAAATAACAGCAATAACAATACAATTAAGAACGCGACTGTACACTTGATGTGCGCGGGGTGTCGTATCAGTGCGGGGGACGGAATGCGACTGGAGAGCCAATCGTCGCTACGCACGCCCAACCCTTCATGCCGCTAGCCCCCCTCAGGTACCTTATTTTTTACTTCTGCGCAATAACGGTCAGCGCTAAAGTTTCGTGCCGGGATTTATACTTACTTCTCAGCAACCTTTAATAGGACGTTTTGCGTCAGTACTCTGAGCTGTGTGCACTGCCTTTATAACTTGCTAATCCTATCCTCTTTCGGCACTCCGAAATGCTCCGAATGTACTAATTAAAAATTAAATTAATTTATTAATTCCGACAAATAGTAGGTTTAAAAGTCTATTGGTATTACTTAGTAGGTGCAAAAACTTAAATATCTAGGTTAAACATTGCATGAATTTTAGTTAAAAATTTCATTCGCATCCCAACCCAATTGTCATAAAGCTATTTGATCAGGATCCGAATGAAAGATTTGTTGCAGGCAGGTCATATCATAACAGGTATGAGTAATAAATCAATTTCGTAGAGGAAAGCCAAGTAAAGCCAATAGGGCATTTTATTTTTGACTAAAAATAAACTATGTATATCCAACTAGCGTAATACATGATTCTGTCTGGAGATAAACGGCAAAAAGTATGGTTTATGTATGTCAAAATCTCAAAAACGCAATCAGAATTTGCCTAAACAATCTCCCTTCGTCAGTGGAACATAAACAAATGATTTTAATTAAGTTGTTTGAAGATTATGCTTTTTTTGGCGCGTTTAGAAAAAATATGAAAAATTTTTACGATGCGCGCGCGCACACCGGCAGCCAAAAAGCGACATGATGAAGTTAGCTATAAACAAAGAGTTGTGGCATACCTACGGGATGAAATATTTGGCTATTTTTGTTCTGTTACGCCAAAGAAGTATAACTTCCTTTGTGCCTACGTAAGTGCACACACGTTTTTTATTTATAGTTCCTCGGAAAATTATGATAACACGGCAATTGACATTGACAATTCACTTTCCTTTGAATCAGCGTATGACAGAGCAACGCCATCTATTAGCAATTGAAAAAAACGCGGGGAAAACCCAAAAGAAAATTCTCAAAATGGCGTCCTAACTTTGATAGTCTACGAATTCTTACTCGTCTGATCTATGCTGACTGTAATATACCTAATATCTTCCTTACTACAATACGTTTAGATATCCACTTTATTAAATTTAATAAGTACTTAAACTTAGTATATTTTATTTAATACAGTAGGTACTTTTAATATTGAAATCGTTTTCACAAGTTAGCAAATACTATTCTTGTTGCAACGATTCCAAAACAATCATCTTAATATCACGTAGGTTTCATAGGTATTATTTTAGAAAGTAATTTGGTCTTCAATCATTTATGGCAAACATTGCTTATGTTATCCATATACTATCCAGCGAGAACACCTGTCTAGGGAGAAGAATGTAGCTTAAAATTGGATCTATCGATTCGATAAGTAATACAACTAAAATTGGATCCGTCCTAATTACGCAGCTAAAGGTCATTATGTAGATCCTATAGTCAGCGGGACACCTAACTAATAAACTGATCAAGTCAAATCATTACTTTATAATTAGAGCTGTAGGTACCTATTGGATCCGTCGATTAGTACTTCAAACTGAAATTGGATCCGACCTAATTGCAGAGTTATAAGTTAAGTAGAACAGTTTTAGTACGTATCGAATCGATAGATCCAATTTTAAGCTACACATTCCTTGAATTAAGAGATTCTCCCTAGACAGGTGTTCCCGCTGGATAGAGACACACTTTAAATCCATGTTAAAACAAAATGCGTGATATTATTACTACCTACGTCAGATGCTAGCGAGATGATATTTTTTTAGAAAAGGACATGAACGCTATTAGCTTTTTTCAACAGGCTTCTATTAGCTTTGTTTTTGTGCTAGGCCCTCTGCCCAAAACATCAATAGATACCTTTTCTAAAGCCCGGTTGTTGGGAACTCTGTAATTGACTGGTCAGTCCTTTAAAAACCAGGAGCCCAATTCTGCTAATCTATAAGAAAAACGATTATGGAGCTATACCATTGACGATTATGATTGTTGTTCCTGACATAAGCAGTCAAATTTTCAGTGGTGTTGTCATAGCAACGGCAACGGTCATTGAAATAGAATACGAAAAAGTATGTATAGTGATCATCTTGCGACGATACCGTTGTCATAGTGCGATTGGTGTGTGTGGTATGAGAGTCCACTTGTTAAAAATAATGGTTTAGTAGAATTTGGCCCCAGGCTTATTAGCGACAGGCATTGTCGAAAAAATAAGTTTATTATAATTTATAACATTTTAAAGAGACCCACTTAGAGATCTGATCGCGTTGGTTGTAATAAAAGACAAACCGTGATACTTTGTTAAATCATTGAAAGTTATACAATAAAATAATGAATTACAAAATAAAGTCGTTTTTTTATTGAACTATTATTGAATATTTAGTTTTTTTAGTGTTTTATTAGTAATTTCAACCAAACGAAGTATACATCCAAGACAAATGACCATCGAAGCGCTAAGGCACGGGCTAAGGCTCTCCGCACACGAGAGACGCGCCACAGCCACAGAACGTGTGCGTTACCCCAGCAGTCTACTTTCAAGATTCTAATAGTGCATTGTTTCGTGTAAATGTGCGCGAATCTAGTAATTTGTGGAAGTTATCCATGTTACGAATCCGTTCCGTTCCCAAATCTGCCGCTGTCAAGTTTAGGTATTACGAAGTCCGGCAGGCACGCGACTCGTAGGTAAATGCGCGGCTCCCGGAACCTATACACCTCATTATAGGACAAATAATTTTGATCTTTTGTCATGTCGATCGAATGAAATTGTTTATTTATAGTATATTGTGTATCTTCGTATCTTCATTTGTATTATACAGTTTGTTTATTTTATTTGTTAAGCGCTTGACCACTTAGGTATTCATCTGATGGTAAGGTCGAAGAAGGAGCGAGCTTGCCTAGATAGAACCTGCCCCGAAATTCACAACCAACTAATTTGACCTACAGTTGCATTCACGTTACAAATAATGTGAGTTAATCAGTAGTCTTTTTAGATTAGAATTTGCAGTTATTTTAGATTTCAGACTTTTCTCTATATTTGTGTCACTTAAGATACACAAATCATGGCTAATAACGTAATAACTCAAAAACTATAAAGAAATTACGAAAAATAAAATAAGTCTGAAAGTACTAATAAATACCTTCCATTTGACGTCACACTTGACCTGATAGTCTCATTTTTATTTCTTTTACCCCACATCATATCTCAACAAGCCCCCCACATTTTTAACTCATTAGTCACACCAAAATTGTGCCATCACTACCTACCTATGTATTAAATTTCACGATGATCGGATAAACGTTACGAAAGCTATCCTCGGACAAACACACATACCTACATACATACAGCGCCGATTTGCCCAAGTTGATTTAGAGATCTCTCTTTGCTCGATCAATTAAAGTAATGTCATTCGAATTTTACCGGTGTGCAAAGTTTCAGCTCAACCAGACAATTTTCTGAGGAGTTCCAAGGAACAGCTCCTGGCTCCATCATCAGATCAAAGCGTTTTTAGTATAGTAAAGAATTTTCATTTTAGTTCTACTGGTGTGCAAAGTTTTACTTCGATCGGACACTTGCTGAGGAGTTCCATGGAACAGCTCCTGACTCCATCATCAGATCAGAGTGTTTTTAGTACAGTAAAGTATTTTCATTTGAATTCTACCGGTATGCATAGTTTCGCCTCAATCGGACAACTTGCTGAGGAGTTCCACGGAACAGCTCCTGACTCCATCATCAGATCGGAGCGTTTTTAGTGTAGTCAAAAATATTCATTTTATTTCTACCGATGTGCAAAGTTTTATTTCAGTCGGACAACTTGCTGAGGAGTTCCATGGAACAGCTCCTGACTCCATCATCAGATCAGAGCATTTTTAAAATATTATAGTATTTTTATTTAAATTCTACATGCATGCATAGTTTGATCTCAATCGGACAACTTGCTGAGGAGTTCCACGGAACAGCTTCTGACTCCATCATCAGATCAAAACGTTTTAGTATAGTCTAGAATTTTTATTTTAGTTCTACCGGTGTGCAAAGTTTCACATCAATTGGATAATTTTCTGATGAGTTCCATGGAACAGCTCCTGACTCCATCATCAGATCGGAGCGTTTTTATTGTAGTCGAGAATATTCATTTTAGTTCTACCGATGTGCAAAGTTTTACTTCAGTCGGACAACTTGCTGAGGAGTTCCATGAAACAGCTCCTGACTCCATCATCAGATCAGGTTACTGTACCCATAGTCATTAGAATTCTAATAGTTAATAATACTAATTATAATCTGATTAAAGTTTACAAAATAATAATTTTATAGATCTGTAAGTATCCATACAGATCAAATCACTCGGTCGCGCTATAATTGTATGCTGTTGCCTATAGTATTATATATACGTAACTATGTATAGTGCTCGTGACTAAGAGCGACACGTCCTCCCTCCAAAAGCGCTCGGCGCAGACGGCCAGTGGCCTTTTTTTTCGAATGGACTTATCTCGCTGTTGGCCTCTGAGGCCGTTGCAGCTTAACCGAGCTTTTGGCGAGCGCAGAAGGCGCTCAGGCAACTAGCGCAAGGGCACCACTTAGGTACGAACCTCGGCTTGGGCTGTTGCCGGGACGGGGATAGGAGGGAAACGCCCGGGTACGTGCTTGTACCTCGTCTAGGCGGCGACTAACGGGACTCGTCGACCTCGCCGGCGAGGTCGGTGTATTTGTGGAGTGTTTGTCTAATGTGGATGACTCTTCCGCATTAGCGGAAGTGATTTCGTCATCCGGGTCTCCGAGAACGTGTCTCGAACGACGGAGGGTTTTTCTGTGTTCGGACGGTTCAATCGAATAGTCCGGAATGGTATGTACCAAAGGATTCGAATGATGAGTGGCAAGTTCATAATGTCGCTTGGAAGCGAGCTTGATGAACTTTGCTATTGACTCTAATTTCAAATCACGATGTAGATCGTTATAGCGAAAATACCAAGGCGAGCCTGTGGCTTTTCGTAAGAAACGATTTTGTACTAATTGAATGGCAGCAACTTGACGAGAGTGGGCGAATACTACTGAGGAGTATGTCATGATGGGGCGAATGCAAGCTTTGTAAAGGGTCACCTTATTTCTAAGAGACATTTTACTTTTCCTGCTTAGGAGCGAGGACAGTCGTCCAAAGGTGTACTTAGCTTGGTTGCACCTCTTAGTGATGTGCAACCTAAAGGAAAGACGTCTATCAAGGATGACAACCAAGTATTTGGCAGAGGGGGCCCAGCGGATGGGCACACCAAATAGTGATATCGGTTTTGGGGTGAGATTTCTCCGTGTAAAGTACACTGCTGTGTTTTTCGACGGGTTTACCGCATTACTCAATCCGCCACTTGCGAAACCAAGCGGCAAGAGCGTGAAGGGCAGCTTGCAGCCTTATACCCACCCGATCGGGATTCCGATTGGATGTGTATAAGGCCGTGTCGTCTGCATATAGGGCTATTTCCACTTGAGAAGTGCGAGGGATATCGCTGGTGTACAGCGTGAACAGGAGGGGGCCGAGAACGGAGCCTTGAGGGACTCCGGCTCTAACTGGCCTGGGGTTTTAGAGTGTGCCTTCCACGGTGTAGCGAAAGCTACGACCTTGGAGATAGTCTCGTATGATGAGCACGAGTCTGTCTGGCACTCCGAGTTTGGAAAGCTTGTAAACCAAGCCATTGTGCCAGACCTTGTCAAAAGCTTTCGCTACATCGAGGAAGACGGCACCAGTATCTGAAGGCCAGGTACTTTGTCAATTGGAGAGGACGTGCTCCGTTATGCGGAGCACCTGTTGTGGACATGAGTGTTGGGCACGGAAGCCGAACTGCTTATTGGGAAGGAGTTTAAACTCATTGACATGGGACCAGAGACGCTTCATTAGAAGACGCTCATATATTTTACCTAAGCCATTAAACAGGCTAATGGGACGATAACTTGTTGGGTCGTTGGCAGGTTTCTTGGGTTTACGGAAACCAATGACATTGGCTTCCTTCCAAGCATCAGGGAAGGTGCAGAGTTCCATAGCCGCATTGAAGATGCTGACTAGAATATAGATAAGGGGAACAGAGAACTGTTTGAGTACCCTGTTGGAGATGCCGTCGGGGCCGGATGCTTTCTTTGGGTGTAAAGCCTTGATAATATCAAAGACTTCAAGAGGCCTCAATTGGATTAAGTGGGGAGGTAGGAGGTCGGGAGGCTATACGGTCAACCTCGTTGTTCACCATGTCGAGGTGTGCACGATCAACGGGTTCGAGACTGGGAGAGCATTAAGCTTCAAGGGTTTCAGCCAGGTAGTCGGCTTTTTCCTCGTCTTCGAATGCTAGGGTCTGGTTGGGTCGGATAAGAGGCATCGGAGCGAGAGCGTCCGCTTTCATGGAGCGAGCTAGCCTCCAGTAGGCCAGATGGCTAGGCTCGATCCCCGAGAGCAGGCTCTCCCACTCACGATTGCGGTGTTCTTTAATGCGCTCTCTCACCTCTCTGTGCAGAGAGCGCATTAAGACACGATTGTCTTCAGTGGGGCAGCGACTATGAAGTCTAACTGCAGCGTTCGCTTCAGACATCAGTCGTCTTATATCGTCAGGCAAGGGCCCGCGGTGGTCATCTACTACGGGAATCTGTTTTGAAGAGTCTCTAACTGAGTCAGTGACGTGCTTGGTAAGGGAGTCAACTGCTACCGTAATGTCATCAGATGTTAATATGACAGAAGGGATTCTATCCAGGTCAGGCGAGTGCGCAGACTTGAGAGCTTTCTCAAGCTTATGCCACTCTACCACAGTCTTGGTAGCAGGGGTCTGGTCAGTGGGGAGGCCTAGGAGTAGTAAAACAGGGCGATGGTCGGAGTCAAGCTCGTGGATAACTTCGATTGAGCGTAACCGAAGGGCTACGTTTTTGAGAAGCGCTATGTCCAAGAGGTCGGGGGGAGTGGCAGTAGGGAAGCGAGTCATACCCCTAGGGGCAATGATATCGAAGTTAAGGGGTTCAACTAGTCTTTCTAATTGTCTACCTTTGCAATTGGTCTTAGTGCTATTCCACATGACGTTTTTGGAGTTGAAGTCACCCGCCAGAATGACGGAGCTTCCTAAGCTGAAAAGAGCTTCCAGATCACTCTCGAATTGAGGTGAGCAAGTTTTACTAGGAGAAACATAACAGGATGCAACAATGACCGAGGAGTGACCGGTCATTGCTATTCGGCAGACAGAGGCTTCTATGTAGGTCATAGGAGGGGATCTAAGGGCATGCAGTGAAGAGACTTCTTGTAGTAAATGGCAGTGCCGCCTCTCGGGGATGGCAGTCTGTCGTTGCGTAAAAACTGAAAGTTGGGGATTTTTGGATCCCGATGACCAGGCTTTAAGTTAGTCTCTTGGACTAGCAAGAGGTCAAGTTGATGCCTATTGACGAAGTCTTGAACAATAAAACGTTGTCTAGAGAGACCATCAGCGTTAAAAAACGCTAATGATAATGAACGGGGTTTCTTCCGTTCCTTTTGTACAACCATTTTGGTGGTTTAAAAAGGGTTTGAAGATGGCGAAGCTGCCTTAACGGCAGCGAGAAAAGCTGAGTGCGCCTCGAGGGCAATCAGCTTCTCTATTGTGGATTTAGATTGCCTGAGCTTCTGTGCTAGCACGCGAACCTCGGCAAGATCAATTGAAGTAAACTCCACGATGAGCGCTAGGTCGGAAGCAAAATCCGACTTGCTCATCTTGGTAGATGGAGCTGGCTCGGTAGAGCGCGGAGGGGGGGCCGTCGCCTTAGGGGCTAGGCTGGAATACGGCAAGGGCTTGGCCCAGGCTGAGTTTCGGGAGTTGAGACACATGGTCAACTTGGGAGTTGACTTGGTGTATTGAGGGAGAGCGCGAGGCTGACTCCTGCGGGTCGCCACTCTGTTGGCTTTGGGTGCTGAAGGACAACCACGATAATTCGCGGTGTGTCCCACAGCACCGCATAGCACACAGCTTGGCGGCTCGATGGTGTCGCGTGTGCGCTTGCAGTCAGAAGTGCCATGATCTCCTAGGCACTTGACGCAACGGAGGCGGGTGTGGCAGTTTTTGGCCGAATGTCCATAGAGTTGGCATCTATGGCATTGGCTGGGGGTGCCGTTTCGGTGTGGGGGTTCCACCCTGAGACCGGAGAGGCTGTTGACCGTCTTCAAGTTGAATATGGCCTTGCCTTCCGGAGAGAGTTGTATAAGGTCTTACCGTTATGCATACGGTGGATCTCCTTGACTGGGAAAGTTTGAGCCAGCAAGTCTGACTTTATGGAGTCGGTAGAGTGCTCCGCAGGGAGGCCGCGGATCACGACGCGAAGGAGTCGTTCGTCTTCAAGAGCGTAGGTATGGTAGCCTATGCCCTCTTGGCGAAGAAGCGAGGTGAGTCGACGATGATCGTCGGAGGTGGGGATTTGGACTTTAATAGCGTCCTTGGTGTTTCGGGCGGTTGGTGAACGAGATCTTATGCTCGTTGCAAAGAAATGAGACCCTGTCCCATTTACCTTTCTCTCGGATGAAGAGAGGCGGGGGAGGTCTTTCCTTCCTTACGGCAGTGGAAGCCGCGGAGGGAGAGACGGGACGAGCGGGCTGCGAGGCCGAAGGAAGGGTTGCCTTTTTGGCTGGGGGAGACACGGAAGAAACCTTCTTCGATGAAGCGGCCTTCTTCGAAGAGGACTTCTTTCGTTTCTTCCCCATAACAGTGATGAATTCCTCAGAGTCTGAGGATGACGAGGCGGCAGATGCCTCTGATTGAGATTCGGAACGTAGGAGATCGATCTCCATATCGTCCTCGGGAGAGGGAGGGTCGGGGGATTCCGGTGAATCTGAGAAGACTGCGAGATGATGCCTCACGAGAGTCGGGTTTGGTAGCCTGAGGGGCTGGCTGAGGCTTCCGGGCCTCTTTAGTGGCCTGAAAGGCCAGGGCAGGCATGCGAGCCGCCGTGGGTGCCTGAGGGGCGTAAGGAGGCATCCGAGCCTCGTTAGTGGCCTGAGGGGCCACGGCCAGTGGCCGCGTTGCGTTTCATCATTTTATGTGATTTAAAAAAAATCATATTATAATAATTAATGGATAGTAGGTACACTTCTAGTTTTTTTTTATATGTAAATAAAAGGTTGAACTTTGTTATAGTATGTGAATTTTAACTTATAAACTTTCTACTTTCGAATAAACGACATCTTTTGAAGCGTAAAATTGCGCAGTTTTTATTCGTTATTTTTTTTAAAATATTGTATTAATATATGTACTAAAACTTATTAAACGCATTTTAAAGATAATATTATTGTTAAAAACTTTACGACTCGTTTTTTGGATAAATCACTCAATTGCTCATTTTACGAAAACGCGAGTTATATTTAATTTATTTGACGAATGTGATATGTTTAAATTTATTTAGTTTTTGATCTTTTAAGTTTTCATGAACCAAACTTTGTGTGTATTTATTTTTGTTTATCTCTCTTTATCAACCGAGCCACAGACTTGTTCGAAATATTCGCATAAAACGGGTAACAGAAGACAGGGCCCTTAAATAGATTTTGCTGGGGTAACATTTACCCATCAGGCGATCACTTTACCTGATGGGGCTAGGTGGATAAAAAGTACTTATACGGAAAGATAGCATAAAGTTTGTGCATAATGTACCTCTTTAGTATGAATTCAAGATTTCTGTGTTAATTACGTTTTTGTGATTTCAAGATTGACCAATAAATACTTGTCCGGTTGTCTGTCTGTTCTCGCCTACAGGTTGCATTTTTCAACCGATTTTGACGAAAGTTGGCACACAAGTTCCTTGATTTATTTAATTTTTGTCGTCGATCGCGCTTTTTGATTGGGGGGAAAAGGGGAGAAGTTTGCTGTAGCGTTAATTATCGACGGATTAGACGGAAAATTTGAGAGGCACACTAAGGTCTTCATTCTACACAAGATGTTGTGAAATATTTCGAAGGGGGGAAGAGGGGGATGTTTGCTGTAACGTTATAATGGACGAATTTAAATTTTTGAATTTTTTCGGTTAGTTTATACCTAGATACCTATATCGATCAGACTACGCAGTCATATCCGCCTTCACGAGACGAACCCTGACACAAGCCAGATTAGCCCTCCTAGGACGAAGGGAACGCGAGTAATCGCTAAAACGTATACCAATATTGTGTTCAAGTCTATATAGGCAAGTCTATTGGAAAATTCAAGCACCTGAAATTCGTTGTTACGCAAATTACTTTTTGGAGTTGGGACGCGAGGTCTACTGGTTCTCACAAAACCACTAGTAGTTACAACTTGTAAACTATTTAGAACAAGAATATGGAATTTCAACAGTGTTGTGGATAAATAAGAGGTACAAAATGTGACTTTCAGCAGGTACTGCGGTTTTCTTGTGCAAGAGCTAGGAGCTAATTTCGTTTTTAAGAAAAAGCCTCATAAATCCTAAACGGCTTATTATTTTTGAAAAATATGATTGCACAAATTGCCACCCACCCATGCTTACCAAAAATCATGATTGTGCACCCAACAGTTTCGGAGAGCTAGAAATGTCTAAACGTTACCACACCAAAAACGGAAATAACTCTGTAAACCTATGAAGCACGAATTCTTAATATTAGTTTCTCTTGAACACATTGAGACTGAAAGAATCCGATACAGTACAGGACACAGGTAGATGGTTATGTATACGTGGAGCCATACAAATCACACTGATTAAACAAGGCTGTCTTATTAGGTAGGAAACATTTTATGATGCCGTTTACTCTTCTTTCAGGATTCTGAATCAATAGGGAATAGTATAATTATTGTTTCGTGTAAATGTGCGCGAATTCTGGTAGTTTGTGCATTCAAGGTTTAGAAGTTATCCATGATAAATAGCTTTTGCAAGGGGTAACGCCTGCCCCGTCAGGCGATCTTTTTACCTGCTGGCTGGATAAAAATTATACAGAAAGATAGCTTATAATTTGTACATAATGTACCTATTTATTAATAAAAAAGGCATAATACAATTTAAATGAGTTAGCAATAAATCCCTTGAATAATTTTATTGATCTGACATTATATTATTTTTTATTGTAAGGCAAGAGCTGACTGTTATCACTGTTTTCCCAGAAAGTGTTTATAGCATCAATTAAGAGAATAAATAAAATAAAATCTAGACCTCAAACTTTGTTCAAAAACTAACCGTGAACCGTAAAGTTCATGGTTATGCTAGCCGTAGTGTATTTCCTACTCCTTAGTTAGTTAGATAGATACCTAATAGCTACCGATCTCACAGCGCGCTATGTTTTAGGGCGTAACGTTAAAATAGACGTTTTACGTTAACTTTTTATATTTTTCAAAGATTTCGTTTTGTTTTTTTATTTGATGTTAAAAACCTGTAGGAGAGCATGGTCTGAACAACGTTTGTTCTGGGAAAACAGTGATTAAAAGGACAGTGTATTGTAAATAATTTAACCTTATTAAATTTAGTTTTTCTGTTGTAACGTTGACTAAAATTGCATGCGATAAACGCGGATTATGGGTGAACCCAAACTGTATCACTTACCACCTGTTACTAACCTATATTCGCAATCGTACACCCCCAGAACGTCGGCCGCCTTCACATGAAGCTGGAAGCGGCGTCTTAGTAGCAAAAGCACGCGACAGCCACACACTTGTTTCCATCACTTTCGGTCGGTGGCGGCCACACGAATCGTGAAGCGGAGAGTTCATATAAAATGTATTCCGCAGGTTGGCATTTTGTTGTTGTGGCTCGTGTGCGGCGACGCTTTGATTGACAGTGCATGTTTCACTGGTGTAAAGTCAACGTTTCTCTACCACTTCGTGCTTTTACCAAAAATTTTGCTCTTTCGGTTATCGATAACACTAACTATTGTCTAAGGCTAAGTTCATATGACCGCGCGGGAACTACTAACCGCGCGGTACAAGATCAAACTAAATAGTAGTTCCGCGCGGTCATAAGAACTTAGCCTAAAAGAATTTAATGAATGTGCATAAAGTTACCGTTAAGAAATTAAAATACAATAAAATAATATTATCACATTTATTCAAATGTATGTGTACAAATTACCTATAGCCGGTGTATGTAATGTTTCTTATTTCTAAGTTATTGATATAAAACCACTGGTGACATTTAGCCTTTGTCCCAAAGATTAAAATGAAAGCTGAGAAACTTTTAAATTCTACGCATCCTAAAGATAACTGCGGACAATACTAGCCATTTTCGCAGTAATAACATGCCGACTTACAAATTAAAAATAACATTAACCCTTGTCTCACATACAGTTACAATCCGATGTTGCCACGGGCTTACTCGCGACTTTCGAACATTCCAATGGACATAATAACAACACTGCAAAAGGCGGATAACTTAATTTCCAATACATGTTTTAAATATATACATCAACATGTAGGAATGTGGAGGATTGAATTTGCGAGGTCACTTAGCGAAGCAATCATCTTCATCAGTCGATATTACCGTAGCGATACTTACACTTAGTTACGGTACGTTAGATTATCCTAACGGTGGGTTGACACGACACAAGTAGACCTACATCAGTCCTATTCATTCCGTGTCTGTCTTAGAACCGTAGGCGATACGGATATCAGAGCGTACAAGAAGCCCGCAGATGGCATTACCTACTAACTGGTATAGTACAATCGTTTGGGAAGTCGCTCGCGTGCGTTTAGACGAGGCTAGTTACTGCTGCTTGCACTCGGCCGGGTTCTCGGCGCCCGCGCCTGCCTTGATGGCCTTCTTGTTACCGGGGCGCCGTCTCGCCGGAGGGTCGTCATCCTCGCTCTCCTCCGTCGAACATTCCTCTTCTTCCTACAAACGCATCAAAAACTATTCAGTTTATAAATTATTTTAAGACATAAACAGAACAAATATGCAGTGAAACAGTTACCTTATTCTAAAGTGAATTCTGCAACCATCTGCATTCTCACAATTTAACATGCAAAAATAAGGATAACAGTATAAATGAAACACACAAATAAAAAGCATACAATTTTAATGTCAACGTAACGACATCATGCCAGGAACATAAAAGCCATTACCAGTAAGTAATTTACCTAACAAGCTGCTTGCTATTTGCTAACTTCAATAGAAAGTTAAATGAATAGAAAAATATACATCTACAATTCGACCTAGCTTGTGTCAACAATCATAAAAATACATAATAACATTATCAGAGAAATCACAGTTTTATTCACGTGATATAAAAATGCAGTTGGCACTAATTAGAGATTCAATACAATCAATTTTGCAGCCAATATTTTAATTGACAAAATAGTAATGGATATCATATATACGTTGGAATGAAAGCGTTAATTTTACCAAATAGAAAACACATCAAGTTAGCCTTAGAGAACATTAATATCACATCAAATTTCAAAGAACACAATCGACATTAAAAATTCGTAAACAAAAATACGCGCTATAATATTACTGTAAATATAATAATAAATAAAAACGAGAACACGTTTAAACTAAACTAAAAATGCAATATAGGCGTCGTAACAGACATATCTAACAAATAACATGCATTATTCATTTATACAATACGAAGGCACCATACACGTCTCTCTTTCTACTCTACAGCAGAACGCTCACAGAGCTCAATTACAAAATTATTCTAAAACATATTTATCAGAGCCAAGGATAAACCATGCATAGAACAGAGTACGTCTTTCGATTGCAACATTTACTAAACAAATACTATCCAATTTAGGAAGGAGGCGGCCGAGTATTCTCGCGGTTCGCTGCCGCTCGGTAATTAAATACTAGGATATGAGCCGGATATGATTGATCGCGATACAAAACACGGATGCGTGATTTAGTCCTAACGAGCCAAGATCAAGTATATAGGGGAACATTGAGCTCAGTGGCGGCTAAAATACAGTACAGGGGCGACCGGTTCGTCCTGGATCAATCCTCAGCGTCCGACACCTCTTCCGTGCCAGAGTCTTCGTCAGAGTACGAATCCTCCTGAAACCATAACATTCCGCGTTGGTTGCGAACCCCCACCACCCCAGACGTAGATACCGATGTCCGGAACGATTGTGCAGACGCGCGGAAACCCAATCAAATAGAACACTGTACCATCGTCTGTATGGGAGGGGGGGAGGCAACTAACAGGGTGCTAACTAAGCAATCACTACCATGCGAGGAAAACAAATCATTTAAGGAATGCAAGATGGCTGTAGAATTCACTGTTTTACAGATATATAAAAATCGAGCAAATAGTAATGATCACAAATTTTACAATCTTATGATCCTTACAATGGATCTGTCAATTAACCCTGCACTAAAGCATGTTAAAATATATTTTGTCAAACACTGATTAATCTTATCCTAATTACTAAAACAAATTTAAATTGATTGTGTGCGATAATACAAGCATTTTGTTAAGTGTTTATGTACCGTACCATTCAACCCAAGCAACTTGCTTTTATACTAGAACCAAATTCGCAAAAATCTATAAATAACTGGGTTATCTAGATAGATAGAGATGGTTTGTTCAGTTCGTCGGGCATGGCGACAGGCTGCCTTAACAATGAAGCGACAGTTGTGTAGATTAGGTATGGCCAAGAAAATCAAGCCTAAATGCCAGATGTAAGAAGACAACTCTCCAAAATTTCCCAAAATAACTTCTTTCCATACAATTAAAGATTTGATATTGAATAATTGTGTCATATAAAAGATTAATTTTTCACACATAGTAGCACACTTCTTTGATAAGTAAATTCACCCTTTTTATATTTAAACAATTATACTGGCTAAATTAAAGGGTCCACGAATTCTGAGGAACTCAGCTCTGTCTGTAATCCAGAACCTGTTTAGATAAATCCAATATTAAAGTTGAAAATTCATCATTCCATACAAAATATTGCGGACACTACTGTTTCTATCTTTACAAAATGGAATTTGCATTTTATTTTTAATTATCCCTAAAACTTTCAGAGTAGTCTTCTTACACCGTAGTGGTGAAATCAGTGTAAATATAATGTACTGACCTCCTCTTCGTAGTCATCGTCATCATCCTCGTCGAGTCCCTCGCCCGTGTAGAGCAGCACAGCGCGCGACACGACCCGCTCGCGGATGTAGTGGCCGATCTCGAAGTCGGTTGTTAGGAGTGCCTGGAATTATAACATTTTTGGATACTGGGGTATCTTCAAAACTGTGTTATGTTAGAATCCAGACTGCCAGTCACACCAAATGGTTTTTATGCATTTGACAATTGTTCTAAATTCGCTATTTTTCTTCATGGTTTATACTGCGTGTCACCGCATTTACGACTTTAATTTAAATCACGGGTAGGGCTGATGGCTAGTATTGTTGTAAAATAGTTTTTTTTTTCAAATTCATTACTATGATTTTTTTTAATTTTCATTCTACCTTAATTTCAAGTCCTAAAATATCAATGAAACAGCCTGTATAAAATAGGTAACAAGTAATAATTTTATTCATTCCTCATCTAAGTAGGTACCTGTTAAACTGACTAAGCGGCATCGGCGCAAAGGCGCCGCCGATTTACGTTAGAAATTGATTATTGGAAATTGTAGCTTACTGGATAAATATTCAAGCTATTGGTATTAAACCCAAAATCTCTCGGTCTCTAAAATCAGTTACGAATATATAATACATAATGTAACGTACACACAGTACGAATACATAATGTGTTTTATTATGTCGTGAATGCGGGTGACACACTGTATATACAGCATATGGCTGCTCATACAGCAAACTCAGGTTTTTGGGAATTGTTAAGGCTGCCTGAACATAAGTAGGTAAAGGAAACCCATGTATTTGTCACTACCCGCTAGTTGCTTTGTTTGTTATTTTGTTGGTGTCGCGTGAGTCATAGCTTATCCTGATTGACATTGACTTAGGTGGATGAGTGTTGTACAACTCCGCTTTGTAAGTGCCTTGTGCAAGGGCATGATTAATAGAGGAACCTATTTCCTTAATTATGCATCCTTTTTATTTATTTTTGACTAATCTGTTAAAAATTACTATGTGCTACTACTTGAATATATAGTTCGAAAGGCAAAACTTATATTACGCTTGGATTTGTTACCTGGACATCAGAGGCTAAGGTGGAGTTAGGGTCCTCGGGCATAGCCGGGGGCGAGAAGAAGTTGAAGAAGGAATCAGCTTGCACGGACTTGGTGACGGTGCGCACGGACCCACGGGACTTATGCTTCTGTTTCTTTTTGATGGTCTTAACGGTTACATTCTTGCCTTTCTTCCAGTTGATTTCGCAACCCTGTAAAAAAATTAAGATTTTGAAACAATTGTTGGGACAATTTGTCTTTAGTCTGAAGAGAATTTACTTCAGTTGGTGATGCATGTAAGAAATCCTCATGGCTTTCAGATCTTGGTGATAAGTTAGTCATCATATTAAAGTTTTTAGTTCAAAGAACAGCTAATTGAAAGATATGTAGGTCATATTAATTCTTACTCAATGTGAGTTCTCTGTGAGCAAGTTTGTAGATAAGATTTATAAACCCATCTCATGAATTTCCGCCGGACGACGAGACTTGAACCCACATCCTTTCTCTTGATACGAGAATGCGCTAACCAATTGCGCCACAGGCTCACTTCTCGTCAGGTGTCAAATTAGTGACATTATGTGAATTAAAATTCATTTTACGACTCAAAGCGAGTCTACTGGAACTTAAAACATTGCAAAATTATCCTTGGTTTGCAATGAATAAAGATTATTTTACTTTGATGTAATAAGTAGTGGCGCGCAATTTAAGACTGAAATATCTCTACTTCAACAAATATGTATAGATAAAATTCTCGAAGCTTCGAGTGTGGCAAGAAATTCGGTAACATCTCTATCTAAGCAAAAGTTTAATTCAAATCTGCTCAGTATTTCTCCAAGATATTAGCATACCTTGCAAGAGTAGATCTCTGGCCCTTCAAACTCCAGGGGATTCTCATCATCAGGCTTACATTTCATCGAGTACTCCTTTGTCAAGATGGTGTCAGTGAAGTAGTCATTGGGCGCGAAGTGGAACTCCAAAGTGAAACCAATTGGGTCTTCATGCATTTGCACTGAAAGTATTGGTAGATTAAGTATGTGGAATATTGTGAAGGGTTCAAAGATGATTGTTGTTGTTCTTCAGTTGGTGATGCATGTAAGAAATCCTCATAGCATTCAGATCTTGGTGATAAGTATGTCATCATATTCAGTTAAACAAATGTCTTTACAATGTAGATAGATAGTTAACTCTATTCAATTACG
Organism: Philereme vetulata; assembly: GCA_918857605.2. Classification (NCBI taxonomy): domain Eukaryota; kingdom Metazoa; phylum Arthropoda; class Insecta; order Lepidoptera; family Geometridae; genus Philereme; species Philereme vetulata. The sequence goes on along the minus strand of OU975446.1, from coordinate 10,326,996 downwards.
TTCAAAACACAAACAGAAATAATACAAAAATAAGTACTAGGCTAGACTAATTATGTATATATAAATATAATAATAATATAAATAGGTAAGTAATAATCACACTAATATTATAAATGTGAAAGTTTGGATGTTTGTTTATTTATTTGTTACTCAATCACGTCGTAACGGTTGAACCGATTCTGATGAAATTTGGTATCATCATCAGCCGGCAGACGTCCACTGCTGAACATAGGCCTCCCCCTTAGATCGCCACAACGAGCGGTTGGTAGCCGTTTGCGCCCAACACCTCCCCGCGATTCTTACTAGATCCTCGGTCCACCTTGTTGTGGGGGGCCGGCCTACGCTGCGTCTTCCAGTCCGTGGTCTCCACTCGAGAACCTTTCTTCCCCAACGGTTATCAGTTCTACGAGCGATGTGGCCTGCCCATTGCCATCATAAATTAGGTATATACGTAGATTATAACCTGGAATACCACACAGGCTACCTTTTATCCCCTAAATCAGTTCCCAAGGGATAAAAATGGGGTGTCAAGCTGTTAAACAGCGAGTTTAGCTTTATTTCTAGGTTACCTACACATTTAGTAGTGTAACGCGTACGAATTCGCGGCAACAGCTAGTAATAAATAATAATGTAACGTTTAATATAAGTGGAAAAAATAATTGCTATCATCATAAATCCACAAAAATCAACTGCTGGGCATAATTCCTCAAATTTATGCCAATTTTTTCTTCCATAAGTTAAAATTTAAAAGGTTCGAAAAAAATGATATGGTACCTTTGATATCTAGCAAGGTCTTGAGAATAGGTTCATCATGCTCCTGCATCATTTCACAGAGCATAGACACATTCCTGAAGATTGTAAACCAGAAGTCGGGGATTCCCTTCACGTTGGGGTCCATTGGAGGCCTGGAATTAATGTGTTTTAGTAAAATGGTAGAAGAGCAGGTTAGATGGTGACTTTGAAGTAGACTTCAGTTGGTGATGCATGTAAGAGATCATCATGGCATTCAGATCTTGGTGATAAGTGTGTCATCATATTAGGTAGAATTTGGTAGCAAAAGTAATTAAAAAATTGAAATAATAAAATAGAAATAACTAAAAAATTGAATGATTTGATACTTACTCAGCAGGCTTGACATCCTCAATGGCAGCAGCCTTGTCTTTAGGCTCATCATCAGTGATGGCAGCATTAGCAACCGCTCTCGCCAACTCCTCTTCTTCCGTCTCATCTCTCCATGGATTCAAGCATTCTTCCTCCGTGGGCTCGTAGCTACCGCTGACGATTTTAGCACGCTGGAAAGGTATAGAATGTGAGACGGGAAAAGTGGTGGTTTGGTAAGAATAATTGTTAAGGAAACTTCAGTTGGTGATGCATGTTAGAGATCCTCATGGCTTTCAGATCTTGGTGATAATTTAGTCATCATTTTTAAAACAACAACAGCAGGCTAGTTATTTAATAGGACAGTCTTTGGCTACGTTATAACGTTGAGGCAGAATGCAAATTCCATTCATAGATAGTTGATAGTTACACGACAAAATAAATAAGTACAGAAGGGCAGCTCGGGCTGGCACCTACAATATTATATTCTGCAGCTAAATACACTACAATTTAGATAAGAATGTTTATTCAATGTCACGTAAACATTTCAAAGTAAATTCACAACCAGCTAACAAATTAGGTCAGACAAAACATCATTTACGTCTCGCCAAAGCGCAGCATTAGCGACTGGCGTTCGACGACTTGATCTGAGATCGTCTAACGCGCGCGTCTATGTGTGCGTGCGCTCGTTCTACTAACTGACCTTCTGTACTATTCTGTGGTTGCACATTGTTGCGGCAACCTACCTAGACTAGTAATATCTTACCTTTTCGAACAGAGGCTTGTAAAGCTTCTCGTACTTGCACTCGAGTGCGTGAACTTCGCTGTAAAACTTGGCTTCGATGTCCACGAACTCTTTCTGCAAGGTGCGCAGACCGCGGATGCGGCGGCGGACGTTGGGAGGTAAAGAGGCGAGGGCTTCAGCGTGGAGGCGGTTCGTGATGGCTGCTAGCATCTCGTTGCGAGTGTAGGCGCTAAGGAGATAAATCTATTGTTAGGAACGAAATAAACATAAGGAGATACATCAGCCAGGGCTATTGTTTAATTTCTGAAATAAATGATGGGTTTTCTATTCTGTTTCTGAGCTTGAGGCTTTGTATAAGATATGAATAAGATAAGATAAAGATTTATTTATTTCTCTCACATAAGGTTGCAAAAATTTTGAGTACATGCCCATACAGAAATACATCATCGATTTCCGTTATCTCTTCTTCAACATTAGACAAAAGCCCCAATTGATTGCTTTTCTGGATTATCAACGATTTCGGGGATAAAGCGAAACAAGGTACCGATAGTTTATCAGTACATCAGATCTTCTGTCTGGAAATAGGGCTTTCACGAGTACAACCTCTGAACACCTCTGAATTGCCCACAGCGTTCCAGGCAGATACACTTGGGACTCCTCCTAGCAGCAACGGAAATATCAACAACAATTGGGTCTGCTCCTCACTCATCAACTGTAAACCAGAAGGTAGAACTAATATTCATAACGACAGCGCGGCACTTATTAATGCTCTCAGACGACCCGACACTCGATCAAGATCTGTCATGGAGTGCTATAGTGCTCTACAGAAATTGGCTGAGAAACATAGTGTAACCATCAAATGGGCTAAAGCTCATGGTTCCTGTCCAAAGAACAACAAGGCAGACTCCCTAGCAAGAGAAGGAGCCAAGCTAACACCAAACAAAAATGATATTAATCTTTCCAATACGCCAACTGCGGAAATCAAAAACAGACTCGAGGATGAATTCCGAAAAGGAGCACCGTGAAGAGACTGGAGCATGTGATACTTCACTGCACTGCCACAAACGACGCCAGACTGAGAACGGGTCTGCAGGGGGTCATCGAATCCTCATCATCGACCCTGGAGGAGCTGCTGCCACCAACTCAAAGTCCTACTTACTCCGTTATTTCAAGGAGTTAGGATGGCTGAGGTTAAGTTAGAAGGGGGGTAATGCACAATACACCCTAATACGGGACGTCAGTGCAGGATCTTTCATCTTTCAGATATTCCCCCCACCCTAAAATTAGAATTAGTACAGCAGATTCGAGGAATGTAAAACTAATCAAAGTTGCGAACTATAGAATTGTTAATTGAAATCACAAGGTTCATTTTGAATTGTCATAGAAACTAGGTGAATTTAGGCTGATATCTCGTGCATTGGTTAATCATTTCGGCATTGAAACATAAATAGAATGTCCAAGGAAGTTCAAGATGGTTCTGGACTGTATCTAAGATCGCGTGTCGAAATTCGCTGTTTATAAATACTTTTCGATTATAAACAGTTCTCAGGTTTATTGGTAGGTTGTTATCTTCAGAACATCCGCGACCTCAATTCCACTGAAAATACGTTTCCTAACGAAACTTCTGTTTAACTTATAACTAGTGAAAGTTTTTGAGATGGTCTTAAAAATCTTAGAATTTTCCGAAGTATTAGTATAACACTATAAAAATATAATGTGTTTCGCACCGAACTAAGAAATGTACATTAAAAAACTGACAAAGTCCTTTCATTAGCGTTCCAAATAACCTGATTGTGTCAATTTTTTTTACTCCTCTTGAACCCCAATATCTCAACACCCCCTTATTTTTCAGCTAATTTAGTCACGCCAGAATTGTGCTATCACTACCTACCTAAATACTAAATTCCACGAAGATCGGATCAACAGTTTGAAAGTTATTCTCGGACAAACAAACATACATACAACGCCGATTCGTCCAAGTTAATTTGAAGGTCTCGCTTCACTCGATTAAATTGAAAGATTTCCTCAAACTCTACCAAAAGGATAAAATAAACGCCGTTAGAAGTGTACTTTGCTGCTTCTTTGACATAAGACCTCCTACTTTATAAGAAGATAAGTGTCTTACTACTTACGATATTAGTCAAACCAACCTACTACTCTTAGCAAGCTCAGGACGTTTTTTCAAGATGAATCACGGAATGAAATCCGAAGATATAACTAAAAATCACGAAAACTAAAACTCATCAAATAACAAGAAATTACGAACAGCCAAATAATTAGGCTAGAAACGTAAGATTCCATAGTTAATGACCGAGCAAACACCTGAAATTTTCATAGCAATGAGTTCAAACACTGGATAATAAAAATCATTATTTACAAATACCAGCCAATCAAAGTTTTTATGTTCACCAGACAATCCGAAAATAAAATACTCTTTTAAATTTGATTAATGTCAATTTTTGTACATTACTTGGGAGTTTGTAATAAAAACGTACACCTTGCCCTTTAAACGATTTACTAACTTTATAGAGTCTAGAAGTGGCAACAGCGAGTTAATCTTTATTTCTAGTATTAAAACTATGATTATCGCTATTTTTCACAAACAAATTAATATTTTTGTGAACATACATCAGATTTTCATAGATGTATTGACAAGAGAATGTCATAATATTTATTTCTTTAAACTTATTGCGTAAAGATTATTTGGGGCCCATATTGTAAATTGCAGGAACAGCCCTCCTCTGCAGCACAAAAACGGTGTTTATATCTAAATAAATAATGCTGGACATTTCACACAGCGCCATCTAGCCCCAAACTAAGCAAAGCTTGTACTATGGAAACCAGATAACTGATAGAATACTTGAATACGTTTTTTTTTTGTAAATACATACATAAAATATGTAGAGAAACAACCAGACCCGAAACAAATACATATCTGTAGATATTTTTACACCCCAGAACAACGCGGGCGAAGCCGCTGGTAGCAGCTGGTGGTCAATACGTGTAAAAGCGCACATACATTTTTAGAACAAAAATCCATTGGTTCAGATCACAACCTCCATTTTAGTAGTCTGGGTACATCCAGGAACAAGCCAACACAGCTCACTCGATGAAAACTTCCTCAAATAAGATTTATAATAAATCATGTTCCAATGTAAGTGTAACATTGCTAAGCACTTATTGATCACAAGGCAAGTGAAGCATAAAATGACTCATTAGTTCAATGACCTTCATCTTGGCCTGTCAGAAATCAGAACGTTTATTTGCCAAAATACATTTTGATGTTACCTTTTATTGACCCTTATATGTATGGATATTCATTCTACCATACATACTCAATCATTTATTTTAAGCCACAATGTAATAATAGGTAATGATCATTATAACTCTGTTGGGCACATCAATATTTTGGAGAGAGGAGGATGTCATTGTTCTTATCCTACTAATATTATAAACGCGAAAGTTTGTATGTACGGATGTTTGTTACTCTTTCACGCCGGAACGGCTGAACCGATTGCGATGAAATTTAGTATGTACGTAGATCATAACCTGGATTAACACATAGGCTACTTTTTATTTGCAAACCACGCGTGCGAAGCCGCTGGCAACCGCTAGTTATGTTATATTCATGCATTGTTAGGTTATACCATCCAGATGGTGTGCAAATATAAATTATATGAATATATAATGTCCTGCGAAATATTATCAACCAACTCACAGAATAACAAAATAAAATTAGAAATGTAAATACAATAAAAAATAAAAAACAAATTTCATAGTATGAACTTAGTAAGTAAATTAAAAGTCATTGGAATGGCTTTGTAGCTGGCAGTACAAAAAACCTGATTGCAATAGAGTTAATGGCAAAATTAGAGGCTTTAGGAACGGGGCTACCAAATCATGATTGATTCATGTTTTTTTCTTCTAAACCTGATTGTTATGTTCAGTTTTTTGTGAGCAGTCTAGATCAAAACTGCAAAGATACCTAAGTTAAGTTTCAAGGTTCAACATTTGAAACAGAAAATAACAGGAAATTTTTTATTGATGACTTCAAAGAAAACTTTGTTTACAAGGAGTTTGTAAATGTTGCATGATAACCAGTAAATTATGAGGTTATAGCTGAATTGTTCTAACAGATGAGTCACACAGGGTCCCCTAAATTAAGCTTTATTACATCAAACACAATGGGTGACTCATAAGAAATGAATTCATGCCTACATGTGGTTTGATAAAGATGTGGCTACTTGTTTCCAGACTTTTTAAGGTTATCAAGACATAGTTTCATTATTTTCTTCTCTGCTATCTCGTTTTCATTTGTCGTGATTACGTTTTGTAAGTGTCTTTACTAGTTTGTCATTAAGTAAGATTATTAAAAAGCTTTGTTTCTTGTATAAGTCTTTCCGGAGTTGGATTCAAAGGGAAAAGCAATGATCACAAGGATTATTTTGTCAGTACGAGACAATCCATGTGATTTTAAAGAATAAATAAACACATAATCAACTTGAATTTTATACATTGTTTAAGTTTTATGTTTCTTTGACAGACATCCAGTCGAATAAGCTTTTTCAGTCAGAATAATTAGAAAGTACAGTTTTATACATTATACCACCTATCCATGTGTGACAGTGAGTAATATGACCTAATTATACTGTCTACTCCACAGCCTTGGTGGTAAGTTTAACCTAGATTAAGAATATTGATTAGACAAGTGAGACTTGCATTTGGTTGGTGAGTCAAAGTTAATTTCAAATATTTCAGAGAATAAAATATCATTTGAAGTGATTTGAAATAACAATAATTAGGCCAAAGTCAATAGCTGGATTTCTAATAATAAGGTTGAAAAACTGACTGGATCAAGATAAATTAGCCTCAGTGCAAAACATACAGCTACTTGTAAGTACAAGTAGTGTGGTATATATATAAATCAAGACTATGTGATTTATGAAGAAAATCTTAAGGAATTAAATACCTAGGAGGTGCAATATTTGCCAAAATTTAAGAAGAGATTGGAATAAAAAATTTGCTGCTGTACAAGCAAAATACATTGTAAATATAAAATTTAAAACCTTTTCACTTCCAGATTCTTCCAGGATTGTAGACAATTCCCCCAAGTGACAGAACATTGTTTACTCATTCAACAGATTTCTATTTTCGGTCACAATATCTTACCTTAAATTAGAAGAATAGAGTAAACGTAAATTCCTTACCCTTTCAGCAGTTGCTGGGTTAAGTCTCCTTCGCGTACAACTTCTTCCTCGTCTCCAGATTCCATTTCAGAGGTGTGATCGTCGCCAGCTCGTTCAATAGTGCCCATGGTATCCTCTACAACAAAGATTGATCATCAAAACCACATTCCCGCCACGTTGAGTTCCACGGCTTCCATGCCGGCAGTTTCCGAAGACCGAAAGTAATTCGCAAATCAATAAACCAACACAATATAATCCCAGTTACAGCGTCCAAAATAGTACTGCCTTCCATTCAACGCCGTGTATAAACTATTTTACACGAAAAACTTAGTGCGTAGTTGTAGAACTCCCAATATGCCTGACCACATGGCCGACAATTCAATCTAACTATATAGATAAAACTTCAAACTTACAGTGAATAAATAGACTCGATAAACGTTTGAGACAACAATTGAGCAAGTATTTGACCACAAAATCGTTTAGTTTGCGTAAATAATCCAATTTTCAGACGTACCTTTGCGCCGACAATATAGAGAAAAGAAAGATGGCGACAATTTGAAGCCGACCGACGGACGAATGAAATGTAATGAAGTTTGTGTTTGTCAAGTTTCAAGTTTGATTATCGAATGTCATGAAATGAGGAGCAAATCAGTTTCCGGTAAGTTCAAAACTCTTGTCTATGGTACGTTCGAAAGCTGATAAGTTGTTAACATAAAAATATCCTTTTATTAAAATACTATATCCTCCTAAATATAGTTCTCAGCACTTACCCACGCACTTCATAATAATAATATGTGCCGCGATGCCTGCCGCGCCGGCTCCGGCGTCTGCAGCACAGTACCGATACATTTGTCTAGCAGAACTTAATCAAATACCACGATTTCTCTTTGTCTACTTCCTCGTATCCATAGTGTTCCTCTCGTGGCATCACGAAGCAACCTAATGCTATTTCCATGGACCTACTATTCGTTATTCCGCAATGGGCGACGAAGCGAGGCCCATTTTTAGCCAGCTTCCCCCGGGAAAGCTGCTTTCCGAAAAGACTTCAGTAGGACAGTAAGACATGTAAACGTATAGACGTATTAACGTAACACGTAAAACGTATTAACGTAAAGACAAAAGAGTTTCATCTGCCTTCTTCCCTACTCGATGGAAAGACGTACCTACTGTAATAAATTCCTTTTAGGGGCGATCGTTTTACCCGTGAAGTTCTTACACTGTATTTTTGTTTTTTGGCACACCCTCATAAAATGTAATTTTATAAAAATCCTCTCCATCCAAAGGTTGTCTGGAAGAAATAGTTTCTAAGCGTTAAGACAACCATACGTGTGGCTTTGAATTTATATGTTTGTGTTATTATTATTAGTTATTATGCATTTATGTTTTTCATCTGTGGCGTACAATAATGTGATATTATATCTAAATTGACAAAAGTTCATATAATGCACGGCTCATCATCATCATTACCTGACACGGACAGCACGACGCCGCGCCGGCGGTGGCGGCGATGGATAAGTGTGATATACGCACGCATTGTTATAGCATGTATGATTGAATGTTTAGAGGCATGTATGTACTTACCTATTTAATATTGTACCGCAGCAATGCACAGCTTAAAAGGTGGTACTGTGGTATGTGTATGCAAGTCCGAAAATAAAATCAATTATCACCGATGACCGATTTCATATTAAATAATATGTTTTTAGCTCATTCGTGAAATCTCAAATAAATCCAATGGAAAATATCAATGTCATTATATGTCACATGACATGTAATGTGTCGCGTCAGTAAAATCATGTCAAAAACGAAACCAAGTCCAAACTTCCCAAACAACAATGGTCGAATTGCTGAAGACCCATGATTACGATCCATGAAATTTGTCAAATATCGGTATCTGTCAGTGTCTATCTGACTGTCACTGAATGTCCTGCTGTCACTGTCACTAACAGAAATGGAATGAAATCGACGATCGACGCACGAAAATTGTTTAGTTTCGAAACAAGTTTAATTCAATATCAAATCGTAACTTTCAACGTGTAAAATGTATCAAGTAATTATATCGTGAAAGTGAATAAAAAGCTATAAAATGCCGCCAACAGTGCAACAGGCGAACGAGCCGGAGAGAGAGAAGCGTCCTCAAAGAGCTGGCGAGAGAAGGTTAGTTTTAAAACATAGCCCTTGCATTATTTGATAACTGTGAATTATTATTAATTGATGAACCTTACACCTTACAAAATCTCAATTATTTCCCGCCAGGTCGGAGCTCGTTACTCGCGTAAAATACTGCAACACGTTACCAGACATACCCTTCGATTTAAAGTTCATTACGTACCCATTTCAATCGACGCGTTTTATCCAATACAATCCTACATCTTTGGAGAAGAACTACCGCTATGAAGTCCTGACGGAGCATGATTTGGGTGTGCACATAGATTTGATAAATCGCGATATCTACCAAGGCGACGGTAATGCATTATTGGACCCAGCTGATGAGAAGTTACTGGAGGACGATGTGCTTACTCCGCAAGACTCGAAGCGTTCGCGACATCACGCCAAGAATGTGTCCTGGTTGCGTCGTTCTGAGTACATTTCTACTGAACAGACTCGGTTCCAGCCTCAGACTATGGAGAAGGTAGTATTTTTAAGCTAGTTATCATGACCCTGTTGTTGGCCTTATATTTTCTTTACAGTGCAGTATCTTATTATTATAAATTAAACATTGTGCTAGTGACTTTCATTAATATGTCTTCTATGTATCATCTAAAATTGATATTTATGTACTTAATTTCAGGTTGAAGCAAAAGTGGGTTACAATGTCAAAAAGATATTCTCAGAGGAAACACTATACATGGACCGTGAGAGCCAAATCAAGGCTATTGAAAAGACTTTTGAAGACAACAAGAAACCAATTGAGAAGCACTACAGCAAACCTGGTGTTACTCCTGTGGAGGTTATGAATGTATTCCCTGACTTTGAGATGTGGAAGTACCCATGTGCCCAGGTCATATTTGATACAGACCCAGCGCCGTCTGATAAGAATGTGGCAGGACAGATTGAGGCAATGTCTCAAGCCATGATTCGGTGAGTGGCTTTGACTTGATTAATAATCTAAAAATAGTATTGAGAGTTATGCTCAGTGTGGAGGAAGTACTCCGCTATCTCGCCAATTACTAAGCTTAATTGATCAATTATCTATAGAGGCAAAGTCTCTATGCGTCGACCAGACACCCGTCACCAGTTGAATCAGTGTACCAGAGCTGAACGCACTCTACACTGGTGGCTTCTCCAATTCCAACAAAAACTTTAATTTGAGCATGTTACAGAAATATAAAAAGTAAAACACTTTATAGAGGGACACTATGGACTGGAAGAGATCGCTTTTAGCGATATGGCCACCCATTGTACCTGTGGTTAAAAAGTGTATTTTCTTTAACTTGTTCACATATATTTATTTTAAAACTGGTTTAATAATTTTTTTTTCTATTTTTTTTTTTAGGGAACTTGCGTCGTTCTTTACGACGATGTCAGTTCCTCCTTCAGCAGGTGGTATGTGGCCGGTAGAGCATGTTAGCCGAGCGAGTCAGATGTTTGTTCAGCTAGCACACTCTGTAACAGGCCCACATCGATCTAGTTGTCTTTTAGCGCTCTGTACGACTCCTCTCTCATAGATTGACTCCGGACACACGGACTCTGTTAAAAGGTGGTATATGTACGTCCTCCACCACCCCACAAGTATAAAAATTATGAGTATCTATCTTTTTCATCAAAGTTTAAAGCTGTTTAAAGGCATTATGCCCGGTGCACAATTTATGAGCAAAATAAAATAAAAATGATGTTATGTTTAATGAATGGTGTGCAATATAGACTATCTACCTGTTATAATATGTTGATAAAACGTTATTATGGTGACTTAAGTGATGGCCATTGTGGACTTCTGGCTGTTATGTATTTATAACAGAATTTTAGAATATGTCATTTGTTGCCGTGCTTAGAGCCGTGGTGGCCTACTGCGATGTACCCCGACTTCCGATTCAGAGGTTGCGAGTTCGGATCCCGGCTGTGCCAATGGATTTTCAATTCAAATAATTTATACATATGTGCATACACATGCTCAAAGCGGCGAAGGAAAACATCGTCGGAAAAATCGAAACCTGGCATGTTCTAGAACAAAACATTGAGTAATCTAATAAGCGGCGATGGGCTTGCAACCTGTCACGTGAATGCTTAACTTTTATGCAAAACGGGGCTTGTATCACACATTATGTTTGGACTTGCCTCTGACTACCCTCCTGTTGTGAGATATGTTCGCGGGTCTAGGAACTGCGTAAGGTATCCCAACATGCCCATCATGGGCATATTGTTGTGAGCTTTATTATTTACTAGTTGCCCGCACTAGCATTCTCTTCCAGTTAACCTTTGTGTAATGTGTACAAACATATTATATAACATGTTATTATGTCCACTAAAACACCATATTTATGTAAGTAAGTTTATTGAGCCTGGTAGCAAATACACGTAATAATCAGACTACCGGACCGGACCGTTTTAATGATTTCGTCGAACGTTACATCACTGGATTTCTTTGGAGTGATGAGCGCCAGAAGGGTTTCGAATACTTGAGCACCACAAATCGTATAGAAGTTCGCCCTCCTCACTGAATCATCGTTGATTCCACTCGCTTCGAAATAATACTTGAGACGATCTATGTAATTGTCTGTTTTCACGTTAAATTCGTGAAAACGCGTTTACGCTACTTTTGACACGTTTTCAAGGAGAAACGAGTCGTAGCTGGTTACCGACGGATATAGGAACCTGCCATTAGTCAACCTTATTATTTGACAAGAAGGTTTGACAAGTACCCACGTTTAGATGCAACAATATTAATTCAAATTTATTTATTTGAGATGTTACATCCATAATATGTTAGTAAAAAATGAAATCTTATAACTTGTTAGTGCAGTTAATAATTCATAATAAATTAATGTTATGTTTCAAATCAATAATTTAAAATTAATAATTAAGGAAAAACGAGTGAAAACTGGGGGTCCTTTACTCATGGCCTCATGACTAAGCTCAACGAGCTATGGAGAGGGCTATGCTCGGGGTTTCTTTGCGTGACAAAATCCGCAGAAGAACTAAAGTTGCCGACATAGCTCTCAAAATTAGCAAGTTGAAGTGGCAATTTCACACAGCACTATCTAGCCCCAAACTAAGCAGAGCGTGTGCTATGGGAACCAGATAACTGATAGAATACTTACATACATTTTTTTTGTAAATACATACTTATAATTATTTACTTATAGCTCTCAAAATTAGCAAGTTGAAGTGGCAATTTCACACAGCACTATCTAGCCCCAAACTAAGCAGAGCGTGTGCTATGGGAACCAGATAACTGATAGAATACTTACATACATTTTTTTTGTAAATACATACTTATAATTATTTACTTATAGCTCTCAAAATTAGCAAGTTGAAGTGGCAATGGGCAGGCCACATCGCTCGTAGAACCGATAACCGTTGGGGAAGAAAGGTTCTCGAGTGGAGACCACGGACTGGAAGACGCAGCGTAGGCTGGCCCCCCACAAGGTGGACCGACGATCTAGTAAGAATCGCGGGGAGCCGTTGGGCGCAAACGGCTACCAACCGCTCGTTGTGGCGATACAAGGGGGAGGCCTATGTTCAGCAGTGGACGTCTACCGGCTGATGATGATGATGATGAGTGAAAACTAATAAAATAACTTAATTATTAAAAACCAAGTAAAAAAACTTAATGTAATTAATTATTATTTTTCTTTTGTTTTCAGAGGTGTGATGGATGAAAGCGGAGAGCAGTTCGTAGCGTACTGTCTCCCCACAGAGGAAACGATACAGAAGCGCCGACGTGACGTCGCAGAGAACATTCAGTACATGGACGCGGACACATACGAGTACAAGATGGCGAGAGAGTACAACTGGAACGTTAAGAGTAAGGCGTCTAAGGGCTACGAGGAGAATTACTTCTTGGTAAGATAAAAATATTGACTTCCAAGAGATATACAACACTATACTAGAGGCCAATGCTCCTGGCAGACGGGGTCATGAAACGCGGGATAAGCGTCGATGATATTGCTATCTCGCTTGCTCTTGCGGCCCTTCCGGGCGCCGTTAGTGATGCGCCGAGTTCCTATCGATAACACTAATTACCAGTAATTGTATTGAAAAGGAAACAAACATTAGTTGGTCCCGTCTGCCACAAGTCTTGGCGTTCACTAAAAAACACGATACCAATACACATTCACATCTAGAGGGTGTCCGGTTTCATGTGGTCCAAACGAAAACCATTGTTGGGCCATGAGAGTCACCAAAAAGGAACATTTAACAAGTAACTTTAACAAAAAAATAACCGACATAACCGATTTTGATGAAATTTCTATAGGGCCAATCTGAAAGTTTATCCTTTCAAATAAAAAAGAGTTTTCCAAATCGGTTCATAAATGATCAGAGTACTGAAGTAACATACATAAAAAAGAATCATGTTAACCTTCTTTTTTTGAAGTTATTAAAAAAACGAGCAACCCCCACCTGAGGGGGTGTAAAGATCTAAATCATATTTTCGTTAATAGAACTAGTAAGAAAATACCTATATAAAACACACAATGCGTCCCCTGTAACATTTGAGGGTTGCCTTCGATTTTTTTTGACGAGGTTTTCAATTAGACTGTATTTTTTTATGTGTGTTGCCTCATAACTCCGTCATTTATCAACCGATTTGGAAAATTCTTTTATTATTTGAAAGGATATATGTACTTTCATATTTGTCCCATAGAAATTTCATCGAAATCGGTTATTTAGCTTGTTTTTTCTGTTATCTGAAGACGGTTATATTTTTGTTAAAAAGTTACTTGTTTGGGATCCCATCATCAGCTCCTAACTTGGTGCCTGTGGGACCGCCTGGGAAGTATACCATTTTAAACAAAAAAGAATTTCTCGATTGGTCCAGGTGTCTTCGAGTAATCGGGGAACATACATAAAAATAAAGAATCTGATGTATAGAGAACCTCCTCCTTTTTTTGAAATCGGTTAAAAGCTGTTAACAAACTGAGAATGTTTTTGAAAACAAGATCAAAAAAAATATGTCTTCAAATCTTTCATTAATTTTTTTAGTCTTAGCATCCGGTCAGGTACTTAATTATCAAACTAATATTATAAATGTGAAAGTTTGGATGTTTGTTTATTTATTTGTTTGTTTGTTACTCAATCGCGTCGTAAAGGCTGAACCAATTTCGAATCTGGATCCCATAGTACAAGCTCTGCTTAGTTTGGGGCTAATAATGCTGTGTGAAATGTCCAGCAATATTTATTTATTTAGTACTGGAACGCGTACGAAGTAGCGTATAATATAAGAAGTACAGGCAGTCTCTTTTTTACCCAAATAAAACCCCTCAATTTTAGTATTTTTTCTACATCATACGTCTGAAAGGCTACAGAAAGTTTACTTCTTTGGATATTGTCAAAATACCATGAAAGTTTTGTAAAAATTTTTGACCTACTTTTTCCAGGTGGTTAGAAACCACTCCGTGTATTACAATGAGTTGGAGACTCGCGTGCGGCTGTCCAAGAGGCGCGCTCGCGCGGGCGTGGCCGCCCAGGCTATGACCAGGCTAGTGGTCACCCACAGACCGCTCAGCGGCCCCGAACATCGCATGCTACGATTGAGGGAGAAGCAGTTGGAGCCAGCACTGGTATGGAAATTACAACTATCGTCTTACAAATCTACAACCTGTTTTGTTATGTACGACATTAATTTAAAACACACATTCGGAATTGTATTAGCTGATTATTTAGAGGTGGGTTTTTAATAGGTAGCTTAAAATTTATCCTTATTTTTTTATGTAATCGATACATTTCCAACAATTTTAAGCGTAAATCGACAGCGCCTTTGCGACGATGCATTCCATGATGAATGAATATGATTTGTTTACCTATTTTATACAGGCTATTTCATTGATATTTTAGGAGTTTATATTAAGGTGGTTTGAAAATTTTAAATTTAATTTGAAAAAAAATCTATTTTACAACAATAGCCATAAGCCCTATCTGTTTTCTTTTACTGTCGTACCTACATAACAAAACATGTAGTACACACTAATAATATAACTTCAAAAGTAACTTTGTCTGTCTGTTTGTTTGTTACGTTTTCAGGATTTTAATCTTGAAAACGTTTACGGCCGTTTACGGCTGGATCGATAACGATGAAATTTGGTATAGAGTTAAATTATGACCGGGATTGGGAGATACGCTACTTTTTACCCGACTGCGCGGAAGGAGGGTAATGTTTTTATTGACAAACCACGCGTGCGAAGCCGCGGGCGGACAGCTAGTAATTAATATTTCCCAACATGTTGAACCTACGTTTGTCTACGGATCTCAACGTTTTGAGTTCCAATAGACTGGGCTTATTTTACTGAATAAATATATTTCGAATTATTTGATTTAACTGTCAGTTGGCTGTAAACATTTAATTTTCTAGGAGGAGGAAGAAGAAGAAGAAGATGATGATGATGATGAGGAAGAAGACAAAATAGAAGAAACTGGTGATAAAACAAGGTAATTAAATACAATCTAACCAGTTTTTTTGTTTAATATTGCTGGACATTTCACACAGCGCTATCTAGCCCCAAACTAACAGAGCTTGTACTATGGGAACCAGATAAGTGATAGAATACTTATATACTTTTTTGTTTTGTAAATACATGCTTAGAATATATAGAAATACATCCACACCCGGAACAAATAAATATCTGTAGATCATACAAACATTTTATCACTGGTGGTAGAGCTTTTGTGAACGAGCTCGAGGAAGTGGGCACCACCGCCTTACCTTCATCTGCCGCCAAATAGCAGTACTTGTGCTGCTGTGTTCCGGTTAGATGGTAATGGTATGTTCCTGTAGTTACTGGCACATAGGCATTACAGCTAAGTCCTATAGTATGGCAACGTATCCACATAGAGATCAAGACAACATAATACCTTGTTTTGAATTCTATGTGGATATCCATGGGCTGCAGTAGCCACTTAACATCTGGTGGACTGCATGCCCGTTTGCCATATAAGTTGTATAAAAAAAATATCTGCGGCGGGAATCGAACCCGCTGCCTCTGCGTCTCAGCCGGCTATTTGCCCCTGCGCTACGGAGGTCATCGGAGGAGTTTCAGTTGTGCTAATTAAAGGCACACCGTCTCACTTTTAGAGGATTGGTAGTAATGCCAGTTTCTTTGCGTGACCGTTATTGTTTCGTAATCCACTTCGAAGACGAGATAGGTTGGTGTGTTTGTAATCTGAGAAACTACTAAACCGATTTTGAATTTCTTTCAATGATAGAAAACTATACTATTCCTGAGTGCTTTGTTTTTATTTGATGTTTGGGCGAGGCCAATGTCCTTTTCTGTGCACTATAATCAACTATTCCTATTTTCAAAGGTTTGCTGGAAGAAAACCATTTTGTAAGCTGTTTCTGTCTGTAATATATTTGTGTACATTAAATAATAAAGAGGCTGGGGCAGGTTCGCTTGGATAATACAGAACGTGCAGATATCGTCATTTTTAGAGAAAGACGCTTGAAACTTATTTTTAGGCTGTTGTTTCGATATAAATAAATATGACATTCAAAGTTTGTAAAAGTTTTACCCTCAAGGGTTTAAAATGACAACAGGGAATAGGGGATGAATGTTTGTATGGAAATATGTAAGGTTTATGTGAATGTTTTATAAGTTTGCGACAAGAGACTAAATATTATAGCTTTTCTAATGTAACATTTACGGAGTCATTACAAAATGTGAAACTGAAGTTAACGCGAGTAAGAAACTTGCCAAGCACCGCGCCGTACACAATGAGCGCTGTGCAGCGTAAAAATAATTTAATAAGCTCTTTGCAGTGAAACACTCCAAATAGCTCATTAAAGTATTTATACGTATGTGTCTTATTTGTAAAATAATTAGCCTAAATAATTAAAAATGCTACCCAAAGACACTACTCTACGCGGACGAAGTCGCGGGCACAGCTTAGTATATTATAAGTATGTATTAACAACAAAAAAAAGTATATAAGTATTCTATCAGTTATCTGGTTCCCATAGGTTTAGTTTGGGGCTAGATGGCGCTGTGTGAAATGTCCAGCATTATTAATTTTTATTACTTGCATCCACAACCATAATCTTAGTTATAATAAAATCATCGCCATCCAAAGGTTGTCTGGAAGAGATCGCTTCTAAGCGATAAGACCGCCTATTGTGATATTTTTACAATAAAGAATTATAATTCATTGATTTATTATTTATGTATTAACGATTATAACATTTTCAGATCTCGCTCTCGCTCCAAATCGGGTTCAAAATCGCCAGCGGGCTCAGAAAGGTCCAAGTCGAGGTCACGTTCAAGGTCAAAGTCAAGGTCCCGCTCGAGGTCACGCTCCAAGTCCAAGTCGCGGAGTCGGTCTCGCTCTGCCTCAGGGTCGAGGAAGTCGAAGTCACGATCCCGCTCCCGGTCAGGATCAGCTAGGTAAGGTTCTTTTAGGGTTCTGTACCCAAAGGGTAAAACGGCACCCTATTACTAAGGCTCCGCTGTCTGTCCGTCTGTCACCAGGCTGTATCTCATGAATCGTGATAGTTAGCTGAAATTTTCACAGATGATGTATTTCTGTTGCCGCTATAACAACAAATACTAAAAACAGAATTAAACAAATATTTAAGGGGGGCTCCCGTACAACAAACGTGATTTTTTTTGCCGTTTTTATAGATCGTACGGAATCCTTTGTGCGCGAGTCCGACTCGCACTTGGCTGGTATTTTGAACTTTTAGAATGCATCACCATCAAATGAGTTATAGGACGTCGCGTCGACTGCTGAACCACTACTGAGCCTCCCGCCATACATTTCCAGAGCTATCTTGGTTGATCATTTACTGTTTTGTTTCGGTTTTACTGACTAGTGGTTCGCCCCGAACTGAGATATCGCGAATCACTCAAAACAAAAAAAAATATTCCTAGGGCGACTCACGCAACGATGCCTAAACGTTGGTTGATCATTTACTGTTTTGTTTCGGTTTTACTGACTAGTGGTTCGCCCCGAACTGAGATATCGCGAATCACTCAAAACAAAAAAAAAATATTCCTAGGGCGACTCACGCAACGATGCCTAAACGTTGGTTGATCATTTACTGTTTTGTTTCGGTTTTACTGACTAGTGGTTCGCCCCGAACTGAGATATCGCGAATCACTCAAAACAAAAAAAAATATTCCTAGGGCGACTCACGCAACGATGCCTAAACGTTGGTTGATCATTTACTGTTTTGTTTCGGTTTTACTGACTAGTGGTTCGCCCCGAACTGAGATATCGCGAATCACTCAAAACAAAAAAAAATATTCCTAGGGCGACTCACGCAACGATGCCTAAACGTTGGTTGATCATTTACTGTTTTGTTTCGGTTTTACTGACTAGTGGTTCGCCCCGAACTGAGATATCGCGAATCACTCAAAACAAAAAAAAATATTCCTAGGGCGACTCACGCAACGATGCCTAAACGTTGGTTGATCATTTACTGTTTTGTTTCGGTTTTACTGACTAGTGGTTCGCCCCGAACTGAGATATCGCGAATCACTCAAAACAAAAAAAAATATTCCTAGGGCGACTCACGCAACGATGCCTAAACGTTGGTTGATCATTTACTGTTTTGTTTCGGTTTTACTGACTAGTGGTTCGCCCCGAACTGAGATATCGCGAATCACTCAAAACAAAAAAAAATATTCCTAGGGCGACTCACGCAACGATGCCTAAACGTTGGTTGATCATTTACTGTTTTGTTTCGGTTTTACTGACTAGTGGTTCGCCCCGAACTGAGATATCGCGAATCACTCAAAACAAAAAAAAATATTCCTAGGGCGACTCACGCAACGATGCCTAAACGTTGGTTGATCATTTACTGTTTTGTTTCGGTTTTACTGACTAGTGGTTCGCCCCGAACTGAGATATCGCGAATCACTCAAAACAAAAAAAAATATTCCTAGGGCGACTCACGCAACGATGCCTAAACGTTGGTTGATCATTTACTGTTTTGTTTCGGTTTTACTGACTAGTGGTTCGCCCCGAACTGAGATATCGCGAATCACTCAAAACAAAAAAAAATATTCCTAGGGCGACTCACGCAACGATGCCTAAACGTATTTAGTGGCTAAATATGATTTAAGGATTTTACTTAGAAAACTTTCGTGGTTGATTTCAATCATTATTATAAATACGGGATTTATCACGTACCGTCTTATCGGTGTCTCGCCTCGCACTGTGCGCGAGGCGAGACGTTATTCGGAGCGGATCGCACTCACCCTGATGAAGGTTCACGAATTGAACCGAAACATTGTCGGTCGAAACACCGATAAGACGGTACGTGATAAATCCCGTATTTATAATAATGATGATTTAAGGAGTTGTCAAATCATACAAATACGTAAAATTTAAATATGTTTAGTAGCTAATTACGTTTAGGGATCATTTTGTGCAAGCCGGCCTGAATCTTTGACTGATAAAATAGTGCCACGGAATGCGCAATCAACTTATTTGACCCACAATTTCATTCATCTTACAGGTAACGGGAGTTCATGTTAATTGTTTCATTGTTTTGGGGTAGAAATTGCAGTTATTCTGGATTTCAGACTTTTCCCTATATTTGTGTCACTAAGTCTACACGCATACCAAATTTCAGCATTGTGATTTTCTCAAAATAAAACATAGGTACTTACCTATTATATTTAATTTAATTAATATTAAAAGTTACATAAGTCATATTGGGGCAATTACTAAAAGAAAATGTTATTGATTTCCCCGGTGCATTTATGTTTGTTTGTTGAACTGCTGATGAGGTTTGCAGGTGGGCATTGGATGTAGTGGTAGATGGCTGAATATGCTGTTTTGAAATGGATGGCTGTTGCTTTATGTTTTCCCCAGTAAAATTTTTCTATTTTTTTGCTTATGAATCCGTTCGTTATCGTTTAAGAAAAGTAGTTAAATTTCCATAATTTTTCAAGTTAATACCGTTTTTAACATGAACTGTATACATTTCAGCATGGAATAAATTGCCTATAATGTAGATGGCGTTTTAGTTTTAGCAATCTCATTAAAACACACCATAAATACTGTTTCGGAGTAAAAGTTCACTTTTTTTTCGTTTTTCCAACTCATAAAATTTTTATATACTTTCATGTATTTTTCTTTTGACTTCCTTGGAAGCCGGTTTTCCATTGCCAATTTGGCTTCTGATCTTAAATCTAGTGGAGTACAATCAATCTCCATTTCACTTTCTGAACCGTTGGAACTCATTTTAATTATTAAATTTATATTTATTAAGTATGTAAATAACAAATCAAGACGAATTTTCAGCTTTGCGCCAATTTTTTATATATCTGTGCCGAAAGGCAAACTTATTTATGGCTATACTACAGCCACGTGAACGCAATTTGTACTAAGCAAAGAGACTTACTTTGGCTATGCCAAGAATGATGAAAGAGATCCAATCAAAGAGTATTTAATAACCCCAGCACGCCGTTTCATACAACATTGCTGGAGCGTTGTAATGTTCCAAATTAGAAAAAAAACGCTCCTGCAATGGATTTGATTTTCTTTTTCCGTAAATTCGATACTTCGCGTGTTCATTTTTCGAAAATAATGACTAGGTATATTTCCATGCATGTTTGAGAAAAAGTAATAGGTTGGGGAAAAAGTCTTTTCGCATTATAGTATGTATGAACTTGTAATAAAATCTCTTTGGCTATACTATTTGTATCTGGCTGGTTTTGGTATCATTCAAAGTTTAAATTTTAAAGAAGATAATTCCAAATTCAAATTAGGAAAATTTGTGATTTTTATTTGTTTTTCGTACTGTAAAGATGAGTGAATCTAATGAAGAAATTCGATACATTTTAAAATTTTACTACATAAAAGGTAAAAATGCAACACAAGCCGCGAAAAAATTTGCGATGTTTATGGACCTAGTGCAGTGTCTGTGAGAGTAGCACAAATTTGGTTTAGGCGTTTTCAATCCAGAAATTTTGATGTCAAAGATGTACGTCGCTCTGGTCTTTACGGATAAAATTGATGCCATTTTTGAAAAAGTGGAGCAAGATCGCATATCAGTAGTTACGACGTAACTGAAGAACTAGGAATTGATCACAAAACAGTTTTGGCGCATTTGAAAAAAACTGGGTACACAAAAAGCTCGATATTTGGGTACCCCACGAGCTCACTGAAAGAAACCTAATGAACCGTGTACTCATTTGTGATTCTTTATTACGACGTAATGAAACCAAACCATTTTTGAAGAAGCTGATAACTGGTGATGAAAAGTGGATCACGTACGACAAGAACGTGCGAAAAAGGTCGTGGTCAAATGCCGGTCAGGCTTCACAGACTGGCGAAACCCGGGTTAACTCGCAACAAAGTGATGCTGTGTGTGTGGTGGGATTGGAAGGGCATTATTCATTATGAGCTGTTACCACCAGGCAGGACCATCGATTCTGAACTCTACTGCGAACAACTGATCAGATTAAAGCAAGAAGTTTAGAGGAAGCGGCCGGAATTAATCTACAGAAGAGGTGTGGTTTTTCATCATGATAACGCTAGACCTCACACATCTTTAGCCACTCAGCAAAAATTAAGAGAGTTTGGCTGGGAGGTGTTAATGCATCCGCCGTATAGTCCTGACCTTGCACCTTCAGATTTCCACCTGTTTCGGTCTCTTCAGAATTCTGCAGTGTCAGGTTAACATCACGAGAGCACTGCCAAAACTAATTGTCGCGGTATTTTGATCACAAGCCCCAAAATTTCTATAGCAATGGGATCATGTCCTTACCTACAAGATTGCAAAAAGTTATCGTACAAAATGGTACCTACATACTTTAGTTAAATGTAAATAAACTATATTAAATATAAAAAATGTTTTGAATTTTCTTAAAAAATGCGAAGAAACTTTTTCCCCGAATATTAATGGGCTTACAAAATTTGGGAAGCTTATTCAGTATCTCTTTTCAGGTGGTGTTCCAGTCGGGATTTTTGCTTTTTTTTATGGCAGTGGGCGGTGCACATAATTTGATTAAAAACAAAAACAATTTTCAGATCCAGATCAAAATCAGCGCAGTCTAACCGCTCGGGTTCGCGGTCGAAGTCGGGTTCGCGCGCCTCCAGCCGCGCCAGTTCCAAGAGCGGCAAGGGTTCCCGTGCTAGCTCTGGCTCCAGACCGGGCTCTAGAGCCAGTTCAAGGGCTAGTAATAAGGTAATTAGACTACAAGCATTATCAGACGACGATCCGATATGGTAACTCTTGTCTGTTTATCTCTCTGTTTGTTACGTTTTCCCGACTAAACGGCTGGACCGATTTCGTTGAAATTTAATATACAGATAGATTGTAACATAAGCTACTTTTTTTGACAAACCACGCGTGCGACGCCGCTGGCGGAAGCTAGTACTCAATAGATAGATAATAGACTCTTTATTGTTACGCCTAATTACAATTACTTAGCTTAAACTACTTAGAGGTTGTCCAGAAAGGGCGAATTCGTCGCGATTCTCTCGCGCGTATTACGCGCGACCGTTGCGTCCAGAAGGAGCGTACCAACGCGCGAGCATTTGGGACGGATAAACAATTCAGTATCAAAATTTTATCGCTCCATTTCTTTTGATACGTGCACCCGTTCTGAAGTTCGCGCGTAATCTGGACGCAACAAGGCGTCTCTAGTATCTCGACTCTCGCGTCTGGCGAAGTGCACGCGATTCACGCGCGTATTTTACATTCGCGCGATGCTTGTGGACGCAGTGTATTGGCGCCAAATATCTCACGCGCCTATTCGAATAACGGCGAATTCGCCCCTTCTGAACAAGGTCTTAGATGGTGGTACACTGGGCGACCTTACCGCTTAAAGCGATCTCTTTCAACATATTGTTGTTAAATCACATTATTATAAATGCCAAAGTTTGGATGTTAAACTATTATTTATTCGTTTGTTACTTTACGTCGCAACGGCCGAACTGATTTGATTAAATTTGGTATGTATGTACGTAGATTATAACCTGGATTAACACATAGGCTAATTTTAATTGATAAACCACGCGTGCGAAGCCGCGTGCTAGTATTAAATATAATATTCAGTACAATCAAGTATTTTGTACTCAATTTCCAGGGCTCCAGAGCAAGTTCTAAGGCATCTTCCCGCGCGTCCTCGCGCGGCAGTAAACGTTCGTCGCGCGCCTCCTCGCGGGCCTCCCGGGTCTCTTCTAAAGCCTCCTCAAAGTCCAAGGCCTCGTCTCGCGCGAGCTCCAAAGCCACCAGACGATCCGGCTCAGGGAGTGGCTCCGCCAGGTCTAGGAGTAGGTCTGGAAGTGGCTCTAGAAAGGTAATATCACAGGACCCTCAATAAAAGTACCATAAAGAATAAGGATATATTCCGAGCGACGAGACTGCAACTGCCGCGGCTGCAAGCATTCGGCCGCAGCATCACTATTGGTTTGTATGTATTTCTATGACAGACGTTCAGAGCGACGCGGCAACTGCACTTGCAGTCGGCAGTTGCAGTTGTCGCGGTATACATTTGTAGAGATGCCTCCGGCAGCTGCGTATTTCTGGGCCTGTTTCCACCAAAGCGGAGCGAAGAGATGAGTGAAATCAACGCATAGTAACGCCGCGTAGATGCGTAATACGATTTTGACGTGATTCTTTTGACTAAATTTACACATCGTTCTGCTTTGGTGGATGTCGGCCTCAACGCAACTTGCCACTAGGCGCTGAATGAATAATCTTCATGATGTGAAGTTAATTCGTCAGTTATATCCATATGCATGGTTATATTTTAGCGATCGGAAGTTATTTTAGGGCGTTATCACGCTGGCGATTTGTGAGCGTGTTTCCAGCGAGACTCGCGCCACATTTCAGTGAGTCGTATTGAAGGAAAAACGCTCACGGAGCGAGCACATTGACTGATTTCCTCTGGAAAAACGCTCGAAAGCACCAGTGTGTTATCACTCTTAGCGCTCAGTATTAAACATCCACGGCGGGAATCGAACCCGCTACCTCCTACGTCTCAGCCGGCTATTCCCGATTGCGCTAAGAATATAAGTTCTAAAACACTGTCCAGGGCAGTGATTGCGTTTTTAGGGTTCCGTACCCAAAGGGTCAAATGGGACCCTATTACTAAGACTCCGCTGTCTGTCTGTCCGTCTGTCACCAGGCTGTATCTCATGAACCGTGATAGTTAGACAGTTGAAATTTTCACAGATGATGTATTTCTTTTCCGCTATAACAACATATACTAAAAACAGAATAAAATAAATGCATTTCAGTGAATGCATCTTTATCTACCACCACACGGGTTTTGCTGGTAGAAAATGAGTAAGCATTAAGCCCACATATTGTTACATTTTAAACGCAATAAAGTTTAACAAAGTTATTTAATGTATAGAAATAAGCATAATATTAACTGTAATAACTAGTGGTTCGCCCCGAACTGAGATCTCGCGACTCACCCAAAACACAAAAAAAATATTCTTAGAGCGACTCGCGCAACGATACCTAAACGTATATAAGTGGATAAATAAGATTTAATGTGTTGTCAAACCATACAAATACGTATATTTGTGACATGTTTAGTCGCTAAATACGTTTAGGGATCGTTGTGCAAGCCGGCCATAATCTTTGACTAATAAAATAGTGCCACGAAATGCGTTCCAGCTTACTTGACCTACAGTTTCATTCAAATTACAGGTAACGGGAGTTCATGTTAATTTGTTACCATTTTTTGGGGTAGAAATTGCAGTTGTTCTGGATTTCAGACTTTTTTCTATATTTGTGTCACTAAGGCTACACGCATACCTAATTTCAGCACTGTGGGGTCACTATTGTACCCTGTGAATTTTGTCAAAGTTCAGTTTTAATTATGGCTAATAACTTAAACACTACAAGGCTTAAACTAAAAAAAGGGCCCGAAATGTATCACAAAGACCTTTTATTAGACGTGCCACTTGACTGGATACTCCCATTTTGGTTTTTTTTACCCCTCTTGATGAACCCCAATATCTCAACAACTCCCCCACATTTTTAGCTTATTTATTCACACCAAAATTGTGCCATCATCATTATTAAATTAATTTAATTAATAAGAATATCGTTAATATAGAGAGAATTATTATAATTCCTCAATCTACTTCATTTTTACATTTTTATTGTAATTTATCCCCATTTTAAATTATTTTTATTGTAAAGTTATGTTGGTATTTATTATTTTGTTATTTCAAGTGCGTGGTTTTTATATATGTATTATGTTATCTAATGTACGTATCTATGGACTAGTTCCAAAATAAATAAATTAATAATAACTACCTACCTATGTACCTAATTTCACGATGATCGGATAAACGCTTCGAAAGTTATCCTCGGACAAACATACATACATACAACGCCGATTTGCCCAAGTTTATTTATAGATCTCGCTTCGTCGATCAATAAACGAAATAAACTTCTGTCCTTGTTTCAGGGTTCCCGATCGGCCTCCAGCGCGTCTTCCAAGCACAGTGGCTCGGATTAGATATAATATATTATTAGCTAGTATAAATGATAGTGTTCAAATCCAATTTCACTATGTCGTGTGTAAAGGTATAATTTTAATAAAATGAAGATTATTTACAAAACTGGTTTTATTTTATGCTGGGACCACATTTTAATATACAAATATTTGCGTCGAGTTAAAGGTTTTTTTTTTACTTTTAGGTAAGTTATTAATGTAGAGTACATTCCTGTTAACCGGTCAGGGACATTGAGCGGGGTTGTTGAAAGGCTCGTAGTAACTTTTTATTAATCGGCGGCATCTTACAATACGCTAGTTCTCTAACATTTCGTCGAGCAGCATTTTATCGATTTTCTCGAGATTTTGACGATAAAAAACGAGTGTGCTTTAAAACCACGCGACTAAAGTAAAACTTCTTTTTCAAAATATTAATTTATTAAATTGTCCACACGTCTGTAGGTCGATCAGTCTATGTTCATTCTGGACAGACACAACTCGCACATTAACGTTTAAAAATATACGAAACGTAACTCTCTCCTATCTTCACTAAATTATATTTCCCTCTCAACTTCCGTTCACACTTTTCGTAACGTATTCACCAACTTGCTCCCCAAGTCAAGCGTGAGTAAAGAAGTTTTACTTCAATAAGAAAATTTTATAGGTACATTTTTACACATTTCCGCCTGATAGTGATCTGGAGCAGTTGTGCTATCTATAGACCGTTTGCAACGGTCTTTAGATGATTCAACTGTTTCTTCTGTATAATAGTGTCTTGTAAATAATTGTAAATTCTTTCTGTTAATAAATTTATTTAATTTTTCCTAGAAATATAAATAACTTTATTAGTGCATCATTCGTTGGATCTCATACAAACATAGATATTTCAAATAAACTAATAACAATTTTGTTTCCATATTTCACTGTTTTTGAACGTAAGAGCTAACGTCTGCATGTTTAAAAATACGCCGTAGGCACTAAGCTTGTTACCACAAAAAAGATAAACAATTGTTTAACACGTGTTTAAAAAATTCCTTACCAATTCTTGCATAGGATTTTTGAAGTGAAAACTTCTTTTGGTCTCGGTAATTACGAGATACTTATAAAAAAAAGTGTTTAATTTTTTGTGGTACGACCTTAAAGTCTAAATTTATTCATTTCTGTAAATAAACTAGAATAATTCTAGGCTGGAGATCTATTTGTCGGTAGAAGTTCTAATTTTTAGGATGGAAATATAACCTAATTCCTACCAGTTATAAATGCAATTTTTGTGTGTTTCGATAGTCCAATAGTGAGGGTATTTTTTTTTGTTTTAACAAATTAGGTTAAACCAGGTACATAATCGGATGAGATAATTTTTTTAAATATTGTATGATAGATTTCAATCACACAAGCCGCTTAATGGTTAATATAATGTTACTATAATATTTTTTCTCATTGTAAGTTTACTTATAAGTGTGTAAGATTCATAATTAAACTGAAATCCCCACGTGAGGTTTTTGCGTAAATCGAGCAAGATAGAACATATAGACCGATTAAATTTAAGCCCCGGTTACACTAGGGGACATTTTGTCCCGCAACATGACGCGCAACACTCAATCCACGTGTGGCCGCAACATTTTACGTGACATGTTGCTTGCGTCCGATGTCCGAGAGCGAGCGCACGCGTCTCGTGTCCGACAGTGTCGTGCCATTTGTTATAGAGTGTAGTGTTGTGTGCGCAACGTGCCCCTCGACATAGCTGCAGTTCCGGATTAAGACAACTTGATGCCTTAGGCAATCTTCCCCTGTGGGCCCCCCTATCCTTAAATGTTCGGTCGCCGACGGGGGTGAGGGGGGGGGGGGGGGGGGGTAGATAACTACGAGCGAGCGACTGGAAGTGAGGACTGTGACCGAACCGAACGTCAACAATAATTTAAAACGCGCGGATTTTGAATTTGCTAACTTTCGTATGCTCGTTTTTTTCTCTTTCGTCTCTGGCGCCCCCGGGATGCTTATAGGCTAATCCAGGACTGCACAGCTGTAGTGTCGCTTACGTTTCACTCTTAAAATAAGTATATACGCTGCACCAATCGCCACAACCTCTACGGGCGACATTTCTATAAACACTGACTACTGTGATCTGCAAAATGTTCCGCGGCAGTCTCTCGGGACATTCGCATAGTTGTCGAGCAACATGCTCCGCAACATGTCGCTCCGTTTGTCCCCTAGTGTATTAGAGCCTTAAGACTTAATGTGTGGAACCGAAATGCTCTCAAAACGACAAATCATCGGGCACACACTTGCTCATACAGCATAAACGTACGTGTGGATTCATAAGATTACAAATTTAGTAAATAACAACATCTAAAGATTCTAAATTAATAATAAAAGACCATGCGATTCAGAAAGTTACCGTGAGTTACTTCACGTTGAACTTACAAGGCACCCACCATGAAGAAACTCAAGGCTTTCTACATTGACTCGTGGTGCCTACAATAACCTACAATTTAAACAAACAGATAAAAACTGTTTTACTATATTGCACAGCCTTTATAGCTGAATACCGATATAAATATAGTTAATGGACAAAACATACATACAGAATAATTCATTAAACACATTATTCTCTTATATAAGGTTACTATTACAAGCTACGCTGCCGGCTGTAAATGCCGACTGCAACTGCCGACGGCAAGTGCAGATGCCGCAGCGCTCGGAATGTCTACAAACCAGTACATACAAACCAGTAGTGTCGCTGCTGCCGATTCCGTTCAGCCGCGGCACTTGCGGTCGGCAGCATCGCTCGGAATAATACCTTTACTCGGCTGCGCTTTATATTGTATGAAAATTAGAGGCGCGGCTGCCACGCCACAGTCACTACAGCGCACGCAAACAATTTGGTGAATCAATCTGTAATCCTGTATGAATTCAGAAATAGATTAAAACCTTTAAATACAGATTTGATAAAATATTTGGCCAATATTCTAAGATTCAAATAGAAAAAAATAGAGGAAATCCTACGGAACACTACAATAATGTAAATTACAATATAAATTTAGACACAAAATTAGTATTTTTGTATTTGTATTTAATTGTTTCAATAACATTTCATCTTTAAAATAGTAATTTTAATTGTTTATGTAGTCTTTTGATTAGTTCTAAATATATCACCTATGAGTAGGCCATCGGTAATTCATTCATTAGTAAGTCCTAAGACTGATTTTATAAAATATTAGTCTTATTTTAAAGCTACATAAGGCTGTATTTAAGAAGCTTACTTGCCTTTTTGTCTCTTACGTATGATGCCAGGCCCTAGCGCTACCTCGGAGCGAAGGTAATTAAAAATAAAATCGGCCTGATCTTTACTTCTGTACCGATCTATTTTGTGATTCCACTTCCATACAAAGCGCACTGTCCAAAGACGGAATGTATAAGAATGTATATAAATTTCGTTATTTGATTGAAATAAATACAGATTATAGTTTTGGTCGAAAGTTTACAAAAATATAGGTCGCGCGGTAGTATATTTGATTGAAATAAATACAGATTATAGTTTTGGTCGAAAGTTTACAAAAATATAGGTCGCGCGGTAGTATAAAGGTAGCATTCGGTTCTTAGCGACCGAGACCCGCGACCGCTTCCGGGTCGCGGGACCCATTGCTTAGAATGGATTTATATTGAACTTTTAAACAAACCCAGCGACCGCGTTGCGCGACCGGTGGGCGTGGCTAGAGAGCGGCGTGGCGACCGCGACCCGGTCGCATCGGAGGCAGTGCAGTCACGCGACGCAGGCGACACACATCGAAATGGCGGCGTTTTCACCGAAAGAGGATGAGAAGTTGATAGAATTAGTAAATAAAAACCCACCTTTATATGATGAAGGCTCGCATCTTATAAAGACAACATTGTGAGGGACAATATTTGGGAAATAATAGGCAAGACAATAAATAATTCTGGAGGCATAGATAATAAGATAATCATAATATCACCATCTTCTTCATCCTTCAATAGCTGCAGAATGAGTTTTTTCGTAGCTGCGGATAAATTGTCCGACATATTGTACAGCAATAGAACACAACCGTCCCATAAAAACTGCGCGAAGAGTGGCGATGTCGCCGTCGCTAGGGATCACCCCGCGACAGGCGTCCATGGTCGCGTCGTTCAATGGTTGCAGTCGCGCGTCGCGGTCGCTAAGAACCGAATGCTACCTTAAGATCGCTCGGCAAAAGTAGAAGGGGCACGCGCAGTATTACATTCTTAGATCTATTTGGCGGGGCGAGGAGTGAGGGGTGGCGGGTGCGCGCGCATGGCGACATGTTATTGGTAGATCGGTCGCTCTTCACCTCCCACGCTGCGTTAGCGCGTCTCGTGTCTCTTGGGTACTGTTGCGTAGAGATTGTTTAATCGTATTACTAGTACGTCGTAGTGAAAAATATGCCTACACATACAATGGAAGGAATATCAACACTGCCGGATGATAATTTTCTATTATGATTTTATTGTAAAGTTACTGAAGTACAAATATAAGAAATAAGAAAAAAAATATTTAATTTCCCTTAGCAATTTATGCGCCGATTGCCCCCACTAGTTTCGCCGAGCGATCTTAACGCGCCGGCGAACACTGAGCGCAACTTCAATTCGGCCACGTCAAAAACTTCGGCCTGAATATCGCTATCCCTGTTTAGTGACGAAGTTTAGCCACGCAGAGCGACAGTGATAGCAATAGAACGATTCTAAATTTGATTAGATTTTGACCGTGTTCCGTAATACCAGAAATGATGACTGAAAGCTTGTTGTATTTTTCTCATTGTGTTGTTATTATGTAACTAGACGATATAATCTATGTTCCTATGACTAGGATACGTAAGATGTTGTTTTTAATACGAAACAATTAGGTTGAAAACAGGTCTTTTATGACGTAAAAACATGCAGAATGCGATACGCTTCTATTTTATTTTAGGTAAGTATTTTGATCTAATATATGGTTGGGAACCTAGATAAATACTATTCAAATTAAAATAATGCCTTATTAAGGTAGAAATATGCTCCAATTAGAAATGATCTTGGTAGTACGTGTTGTATGGGCGATCGTCCCTCCGGTGCCCCCTTAAACCACCGCGCGACCTAAACTCTATTATATCTCAACCTAAAAAACAACAGTCAAGTAAGCTTTTTATACAACTTTAAGTAAGCACGGGAATATAAAGGCAATTAGTATTTTAGCTAAAATACCTTGATCTATTTCTATTATTAACATTAGTATTTAATACTGGTAGCAAGTAATAAACCTTGTATAGAGGATATACAATTAAAAATTGCTGCAACTCAACCACCTGTGAAGAAGGTGACTTAGAGACGTCTCTAAAGATCCGTATTCTAGCTAATCAACTCTTCCTCAACTATGTTCAGAGTTCATAGGTGACATATTTTATGAAGTTGACTTAAAACGTCTCTAAAGATCCCTATTCTGGCTGTCTACTCAACTATGTTCAACTGTTATACTCAACTGTGTATACTTAGTGTATTGACGACATATCTGAAGAAGGTGACTTAGAGACGTCTCTAAAGGTCCCTATTCTGCCCATCTACTCAACTCTTCCTCAACTATGTCCAGATAGTTCATAGACGACATATTTTATGAAGGTGACTTAAAACGTCTCTAAAGATCCCTATTATGTTCGTCTTCATAACTCTTCCTCAACTATTTCCAGTTTATATGCGACATATTTTAAGAAGGCGACTTAGAGACGTCTCTAAAGATCCCTATTCTGGCTGTCTACTCAACTCTTCCTCAACTATGTCCAGATAGTCTATAGAAGACATATTTTATGAAGGTGATTTAAAACGTCTCTAAAGATTCCTATTATGTCCGTCTTCACAACTCTTCCTCAACTATTTCCAGTTTATATGCGACATATTTTAAGAAGGTGACTTAGAGACGTCTCTAAAGATCCCTATTCTGGCTGTCTACTCAACTCTTCCTCAACTATGTCCAGATAGTCTATAGAAGACATATTTTATGAAGGTGATTTAAAACGTCTCTAAAGATTCCTATTATGTCCGTCTTCACAACTCTTCCTCAACTATTTCCAGTTTATATGCGACATATTTTAAGAAGGTGACTTAGAGACGTCTCTAAAGATCCCTATTCTGGCTGTCTACTCAACTCTTCCTCAACTATGTCCAGATAGTCTATAGAAGACATATTTTATGAAGGTGATTTAAAACGTCTCTAAAGATTCCTATTATGTCCGTCTTCACAACTCTTCCTCAACTATTTCCAGTTTATATGCGACATATTTTAAGAAGGTGACTTAGAGACGTCTCTAAAGATCCCTATTCTGGCTGTCTACTCAACTCTTCCTCAACTATGTCCAGATAGTCTATAGAAGACATATTTTATGAAGGTGATTTAAAACGTCTCTAAAGATTCCTATTATGTCCGTCTTCACAACTCTTCCTCAACTATTTCCAGTTTATATGCGACATATTTTAAGAAGGTGACTTAGAGACGTCTCTAAAGATCCCTATTCTGGCTGTCTACTCAACTCTTCCTCAACTATGTCCAGATAGTCTATAGAAGACATATTTTATGAAGGTGACTTAAAACGTCTCTAAAGATTCCTATTATGTCCGTCTTCACAACTCTTCCTCAATTATTTCCAGTTTATATGCGACATATTTTAAGAAGGTGACTTAGAGACGTCTATATAGATCACTTTTCCACCCGTCTACTCTTCTCTTCTTCAACTATGCCCAGATAATTAGTGTGTAGACGACATATCTGAAGAAGGCGACTTAGAGACGTCTCTAAAGTTCCCTATTCTGGCGGTCTACTCAACTCTTCCTCAACTATGTCCATATAGTAGGAAGTAAACACTGCTTTGTTGTGCATAACGTATCGCAGTAATGTGCCGGATATAGATGTCAGTTCTGGAGATAAGGCGGATAGACCGACCGGGATTTGACGGGAGCCGCCTGCGCACACCAGGATCACCTTCAAGAATTCGAAGACCCTTTGATCTGGAAATAAAAAAAGTATGTATTTACATATGTTAGCGCTGTTTACAGCAAAATGGGAGACATAAAAAATACTTAAAATTTTGCACTAGAAAATTTTGTTCATGGAAAACTGGATGTTAGCGGAAGAAGGTATTTCAAAATAAAAGTGACAGTGCTTGACGACTTGACAGTAGATTATATTTTTTCTGTGTTTTAGCAAATAAATTTTATTATTGTCTATTCTAATTTGCATTTGTATCGACTCAAATGCGCATACGTAGTGAGTTTAAGTCGATCGTGAGTAAAAATGCTGCAATCTGCTTTTTGGGCATCTAGTCCAGAATGCTTTCGGTTTTCTTTACAATAAATGGTACCTTACTTGCCAAACTAAGTTTGTGAAAACATGTATCTTGGCAGTTAGTACTCTTCCTTATCGCTATACTAGCTTTCGCCAGCGGCTTCGCACACGTGGTTTGTCTACAATAAGTAGCCTATGTGTTAATCCAGTTTACGTACATACCAAATTTAATTAAAATCCATTTAGTAGTTTTTGCGTGAAAGAGCAACAAACATCCACACATACATCCATACAAACTTTCGCGTTTATAATATTAGTGGGATATATTTACAGATAAGTTATTATTATTATTTGAAGCCTGTATTGTCCCACTACAGGGCAAAAGCCTCCCTTCCTTCCTTCCACTTCACTCTATGTGTGTAGTCCAGTCTTCCATATACGAGTCTAGTTCGTCTTTCCATCGGCGTCGCGGTCTGTCGTGTGCTCGTTTTCGGTCTTTTGGGATCTACTCGGTGGTGGATTTTGCCCAAAACTCCGACATGAGGCACACATGGCCCACCCCCCAGTCCCACATTAACTTGTCTACTCGGTGCCCAACGTCCGCGATTTGTGTTTGGGAGCGCAGTTCACTGTTTCTAATGCGGTCTGTTAATTTGGCTCCTAGGATACTGCGCTCATGGCTCGGTGACAAACCCCGAGTTTGGACTTATGTTGATCCGTCAAAGACCAGGTTTGAGCGCCAAAGGTAAAGATGGGGAGAATGCACGCGTCCATGAGCTTGCGTTTGAGTGTGAGTGGAAGGTTACCCTTCATCATATTCTTCATACGGAGAAGTACTAAAAATATGTGGTGTGACTTACGGACTATCTCCCGCACTCTATGCTCAGGGTCCCCCAGCGAGAATATCTGCGTTCTGATGAGTTCCTTCGTGTCCGCGTTCAACGGCGCCTGGCTCAGGGTTTCCAGCAGCTGGTCTGTCACCAGGATCACCTCCTCAGCTACCGACGGCAGGACCTTTTTGAGTTCACTGAAAATATAATCATACATTTGGGTTATTTGTCAAGAATTTACGATTGAAATAAATTGAATGAAGAATGAGAATAAATATCATTTATTCACAGAATGTAAGTACAATTTTACACTGGTCTTAATGTATACCTACTATTAAAGCTCAATTAACATTCTACCAGATAATGTTCTGGTGTGCAAATATTACATTGAATAATTAAACAAAAACGTGTGTGTGTACTTATGTACGCACGTAAGAAGTTATAGCTAAAGATTTCATCCCGTATAAATATTAGTATTAAAAATGAGCCTTGTAATCATATTAATAAATACCATTTCCCTTTTGACGTAATACAGTGGAGGGGGCCTTAATTTTTAGAGTAGACAGTCTCTAAATAGATTTACAAGGAATAAATAAATTAACATCTATTCATCCCGCCAGAAGAACGTAGGACGAATTGAATTTTGTAAAAATATTTAAATATGATCTGTGAACACATTTGACTTTCCAGAGCTGAGATTTTTATTAGGAGAATATTTTTTTACCGAATTTTGATTATTTCCTTGTTTTACAAAAATGTCATTAGCAAACTCGACTGGTACACAGGACTACACATCAAGCTATACATTTCCAGTATAGTCTGACCTCTCATTCTCGACGACCTTCGTGGCGCAGTGGGCGAATAGCCGGCTGAGAAGCAGGAGGTAGCGGGTTCGATTCCCGCTGTGGAACAAAAGTTTGCATGATCTACAGATATTTGTTCCGGGTCTGGTTGTTTCTCTATGTATTATATGTATGCATTTACAAAAAAAAGTATATAAGTATTCTATCAGTTATCTGGTTCCCATAGTACAAGCTATGCTTCGTTTGGGGCTAGATAGCGCTGTGTGAAATGTCCAGCAATATTTATTTATTTATTCTACGAAAAGCCTACACAATGCGAGGTCAGCTTATACTGGAAATGTATAGCTTGATGTGTAGCCGTGTGTACGTGGTGATGCCATCTATTGAGATTTGTTTGGAACTAATTTGCCTATCTGGCAGACCACATGGTCCCCTCTGGCAAATTAGACATATGCTTTTATTCTGTAGATGAATTTTATAAATTGTTAAAATGATGTGTACCATTCTACCTTGTTATAGCAAATAAATAGATATTTACTTAAATAAATAAATATTGCTGGACATTTCACACAGCGCTATCTAGCCCCAAACTAAGCAGAGCTTGTACTATGAGAACCAGATAACTGATATAATACTTACATACTTTTTTTTGATAGAAAATCATCCAGACCCAGAACAAATATCTGTAGGTCATGCAAACATTTGTTCCGCGGCGGGAATCGAACCCGCTACCTCCTGCGTCTCAGACGGCTATTCGCTCATTGCGCCACGGAGGTCGTCGGCATGAATGAATCTTCATTTTGGTGAACGTGCACAAGATTTTCATGACCTTATCCCTCCTTCCCCCTTCCACCACGGGACAGGCAGACGTACCAAAATACCACCCATACCTGGTCGGCATACCACCTTGCCGTACCAAACGATTTGCTTCAACTTTTCTTGTTAGCACAAGTAAGGAGTGGAACTCACTTCCGGCGTATGTTTTTCCGGATCAATATAATCTTGGAGTCATCAAGTCCAGAGAGAATAGGTTCCTAGGCAAGCGTGTTCCATCTTCGAACACACCTTCACTTACCATCAGGTGAGGTAGTGGTCGAAGCGCTTGTCTACCATCAATAAAAAATAGTTTTAATAGAATTAGTTACATGTCATTGGTAGCGTTGTCCAGTATAATAGTGATCTTAGTCTTGAGGTTCTGCTTGTGGGCCGCGGCGATGGAAGGGTCGGCGCCACAAGTAGGGCTGGCCAACATGAGCGAAGCCACCGCGATCAGTTGGTACACTTGTGTGCCTAGCTCGGCGAAACGAGGCGCGTCGAGGGATAACGTCTGAAATTAGTTAATTTTAAAATTAGTTTATAATTCATCATTTTTATTGTACAATCGCTTCTCAGAGGAGAAGAGTAGTTTAGGCGCTACGGTGAAATATACATATATATAAACATAGCTTCACAAGAGCCACGAGCAATGACCCGGCTGCCGCTAGACGCACACTGTGGATAAAAAGTAACTCCCCACCGCCTGATTTTATCACCCCACAGGGACAGTTACCACCCGGGCATGATCTGCCGTGGCCAGTCTGGCTCCGCACCCTGGTTGGCCGCTGCAGACTTAACATGTGCAAATGGGGATTCAGGGACCCTAACTTAACGCAGTGCGACTACGGTGATCCCGCACAGTCAATCAATGCAGCACTTGCTAATGTGCCCTTTGTGTCCGAACACCTGCACGATGGAGGACCTAATAACCGCCTCACCTAATGCTATTGTTGTGGCCGAACACCTGTCCAACATACTATAAATGAAAACGTAGAACTCTTGACACGCTAAGAAGAAGAACATACCCAGCTTAAAGCATTACCCTCTTTTTACCTGCACCATAACAACGAACCGATTGACACCTCATTCACAAAATCAGATGAGGAGTTTAGACGCTACGGTGGAACATACATAAATACAAACACACATACAAACATAGACTGGTAAAAACGCCTACCCTCCTTTTGGTTTTGCCGTAGTCGAGTAAAATGTAGACTAGTAAAATGGGCTTAACGGAAGAGCAGCGTTGGTTGTTGCAACCAGTACATGCTGAGTTAAGGACCATTGTGCAACTATACTTTGTGCATAACTACATTTAGATTTGTTTTGTGTTATGCGCTTTTTTACTTTACTTAATTGTTTTTATGTGTTAAATTTGTGTGTTGCAAATAAAATATTATTCTATTCTATTCTAAAAAGGAAGTGGTTTTCAAATCATCGTTTTTAGGGTTCCGTACCCAAAGGGTAAAGCGGCACCCTATTACTAAGGCTCGTCTGTCTGTCTGTCCGTCTGTCACCAGGCCGTATCTCGTGAACCGTGATAGTTAAGAGAGTTGAAATTTTCACAGATGATGTATTTCTGTTGCCGCTATAACAACAAAAACTAAAAACAGTACAAAATAAATATTTAAGGGGGGCTCCCGTACAACAAAGGTGAGTTTTATGCTCCGTTATCAATATGGAGCTGATATTGATAACGGCAACAGGTAGACGCTTGAAACATTCACAGAATATTTAGTTATAAAATCACTTTAAAAATTAATATTTAAATTAAAATAAAACAAATATTTAAGGGGGCCTCTCATACAAGAAACATGATGTTTTTGGCGTTTTTATAGATAATGGTACGGAACCGCACTTGGCCGGTTTTTTTTAAATTTATTTAACAGAGAATCTGCACCTTATTACAACGTAATAATACATTTTGAATAAATATAGAGAGCCAATAACAGGTTTTTATATATGATCCGCGATAATTCTCTATCATCATCATCATCAGCACATTTAATTTCATTTTCATTTATTTCTCTCACAATTTGTCACAGGACAGGACAGCCACAGGACGTCACATTCAGCGTCCGCTGCTGAACATAGGCCTCCCCAAAGATTTCCAGAGCGACCGATCTTGTGCGGTATCACGTTGTTCGATTTTAATTTTTTTTTTGTTAGAAGGGGTTACCTCACGGATGCTCCCACATAAATTTGGCCTAGATCCGATGATGGGATCCACGAGATAATCATCAAAATCTTCAATTTGCAAAAGAATTTGCACATATTTTCAAGTTTCAAAGTCGGTTCTTCGGTTACATTTTATCTAGCTGACCCGCCCGCGTCTTCGCACGGGTGGTTTTTCAATAAAACATTACCCTCATTTTGAGCAGTTGGCTAAAAAGTAGCCTATGCCCTTTCCCAGGATATAATCTATCTCCTTGCAAAATTTAATTACGATCCGTTTAGTCGTGTAAAGGTAACACACAAACTAACAAACAAACAGAGTTATGTATGTATTATACATATAAACCTTCCTCTTGAATCACTCTATTTATTGCTGAAAACTACATTAAAATCCGTTGAGTAGTTTAAAAGATAAAGTAACAGACAGCGGAAGCGACTTCATTTTATACTATGTAGAGATTTATAGACGCAGTGAATGCAAGCCGTGTGGGACGCAGGAGGTCGCGGGTTCGATTCCCACCGCGGATCAAATGTTTGTATGATCGACCAAAGGGTTACAGATATTTGTTCCGGCAGCCGTATTACCTAAGCCAAATTGCTGTCTTGTCGCTATCGCTAGTCAGGCCATCCCTTTCACAAGTGAGGTACGTACCGTAAGTGTGAAAGGGATGGCCTGACTAGCGATAGCGACACGACAGCAATTTAGTTTAGGTAATAAGGGGGCGGGTCAGGTTGTTTCTCTATATATGATGAGTATGCGTTATGTTTGCATATTGCGGGGTAGGTTATTCATGGTATAAAACCAAGTTGTCATTGTCTAGGTGCACGCATGTCCGCCTCGCTTGGCGGTCCGTAGTAGACTGACAGACAAGCGACAAGCCTGATTCACCTGTTACACAAACATTTAATCAAAACATCACATCGTGTATTTTCAAAAAACAAGTATATGTATAAGTATTCTATCAGTTATCTGGTTCCCATAGCACACACTTTGCTTAGTTTGGGGCTAGATGGCGCTGTGTGAAATGTCCAGCATTATTTATTTATTTATCTCTTAACTCTTTAACTCTTACGGGTTATGCTTGGAGTTTCTCTGAAGGATAAAATTAGTAACGAGATTATGCGACAGAGAACCAAGGTCACCGACAGCCCAGCGGATTAGCAAACTGAAGTGGCAGTGGACTGGCCGTATATGCCGGAGAACCGACAACCGTTGGGGTAAACGAGTTCGTGAGTGGAGACCGCGTCTTTGCAAACGTAGTGTGCAGCGCACCCCGGTTAGAAGAACCAATTACATAAGAAAGGTGGCAGACAGAAATTGGACGAGAGGCCTATGTCCAGCAGTGAACTAATATAGGCTGATGATGATCACTTACCTCAGGGTAGTCTTTCGAGCCGTCCCACTCCAGAAGCTCAAGGTAGGCCTTCGCCAGGGTCTGCGCGGTCACATTCCTGATGATATTCACATCTGTGATCGGCAGACTGAGGTCCGTCTTGTCTATGTTGCGTTTCAGCCACTCTTTAGTGAACTTGAGACCATCTGAAATTGGACAACGTTATAGTACTTGTGAAAGGAGAACGGGCATAAGTGTATGGAAGCTGGTCTACCTTGCAATAAAAATGAGTCATATGTCAATATAAAGGTAATTCTATGTATTTTCATATGTAGAAAGTCGCATTTCTCTAAGTATTGTCCGATCTGAGTTCTACTAAAAATTGAATCTGATAATATTTAGTGCCAAACATTGAATATCGTGGTAATTAAAAAAACATTTTGTGTAATGTAATGATTTTATTTAAGTTAGGTAAGTAGTAATACAAATAAAAACAACATCTTCTTAAAAAATCAAAACAATATGTTATTAAACATTATCATCATCATCATCATCGATGAGAATACTGTTAAGGAACAATGCAGGTTCATTGAACCCTTCATGACGGGCATAACCTACGTACCATATAATTGACAGTACATGGGCACAAGTACCTATAGTACGTCGCCCTGTCAAGCAGGTACAATAATATTGTGTAATATTGTTATTAATATTATTGATTAATATATAACAAAAATATTTCCTGGCTCGGACATGTCGAGACTGTATACGTCCACGTAATAGCCAAGCCTCTTCGTTGATATCATATTGTGCCAAGTCTTCTAGAGCGTTATCTCTATACGTCTCGATTATATAAAGACCATTTTGTAAGTGCTCGCTACAATATGATCGAGCGAGCTTTAACTGGTAAGTTCCCAAGGCAAAATGTATGACTTGTTCTTCACTAAGCCTTGGGAAGTTTTCTATTTCATTTGCTTCGATTCGCATGAAGTCTGCTCTCCTATAATTCAATCTCTTTGCTTCCACATAATTGTGCAATGTGTTTGGTATGTGTATTTTAGCTCTTATTGAATTCAAAAAGGCTGCTGCGTGTGAACTATCTTCGATGGGGGCGTGGAAGTGGTTTAGAATGGCTGCAGCTATTTTGAAGTCAACAAACATTTTTGGCAACGTTTTATTAAAATAGTTTTGACGCAAAAAATTAAAATCTCGCTTAAATCTCCCATTTACTACTTCCACCACCCATCGGCACATGGTGACCAAAAGACTGATTAGCTTGTTCTGTAGTGAGTTGATTTTCTCTTCTGTCTTTAGTTGGTGGCACATGATGTTCGTAGCCACAAGCTTCTATATCCTGCAAACTATCTCTAAATCCTCTGTCTAGGATAAACGCATCATTACGTTCGAGTAACCAATGCATCTGTTGATCTGGGTCCATGATCTGGGCATCGGTTCTGGTAGCGGCAAATGGCCCTTTGACATCTAATATATAGCCGTCCGTGAATACCATTAAAAACGGCTTCAACAAGATTTGATATTTGTGTAAGCTGTATGACAGCCGTTGAAACAAAAAGTTGGAGCTTTTGTTAATATATATATATGTACCGTCACATATAATTATGGCTTTGATGTTTTCATCGTTTCCAAATAAAGCCCTTGGAATTGTTAAGTTTCTTTGAAGGATATCATTTCTGGTAATGTGGTCCACACCTAGATGCAGCACAACGTAATCGTTGCTCAGACATTCTCGAACTATAGGCAAAAAACGTTCTAGTTTTCGACGAGACATATGAAATAACGTTGCCAGTCTCTCATCAGAGTCTCCAGTTCTAAGTTTTGTTAAATAGATGCCTAATGCAGTTCTAGGCTGGTTACAACGTTCACTTAGTGACGGAGTTTGTTCTAATATAGCTTCGAACTGATCGTAAGTGCGCCCAGTCCATAAGTGCATCTCTTCATTAGACAAGGTGCCTCTGTTTTCGAAGTCGATTCTGGGCTGGTTGTTAGCAGCCATTCTCATCAAGTCACAGAGCGATGTAAACTGAGCGTCATTAAAATCATGTGTCACATTACACATTTGCGGCAGGTTGCTCCATTCATTATTTTGTAAGTGTTCTGTACACACCCTAGCGCTATCAGGAATAAAAAGCTTGCTCTCACAAAATACATTAATTCTTATCGCGTTTGGTATATGATTACGGGTAATATTAGCACAGTTGTTGTAAATACAATGCACCGAAGTGTTCGGTGCCCTCGTGTATTCTTGAGAGTGCAATGTACCAGGCGCTCGCGCCGCTTGCTGTGCAGGTCTATGATCACGCTCAGTCCTCTGCCAACATCGGTGACACAAGCTTCGAGTACTGTCGAACACCACCTGAAAATAATAACAATTAATACTTAAAATAAATAAATCCTATGCCTAACTACTCAATATAATAAAAATAAAAGGTAACTAACCTCCAACACAGCATGTTGTTGTATAAACGCGGCGAATTCTGGTCGTTCCCTTTGCAGGTTATCAGCCAAGATATGCTGCTGGTACCGTCCGCGGTAAAGTCCTCGACGACACATCACACAGTTTCGAAAAACTTCCATTATCAGTAGGCAGTTCAAAAGTCAATAAGTCGAGCCAAAGTTAACACATTAGGGAAAGAAACAGGGTCCAAAAGCAAGCCAGGGTCAGTAAAAACAGAGAAAGAAGTTCAAACACAGCACTATCGTAACAAGACGTGACGTAGCCACTCACTTGATGCGATGCGACTGATTATTGTAGCCGTCCGGCGCGGCGCGTACA
Organism: Philereme vetulata; assembly: GCA_918857605.2. Lineage (NCBI taxonomy): Eukaryota > Metazoa > Arthropoda > Insecta > Lepidoptera > Geometridae > Philereme > Philereme vetulata. The sequence goes on along the minus strand of OU975446.1, from coordinate 10,285,364 downwards.
CAACCGTTCCCCTCCCCCGCGTACGCATCCCTCTCCCCACGGCCCTTACATCGCTCTTCTCCCTTCTCGCTCTTGCTACTGCATTGTATAGGAGCCTTTATGTATGGATATAGTAATCGTGAAACCGTTATTTTATGTTCTTTAAAACAAAAAATGCTGGTGTTTGCATGGCTGTAACTCAAAACGGACAGACTTTTGGGGAAAGTTCCAATAGTATATTTTGATGTACTATTGTATGCCAATTCGAAAATGTGCTGCTCATTTTTATTGGACTGTAGACCAGGATGCCCGTTCTCCTTTCATAAATCATTTTACGGCGCAATTGTGTCGTCAATCAAGAACCAATATTTGCAGAACATGCACACATTTGTCCCGCGCCGGTATCAAACTTTTACTTCTTGCGTCTCAGCTAGCTATTTGCCTACCTCCATCGGTAATGCTTGCATGTGGGTGCTTATATGGAAATATAATGGTTGTCTTAAAATATCTTGTTGTAATTATTTAGAACAGTGGGATTTTATAGCATAATTAGTATGTGGGAGGGGCATTCGGTAAAATCTATTTATATTAACTGTAATAAATTATAATCGGAGGAGCATTAAGGAAAGGGAGAGTAGACTAAGTCGCAAAACTTATGTTGCCGACCACCAAAACAGATAAAACGAAACCGAGCGGCGTAAATAATAAAACATTATTTTTTACCGCTATCCGCCAGTGCAGTGACACAAAATATTGTCATTATCTATAGATTGGACTAGATTTTGGGTTTGATTAAAATGTTATAGGATACTAGATGGAGCTAAAGAAGCTTTACTTGAGTCGCGTGCTCTTCTAAAGCACACTCGTTTTTAAAGTAAATATTATGTTTTTTGCACATATTAATTGTGTACCTACAATACTTTGCAAGTAGATTACAATTTCATGTTTTCTCAGTAAACAATTCATGAGAAATAATTAATCTTAAACCGTATAAATGTTATTACAAAGCTTAAAAAAGGGTACACACGGCTACACATCAAGTTATAAATTTCCAGTATAAGCTGACCTCGCATTGAGTAGGCTTTTCGTAGAATGAGAGGTCAGCTTATACTGGAAATGTATAGCTTGATGTATAGCCGTGTGTACAAATTTATCTCTTCACGTATGTATTGATATGACGGACGACGCCCGCGTGGAAGGCCCAGGCGAAGGTGGTGGGATGAGCTAAACTCCTACCTCAAGGATTGGCCTTTACTTGCGAAGAACAGCGACGAGTGGAAAGAGGGATGGGAGGCCTTTGCCCTGCAGTGGGACACAACAGGCTTTTAATAATATTGATATTGTACATTGACATTGTAGCATACCTTCAGAAACTTTGAGCATCTCGTCGAACTTGGCTCGCTCGTAGTGCACGCTCTCCTGCTGCACGTGCGGTCGTATCATCGCGATCAGCGTGTTCGCCAGGTCCAACTTTAGCACTTCTAGTGTCTCCAGTATCGCGCGGAATATATCCACCTGACAAATGACATTCATATTTGTAGTCGGCTTGTTGATTGCAAAATTATTGAAATAATAATTGTTTAAGCGCGAGTCGACCACTCCACTACCTTCAACAATATAATAATAAATAATAAATCTTTATTTCAGACTCATGAGGTCCATACACATTTACTACACACAATACAATACAATACACATCATTCACAATAAATCACCTTAAGTAGTTCAGGTGGCAATGCCCACCCAACGTCTATACATCTTAGAATGTATAAGCCTTTCTGCCAGACTTCTAATGATAGCGTTATTACAAGTGTCAACTCTGGACATGAAAGACGCTATCCTCCTACGCTGAATAGCGTTGAAAGTATCAACGCGTGCTTCGTTAAACATTTCGGAGGCACTACAGTAGCGCTTTAAGCCCATCAGTTGTCGAAAAATGTTATTATATGGGTGAATAGTTCCGTAGTTAATAGGAATGGGTCATAATCATATTAAAATAGTTATTTTTGCAGTTGATTATGATAATTTTGTATGAACATTATATGATATACTAGATTAGAAAACTTTCGTGATTGATTTCAATCATTATTATAAATACGGGATTTATCATGTACCGTCTTATCGGTGTTTCGACCGACAATGTTTCGGTTCAATTCGTGAACCTTCATCAGGGTGAGTGCGATCCGCTCCGAATAACGTCTCGCCTCGCACTGCGCGCGCGCCGCTGCCCTCTGCGCGCGAGTGGACGGGCGGGGTGGTGGGGATTGGGTCAACGAAAGCACAGTGCGTTGACCCGCTGTGTCATCATCATTATCATCACTGCTGCTTTCTTCTGTAGTTCTTGGCAGCAGTGATGATAATGATGATGACACAGCGGGTCAACGCACTGTGCTTTCGTTGACCCAATCCCCACCACCCCGCCCGTCCACTCGCGCGCAGAGAGCAGCGGCGCGCAGTGCGAGGCGAGACGTTATTCGGAGCGGATCGCACTCACCCTGATGAAGGTTCACGAATTGAACCGAAACATTGTCGGTCGAAACACCGATAAGACGGTACGTGATAAATCCCGTATTTATAATAATGATATACTAGCTGTTGCTAGTACGCGTTTTACTACTAAATTTGTAGGTAACCTATAAATAAAGCTAAACTCGCTGTTACAACTTGACTTGACACCCCATTTTTATCCCATGGGAACTGATTTATGCGATAAAAAATAGCCTATGTGGTGATCCAGGTTATAATCTAAGTATATACCAGATTTCATCGACATCGGTTCAGCCGTTACGGCGTGATTGAGTAACAAACAAACAAAGAAACATCCATACTTCCGCATTTATAATATTAGTGTGACTACAGACATAAGTTGGTATCTACTGCACATCTACTGCTCGTAAAATAATAATGTAAAAAAAAATTGGTTCAAATTTATTTTTGTGTCTATTCACACTTCTTCAATTTAGTGCAAGATCGAATCTCGATGTTTGGTATATGATCATAGCATGCTTCAAAGATAATTTTCTACAAAAGATATAGATCTCTTTTGTTATGTATTACTCGTGCGCGATAACTTGTGACCTGCTAGGAATGCGACTCCCCGACCGCTTCCCCGATGGCGCCCGTATTGTACCGTTCGCATCACTATTTTTTACTAGGGTTTTTAGTTACTAGGGTTAGTAGTAGTGATGAAAGAATGACAAAATCTGAAATGTATCTCTTGTTACAGATAAATAAGCCCCCAAAAAATATTTGATTGACGAACTTTTTAAAGAGCATGGCCACGAAGTAGTTCGTCTACCACCATACATGTGTGACCTCAATCCAATAGAATACATTTGGAATTTGGTCAAGCAAAGAGTAGCCGATAAAATATCAACCAGTCAGAAAGGGAAATAGAAAAATTAACGAGAGATGCAATTACCAGCATAAGTGAGAGTGACTGGAAAAAAGAAGTCAACCATGTGGACAGGCTTCGACAAAAGTATTGGGACGATGACCTCTTACAAGAGACGAATGAATCGCAATTAATTGTAAATTTATCGGATACCTCTTCGCCAAGTGATTATAGTGAGACTGAGGACGAAGAACAACCTCTAGAAGACATAAATCCACTAAGTAGTGACGAAGATGAGATAATGTAAATAATAGATAAAATAAATGTATAAACTAAAACATTGTATTTTTATTTTATTCAAATAGTGTAAAAAAGATTAGATAAAAAGCAGCGTCCTCCCTGAGTAACATAATAAATTAGGTTAAAAAAAACAAAGACGAAGCCGCGGGCGGCTGCTTGTTATGTTCGCTTTTTTGCGGGCGGTACAAACACGTCAATATGACGTCACCGCGCTCAGGTCCCAACTTATCGCGCACGGGTAATATATCATTAAATATAAACACGAATAAGGCTAATGGCTAGTATTGTTGTAAAATAGGTATTTTTTAATTCATTATCATAGAAAATTTTAAATTTTCAAACAACCTAATATATCAATGAAACAGCCTGTATAAAATAAGAAAACAAATCATATATCATTCATCATGTAAGTAGGTACCTGTTGAACTGATTAAGCGGCATCGTCGCAAAGGCGCCGCCGATTTACGTTAAAAATAGTTTATTGGAAATGTATCGATTACTGGATAAATATTCAAGCTACCGCTATTAAACCCACCTCTAAAATCAGTTAATACGATTCCGGATACGTGTTTTAAATTTTGTACCATAACAAAAAAGGTTGTAGATCACTCCATCCAAAGGTTGTCTGGAAGAAATCGCTTCAAATCGATAAGACCGTCCATTGTACACACGGTTACACATCAAGCTATACATTTCCAGTATAAGCTGACCTCGAATTGTGTAGGCTTTTCGTAGAATGAGAGGTCAGCTTATAATGGAATAGTATAGCTTGATGAGTAGCCGTGTGTACTATTTGCTTTGCGTCTTCTTTTTTTTCTGTAATTTTTATTTTTTAATGTGTACAATGAAGTGTTTTTATTCATTCATTCACTCATCACTCACCGTGTCAGTCAATTTAGTGATATCTTGTATCATATCATCCCTGGCGGGCGCTGCCAGCTTAGCCATAAGGTCGATAACAAACGTCGCGTACTTCTGGAAGTCCAAACTGCTGTTTTGAGCTTGTTGCTGGATAAACTCCGTGTCGAGGACTTCTTGTATCATTTCCTTGATTCGCACGTGCCGCGGGAGGAGAATAGCGAATAGACCCTGGGAAATGCAATTACAATTACTTATTGTAAATAAAGTACACACTGCTTGTGTCCATTCCAGGGAGCTACTACCAGGGAACAACTACTACCACGGGAACAGTAACTACCTACTAGTTACCTACCTACTTCATATTATACAAACACTCAGCTGCTTCCAACCAGTCGGCTCCTTCAACGTACAGGCGTACCTATTCAGGATCGCGCCTGCACGGACGACCTATGAACGCACACACGCATCTTGGACTTGACGGTGCCTACCCCTTCTGCTTGCCGACCTCTTCGTGCTACAGAACTTACTGGGAAGTGCCGTTATCCCACAAAGTGAAAGTTAGGCGAGCCATAGAAGACACGACCCTTCTTACCTTCTTTTTTAGGGTTCCGTACCTCAAAATGTAACAAAAGGAACCCTTATAAGATCACTCTCTTGTCTGTCTGTCCGTGTGTCACCACCGATTTTCTCAGGAACGGGTGGACCTAGCAAGTTGAAATTTATACCAGATACTGAGCTCTATAGTACCTATTAGGTGTATAAAAATCAAGGTCCTGAGTCAATACGATAAAAAGATATGGGCTTTGGTACCAAAATTTACCTTAATTTTCAACTGTTTTTGTTTTTCGGAATTTTCCCTTTACTTGTGCTGTAAGACCTTGCTTTTAATCAAAATTGATCATTCTAGGTCAACCAGAAGTACCCTATAGGTTTTGGGTCGACAACCTATATGGTAGGTACTGTTGACCTAGAATCACGAAATTTGGCAAATAGCAAGGTCTTTTCCAGCACAAATAAAGGAAAGATAAAAAAAAGTAGAAAATTAAAGGGTGTCCCCTATACATATGTACATAGTTGACACCAATTAAGATAGTCCTCTGAGTTGTATTGGCGCTCAACCAATTTAGAGGACTAGCGTAATCGGCACCAACCTCAAATAAGGTAAATAAATAAAATTGTGCTATTGAATAAAATAAATATTTATGTGGCGCTCCCATACAACAGACATGATTTTTTTGCCGTTTTTATAGATAATGGTACGGAACCCTTCGTGCGTGAGTCCAACTCGCACTTGGCCGTTTTTTTTATCAATACATGTTGTTTCTTTGACCCCATTAGGATCATCACATTAGTAAACGTCACATACACTACACAGTGACATTAATTAAAATAAAATTGGAAATTAATTGGACATCTGAAGACAAAAGGCGACGTCAGAGTTATCGGCCGAAAAAGCGTTGGCGGGACGATCTCGACACCTTCCAAAGAGGATGGTGGGAAATATCGACGGATAGGGATGGTTGGAAGGACTCGGGGGAGACCTTTGCCCAGCATTGGGACGAATAGGATAGTTAAAAAAAAAAGGTATTCTATCAGTTATCTGGTTCCGTTATTTGGTTCTATAGTACATCTTTGCTTTGTCTGTGGCTAGATAGCAATGTGTGCAATGTCCAGCAATATTTATTTATTGTATTGACATGATTGTATTCCGTAAGTATAATGATCTCGTTACCTGCTTCACATCCTCTAAGAGTACGAGAGCCTGCTTGTACTCAGGTGGGTCTGAGTTCAGCTGTTCCTTCAGTATATCGAAGTAGGCTTTATGCATCGTTTCCCTCACTAGTTTCTGGTAGCTGGAACATTTAGGCGTGTGTGTAAATAAATGCCTTTTATTTATTTATATTTGTTAGAAACCAAAGGAAAAACATTTATTTCAAGTACCTACATGACACCTAATACTCTGAAATAGGCCCACATCGAACCAGTTGGCTTTACATGCTCCAAACAGTTCCTCTCTCATAGATGTACTCGGAGCACTTTCCACCAAAAGGTCATCTGTCACTCCTATATACAATAGCATACAAAAACCTATGTGGTGTGGTGAGTGAGTAGTTGGATATGTAGTAGGGGCTGGATTTCCATTGTGATTATTAATTAATTATTATAATTTCTTTTTATACCATTATTAATTACTATAAACTTATTGTTAAGCAAGATGTGATCCATAAAGACCACAGACAAGAGGGGACTCTTCTAACACAGATTAATGCAACTTAAAAGAATAGCTCCCAACCCTTGTTATTGTACTCTTGTAAAAACAAAAAGATTTTTGATTTTGATATGCATATTTTTGAAGTAAAACTTCTTTACGCACGCTTGACTTGGGGAGTAAGCTGGTGAATATGTTACGAAAAGTGCGAACGGAAGTTGAAAGGGAGATATAAGTTAGTGAAGATAAAAAGAGAGAGAGAGTTATGTTTCGTATATTACTGTAGAGGCAAAAGAGAGAGGTGCGAGCACACATTTTCTTTCTCTCTTTCTCTCATAGCCAGTTGATTTGTTGCTTATTATCTCCTATGCCATGCTGCGTAATAGAGTTCATTTGTGCTATACATAAAAAAAAAGTATTTACGACGATTCGTATTTTGAATCTACCCGCTTCGATTTACGAAAAAGTTCAGCTATTCCACAACACATGGCAGGCAGCAGCAGAAGTTTTACTTCAGTCGTGTGGTCTAAAGCACACTTATTTTTTTGGGTTCAAGATTTTTAAGTTCTTGGTAGTGGAGTAGGAGTGAGGATTATGTATGTTACTTTTAGGTGTATATTGACTATTTGTTGACCCACCCGGCTTTGCACGGATTTTCATCAGAATCAAATATAGCCTATAATACCTAGGAATAATGTAGCTAAGTGAAATAATTTTTAAAACTGGATCAGTACTTCCGGAGATTATCCCCTATAATACCCAAAATAATTCACAAATTTTACCTCCTTGTAATATTAGAAGGTATAGATGTACCTGTTATCTGGAGGCTCAAAGGGTTCCAACTTGAAGTCCTTGTCCACAGCGATCTCATGTGCAAGGGCCATGTTCTGCATACCGTGGGCTGCTTTCATAATGTCCTCTAACGTTACAAACTTAGGCGGAGAGGCTGCAGTGATGGTCGATCCTCTCACTCTGAACTGGATGGGTTCTGTTGCATAGTAGGTGTTGTTGGGTCTGAAATTGTAGTTTATGGGAATGATGAGTGAATTACAGAACTTTTATTGGGGTTTTGAAAATGATTGTGAAAAAATCCCATATGTAAAATACATAAAATATTTAATAATAAACCTTTTAGTAATAGAAAGGTGTATTCTCAACATTGGGTGCTAGAATACATAGACATAAACATATACATAGAATACACTGTTTATTTCAGACAACAATAAAAACTTTTTTATACTTTGTCCAACTTTTTTTATATGTATTGTTCTAGATATCTGAGAAAGATGTGCACTGAACCATGAATATGTATGAAAGGCACCAAGTGTTATTAGTAAAGTATCTTTCATTGTTTACATTAGAAGTGTACACATAAACAAAGAACAGTGTGTACTATATTAGTACAACTAGTACAGCTGCATGTGTAACTAAACAATGTAGGTACACTTTTATATTAATTTCCTAATAAGGTAGAAACACCTTACACAAATAAGTTACTTTATATACATCCTGATATTATAATTTAAGGCTCTCTGTTTGTTTGTTATGTTTTCACGACACATACTGATAAAACTGTATCATTTTAATTTTTATGTCTGATGTTTCCTACTGCAGGGCAAATACCTACCTCCCTTCCATCAGAACCTTATAATGAAAGAAGCACAATTAAGACAATAAAGCAAAGATACCTAGTCATGCATGACAAAAACAAGGAAGTTAAATTGCATACCTACATATGAAACATAAACAGTTGTAGAGTTCCAAAAGGCTAAAATAAAAATCAAAGAGGTTACAAGGAAGTTACAAACCTTGATCCAGCAGGGACAGGCTGCGAAAAATTCCTAGTATTCTCTTTGTCTTGGCCTTGAGAGCCCGAACTTGGACCTTCGCGCTCACTCATCTTGAAGACTAAACTCTTACTGACTTCAACAGATTCGTGTAAACACTTGTATTCCTCCAACCCATATAAGGCAGACCACTTGAACTGACTTGAAGGCACGATATCAAAAACTTCGAATCATCACAGTTTATAGCACCTTTGAGTCATAACCACATAACCCTACTTTATAACAAAGAAACCAATTTTTTGCAATTTTTATTACGTTTGTATACTGTGCGATCACGTCTGTTAAACTTACACAGCCTGTAAGCTATTTTTATGATTATTTTAGTTTATAATTAGGATAAAATCCACAGCTGTTTGGATACATACACTTGTCAATTTCGAACTGTCAAACATTTTTTCTAAAACATTGCCGACTAAGCTCAATGCCGCATTCTACCATAATAAGGTAAAACAACAATAATAAGTATTTCAATTATTTTAAATCATTTGTTTCAAAATATACTACTAACACAACTAACTATTTTTTCAACCACAAACTAACAAACAAACAGAGTTATGTATGTATTATACATATAAACCTTCCTCTTGAATCACTCTATTTATTGCTGAAAACTACATTCAAATCCGTTGAGTAGTTTAAAAGATAAAGTAACAGACAGACTTCATTTTATACTATGTAGAGCTTTATAGACGCAGTGAATGCAAGCCGTGTGGGACGCAGGAGGTCGCGGGTTCGATTCCCACCGCGGATCAAATGTTTGTATGATCGACCAAAGGGTTACAGATATTTGTTCCGGCAGCCGTATTACCTAAGCCAAATTGCTGTCTTGTCGCTATCGCTAGTCAGGCCATCCCTTTCACAAGTGAGGTACGTACCGTAAGTGTGAAAGGGATGGCCTGACTAGCGATAGCGACACGACAGCAATTTAGTTTAGGTAATAAGGGGGCGGGTCAGGTTGTTTCTCTATATATGATGAGTATGCGTTATGTTTGCATATTGCGGGGTAGGTTATTCATGGTATAAAACCAAGTTGTCATTGTCTAGGTGCACGCATGTCCGCCTCGCTTGGCGGTCCGTAGCAGACTGACAGACAAGCGACAAGCCTGATTCACCTGTTACACAAACATTTAATCAAAACATCACATCGTGTATTTTCAAAAAACAAGTATATGTATAAGTATTCTATCAGTTATCTGGTTCCCATAGCACACACTTTGCTTAGTTTGGGGCTAGATGGCGCTGTGTGAAATGTCCAGCATTATTTATTTATTTATCTCTTAACTCTTTAACTCTTACGGGTTATGCTTGGAGTTTCTCTGAAGGATAAAATTAGTAACGAGATTATGCGACAGAGAACCAAGGTCACCGACAGCCCAGCGGATTAGCAAACTGAAGTGGCAGTGGACTGGCCGTATATGCCGGAGAACCGACAACCGTTGGGGTAAACGAGTTCGTGAGTGGAGACCGCGTCTTTGCGTTGAAAAAATAGTATATTTTGAAACAAATTAAGCTAGATGTGTGTACCTTTATACCTACTACTTACTTATTCTAATAACGCTCCACAAGCTACGAAAGCTAGTAAAGCCTACCAAGTTTTCTACAGATTAGAGTCTGCATTTGCAAATAAATATCTTGTATCTCGCTTTTAGAGATAGGTTGATGGATGAGTTATGTTACCAACCTAGACCTATAATATGTACCTATGCACCTAGAGTACCTACCTATTAGGAACAACATCCTGACATATAAATCTTTTTTGTGGCGCGGTGTGTAGTTAATTCACTGAGATGCAATGCAAGACGTGCGCACTTGAATCTACAAATAGTACAAATGTAATTTGTTTCGGGTTTCCTTACACCCAATCCTATTTCAGTGCAAGGTGCTCCGGAATATGTGATTAACATTAGTACACACGGCTATACATCAAGCTATATTTTCCAGTATAAGCTGACCTCTCATTCTACGCAAAGCCTACACAATGCGAGGTCAGCGTATACTGGAAATGTACCTAATCATGTCATAAGTATTGTCACACAGTAAAAACTTTTCTTTTAGAATGCTGGCCACAAAAAAGTTTATTGAATTCGAATTTCGAATTGTTCATGAAAATAAAAATGTATACTTTTTAGAATTTTACTCATTTTTAAATATGGAGTGGACGCTTAAATAAGACCGTGTTGCAGTTATTGCGTTGCATCGTTGCGGTTACGCGCCAAATCAATTTTTTGACATAAGTACTGAAAAATTTGAATATAACCAAAAGATTCGTTTATCGCACCATCAAACGATACAATGAAGACTCTAGTGTAGATGACAGGTCAAGAAGTGGTCGCCCGCGGTCTGTTAGGACTCCAGCAGTGATAAAAGCTGTGAAGGCGCGAATTCAAAGAAATCCCAAACGTAAGCAGAAACTGTTGGCCCTTCAGATGGGGTTAAGCAGAACCACGGTGAAAAGGGTGTTAAATGAAGACTTAGGGCTTCGGGCATATCGAAGAAAAACAGGACATCGTTTGAATGCTCGTCTAATAGACCTGAGACTGAAGAGATGCCGCGCTTTGTTGAAGCGGTACGCGGGAAAAAAATATCGGGAAATTCTATTTTCGGATGAAAAAATTTTTAACCGTAGAAGAGAGCTACAACAAACAAAATGATAAGGTGTACGCACACAGTAGTGAAGAAACGAGCAACCGTATTCCGCGTGTCCAACGAGGTCATTTTCCATCCTCGCTCATGGTATGGTTGGGAGTTTCTTATTGGGGCTTAACAGAGGTACATTTTTGTGAGAAAGGTGTAAAAACGAATGCAGTTGTGTATCAAAATACAGTCCTGACGAACCTTGTGGAACCTGTTTCTCATACCATGTTCAATAACAGGCACTGGGTATTCCAACAAGATTCGGCACCAGCTCATAGAGCGAAGAGCACACAAGACTGGCTGGCGGCGCGTGAAATCGACTTCATCCGGCACGAAGACTGGTCCTCCTCCAGTCCAGATTTGAATCCGTTAAATTACAAGATATGGCAACACTTGGAGGAAAAGGCGTGCTCAAAGCCTCATCTCAATTTAGAGTCACTCAAGACATCCTTGATTAAGGCAGCCGCCGATATTGACATGGACCTCGTTCGTGCTGCGATAGACGACTGGCCGCACAGATTGAAGGCCTGTACTCAAAATCACGGAGGTCATTTTGAATAAACTTTAGTGTCATAAGAATCTATGTTTTGTTAAGTTCCTTTTGGTATAGAAATGGTTACATAATGAATAAACTTGTTTCAATTATTTTATATTAAACATGTGACAGAATTTATGACCTGACTAGGTATAGCTTGATGTGTAGCCGTGTGTACCTACTTGGTTATTTTTAACCGACTTCAAAAAAAGGAGGTTCTATGTTCGACTGTATTTTTTTTATGTATGTTCACCGATTTCTACGTCAATTGTGGATCGATTTTCAAAAATTATATTCGAAACTTCCGAGGTGGTGCCATAGAAATTTCATCGAAATCGGTTAAGCGTTATAAACTGTTAGTAAACCATGGTCTGAACAACGTTTGTTCTGGAAAAACAGCTATTTAAAGGACACCGTGTATACAGAGGTGTCGGTAACAGTGTCGCGAGTTCAATCGTTTTTTTCCCATCTCAAAAAATGCCCAACGCCCTAAAGAAGTTTTCAATATGCCCAAAGCGCCTAAAGAAGTTTTCACAATCACATTGGTAATCTGAACCTTATTTGTATGAGACGAGGATCTTACCTTGCCGTAACACAGTTTACAACTAGCGCGGAAGGTAATGGTTTTAGTACGTAATGCAAATCTACCCTCAACAAATCGTATGTTTTTTTTATACTACTTATATGGCAAACGAGCATGCAGTCCACCAGATGATAAGTGGCTACTGCAGCCCATGGATATCCAGATAGAATTCAAAACAAGCTATTATGTTGTCTTGATCTCTATGTGGATACGTTGCCATACTATAGGACTAAGCTGTTATGCCTATGTGCCAGTAATTACAGGAACATACCATTACCATCTAACCGGAACACAGCATCACACTGTTATTTGGCAGCAGATAAAGGTAAGGCGGTGGTGCCCACTTCCTCGAGCCCGTTCACAAAAGCTCTACCACCAGTATTATTTAAAAACTTAGCACTTATGTACAATAATTTCTTAAGTTCTGACAAATAAAACATATTCTTATTCTTATCTCTTTCTCGTAAGCATACAAGTTTCGAAGTACTCTGTTTCATAAAATAAACAAACGACCAAATAAGATGAATTTTATTGACTCCACTCATTTTAAAATCAAATCCTACAAAGCAAAGGAAGAAAAATTAAAGAAAGTCAAGGCAATCTAAGTTGTTCTCAGACAGAACTTGCAACTAATTTACCTACGCAAACGCCGGCGGGTGCTTTTTCTCGACTAGGTATTTCATTTTAAACTTGAATTTACCTTTCCTTTGCTGCTAGGGTTGGCGCAAGATAGTTTTATTGGATAGAGTTGTCGCAAGGCAGATGTTTGCATTCAAAAAGAAAGGTATTTTTCGCTAATAACACACAGAATATTTTTATTTTTAATTGTTCTATCTCACGAAGGCAGGTTGAAAATAAATAATTGATCAGGAAACATATTTTTGTTTCACAAATAGGTAATCTAAACGAAACACAGATCTTACAACTTGAAATAACTGATTAATAACTAACTGTTTAATTCAAGTAGTGAGATTTGTGTTTCGATAGATAAGTGGTGAAATAACAATGTACCTACTTTAGCAATTAGTTAGGTATATAATATAAACATTGCTGGACATTTCACACAATGCTATTTAGCCTAAACTAAGCAGAGCGAACAGATAACCAGATAACTGATAGAATACTTATATACTTTATTTTTGTAAATACATACACAAAATATATAAGAAAACATTCAAACCCGGAACAAATATCTGTAGATCATGCAAACATTTGTTCCGCGGCGGGAATCGAACCCGTTACCTCTTGGGTCTCAGCCGGACTAATATCCGGAATCTCCCGGAGGTCGCCCTAACTAATAATTAATACTTATACCTAACTAATTGTAAAAATACATGATTAAATTAACTACTCTGTTCTAAAAATTGGTAAATGTGTAGTATTAAGTATATGTACACACGGCTACACATCAAGCTATACATTTCCAGTATAAGCTGACCTCTCATTATACGAAAAGCCTACACAATTCGAGGACAGCTTATTCTGGAAATGTATACCTTGATGTGTAGCCGTGTGTACGAAACGGCTCGCGGTAAATTTATATTGAAGTGTAAAATAATCATTCTGTTTTGGAGGATGAAATTGGGTCCGCAGCGTACCTACAAGTGTAAAAAATAGCAGACGTTACGTACAATTTTGTAAAAAAAAAAACGAGTGTGCGTTTGACCACACGACTGAAGTGAAACTTCTTTAGCTCCATCTTTTTCGGCTGCTGCCTGCCATCTGTTGTGGAATAGCTGAACTTTTTCGTAGATTGTAGTTGGTAGATTCAAAAAAAGAAACGTCGTAAATATTTTTTTATCATTAGCAAAATGAAGTCTAATAAACAGCATGAAGGAGTGGTTTGTTTATGCAGTTTGTATAATTTAGGCTAATTTGGGATAGGAGATATGGGAATGCGACAAATCAACTGGCTATTTTCTCTCATAGCCAGTTGAAGACGTATATCTTTTGTTCGTTTCTTGAGCGATAAAATAGTTGATACTCGTAGCTAATCGCTTACTCGCCGGCGGCGTTGAGACAAGTGCCTTACTGTATTTAGAACCAGTTTTGCTACAAATGCTACGTAGTTTCCTATGTTTGCAATGGGATTTGCGACGAGACTCAATTCATAATAATTATGTATGTCAAACAGAAAAGACTTATTGAAATTAATTGTTTTGTGTTGAAGAATTACTTGGTTTAACATACTATTTAACATACATATTTGGGACACACTGCATAGTCAGAATTTATCTACAAAACCTACCCAATTTATATTTAAACTAATATTATAAAGAGGAAAGATTTGTATTTTTGTGTGTATGTTTGTAATGAATAAACTCAAAAACTACTGGTCCAATTTCAAAAATTATTTCACCATTGGAAAGTTACATTCACCATAAGTAACATAGGCTACTGTTTACCCAACTGCGCAGAAGGAGGATAATGTTTTTATTGAAAAACTACGCATCCGAAGCTGCGGATTGGTCAGCTAGTATACCATATTTTGGCGTTTCTTCGCTTCTAAGGCAATAAAAGAGACCTCTTTTCAATTTACTTTGAAAGCACCTTATCTGTTTGTAAATAATGTGCAAGTTTTCTGGTGGAACTTTCATAAAACTGTAATATAAGGTAAATATCTTGCCAAGTCTTCTTACGGACGCTAGCTTAGGTAAATTAATATTTTGCTTTGAGGTAAAGATTCTTAAGTTATTTTTATATTTTTACTCATAAAAACTTTGAACACTGTGCATAATGATTAATGTGCACACCCATTATCTGTCCTTGTGTTGAAGTTATAGCTGCTTGTTAATTCATCATAACCACTTTTAGAGTTGCTTATTTAAATTAAATTTGTGTTATTACTGGTAATTTAGGTTTATAGTATGTAGATATGTTTTTAAATTTATATAGATGCACCGCCGTCATGTGTAACATTTTGATCCTGTCCATACAAAGGTAGTCTGGAAGAGATCGCTTTTAGCGATAAGACCGCCCATTGTACTAAATCTATTTGTAAGAATTATGTTCTGTATTTTACTTTGGTGTACAATAAAGAGTTATCTTATCTTATCATTACCTACTACGCGCTGCTAACATGTATCGAATTCTTGAAAAACTTAAATAGTACCTACCTACATTATTGCAGCGGCCAGCAAAAGAGGCACTGATAGACGAACGTGTAAATGTGGGCCGAGGCGAAACCGAGGCGTAAGTAATACGTAAGTCCATCAAAGCATAGTTGTGGCCAAGGTTTGTATAGTACTTTTCTCAAATACCTAATTCGCGGAAATTATAAAATATAATAAAACATACAATTACTTTTCTAAATCAATGACGAACAACGAAAAACAATAATTTTTCCCGCGTTCATCTGTTGTTTTCTTCAATAATTGAATGCCAGTTCGAAATTTAAATAAAACCTTTGTTAAGTTACCTCCTTGGTTGCCATGTTTCGGAGTAAAAGATCGTTCCATTTTTAAATTACCCGACAGATATGAGTTCATTAGGTAGGTAATTTATTTGGCCGCTAAACCACGACAGATATGAATTTTCGTACCACTTGCTCAAAAAAGTGACATTCTATGCCACAAAAAGCGAATATAACAATAGTCATTTTTAATCTGTTAAAAACAGGGAAAGAAAATTGTGCTGAATTTCATTCATCCTCTAGGGGGAGAATGTGATTTAAATTTGGAATATTTACCGAAATTTATACTGAACTACATCTGTGTTTACACCATTGAGTTTGTATATAAAGCATAATACATCTTTTTGAAAAAGGAATACGCATTTATTATGCAGTTATGATTATTAAATAAAATTACGAAAACCGACGAGGCCGTGTAAGCTTGATGCCTTTGCTTTTCCGACAAAAAAATATTTTGTTTTTGTTTTCTTCAAATACATAAACGTTAAGTTTATTTTAATTTATTTTTATATATAAGTTAATGTTCTAAAATACTCAAATCAACTCATCAACAATAAATGTACCAAACAAAAATTTAACTCTCTCTATCAATAATTGGACCAATGTTTCGAATGTTAACTTTTACTTTTAATTGTCATTATTTTTAATAAATGCTTATCTCATATTATTATTGTGTTATTTTTTTCACAAATGGTACGAAAAGTAGAGTATTTTCCTCGATGATAAAGCTGTCTTAGTCTTGGGTGAACTTAAATCCCTCGCTACACTCAGGACTCGTCTTAAATCCCTCGCTTCGCTCGTGATTTAAGTTTTTAACACCCTCGCTACGCTCGGGAGTAAACCTCGAGTCCTTCGTTACGCTCGCGATTTAAATCGTCACCCGCGACAGAAGACACTGCTTTATCCCCTTGGTTAATAATCTACTATTTCATACAACTTTTTCCGGCCGCTGCTCGCATGTATTTGGCCAGTACCTACAGCAATTTCGATATAGCTCGAAGAAGGTTGTCAAAATAATGCTCAAATTTCCAAGCATGTATGAGAAAAAGCTTTTCTATTGGATCAGTTACAACATATTTGTTTTAGAAGTTGTTTCTTTGCTTGACTTGGGGAGTAAGCTGGTGAATGCGTTACGAAAAGTGCGAACGGAAGTTGAGAGGGAGATATAAGTTAGTGAAGGTAGAAAGAGAGAGAGTTACGTTTCGTATATTACTGTAGGGGCAAGAGAGAGAGAAGTGCGAGCACACATTTTCTTTCTCTCGAGAGAAAGAGAGAAACAAAATGTGTGCTCGCTAAATGTAGATTCCGTGTCAGTAAAAGAGACTACAACACTCGCTCAGCGATACTCGCTCAGCGATACGCGAAATAGGCGCTATGTTATAGCCCAGCGAGACAACTATAGGAACTACACACTCGTTTCTCGCTGCTCGCCAACTCGTTTCTAGTTTCTAACTCTACTCGCTTCTCGCTCATCGGTGGCGGTGAGACTAGTGCCTTACGCGATAGGTGGGACCGAGTGATAACCGTGTAAGCCGAATTCGCGTTCATATCTTTTGTTCTTTTGGATGACATAATTAGAGGTACCTACCTAAATAAAACGCACTGCGTACGTAAAATAATTCTACACGGAACACGTTCGCACCTGTCGTAAACGGGACACTGACAAGGCGGAGTGGGAGAGCTGATGCGCACGCCCAACAAAAAGAAAAACCGCGGATCTCCAAATTCGCGTAAAACGGGGTAGCGTAAAGGTTGTATTACATTATAACGGCACGGATCCAGCACGGCTCCAACCCAGTAATTTACTTGTCATTCAAATTAGAGCATTAAAACCAGTGTCGTATAATATATTTCGTAATGTCAATATAAAAAGCTGCCGGCGGGCAGGCAGCGCGCTTACAGCTACCATACGACTAGTCGCGGAGACCGCACGCTGTAAGCGAGGAGACCGCGTGCGTACAGTGCGCCGACTGTGAGCCGCCAGCTAAACATCGTCGCGTCGCCCCCCGCGCACACAGGCGTGTTCATTCACGAATACGTGTTCGCGGTGATAATAAGCTACACACTTTGCGGATGGCTCGCTGCCAGCGAGCTGGCACCTCGCGATCGGCGCGCTGCCAACGAGCTGGCACCTCGCGGACGACGCGCTGCCAACGAGCTGGCACCTCGCGGGCGGCGAGCGGTTACTAGAAATTTGAGGCGGTGCTGTGGTGCAGCTATGTCGTTGCCGTGCCGCATCCGTGCGGCTACAATGTAATACAACCATAAGTCTTGAGTACCTGTATTGCATAAATCTCGTAGCAAGTCTCGTAGCAAACAAAGTAAATCGCGTAGCAGGATTCGTAGCAAAACTGTTTGTACAACTCATAAAGACAGATCATTTATTCGCAGTAAGTATACTACAATTTTACACTGATCTTAATGTATACAATTTAAACTCAATTAACATTCTACCAGATAATGTCCTGGTGTGCAAATAATACATAGAATAATTAAAATAATAAATTTACTGTCCATTCCATGTCATAAAAAATGTATGGTTTTATTCCATACACAATATAAAAAACCGGCCAAGTGCGAGTCAGACTCGCGCACGAAGGGTTCCGTACCATTATCTATAAAAACGGAAAAAAATCATGTCTGTTGTATGGGACCCCACTTAAATATTTATTTTATTCAACAGTACAATTTTATTGAATTACCTTATTTCAGGTTTGTGCCGATTAAGCTAGTCCTCTAAATTGTATGAGCGCCCATACAACTTAATCTTAATTGGCGTCAACTATGTATGGGGTCAGCCTTTAATTTTCAACCTTTTTTTATTTTTTGGGATTTTTCCTTTATTTGTGCTGTAAGATATTGCTTTTTGCCAAATTTCGTGATTCTAGTTCATCGGGAACTAACATATTATTACAAGTTTTCGACACAAAACTTATGATAGGGTACTTCCGGTTGACCTAGAATAGTCAATTTTGGTTAAAATTAAGGCAAGTGCAACAGCACTTACAAACACAAGTAAAAGGAAAATTCCGAATAATAAAAAAGCTTTAAAATTAAGGCAAATTTTGGTACTTACAAGTTTTCGCGAAAATCTAAATTTGCCCATATATTTTTTTCGTGTTGACTCAGGATCTTGATTTTTATACACCTAATAGGGACTATAGACTTCAGTGTCTGGTATAAATTTCAACTTGCTAGGTCTACTTGTTCCCGAGAAAATCGGTGGTGACACACGGACAGACGGACAAGAGAGTAAACTAAAGTGAAGTAAATCTTTATTAGGAACAATAAACATAAGATTAATTACAAAAATAGAACGATGTTACCTGCCTAAGTAATAATACTGTGTCGAGATATCAACGCCCTCCTCCACAACAAGATAAGATAAGATAACTCTTTATTGTACACCAAAGTAAAATACAGAACATAATTCTTACAAATAGATTTAGTACAATGGGCGGTCTTATCGCTAAAAGCGATCTCTTCCAGACAACCAACAAGGTGAGTTTGAGTTCCAGTTTAAGGTAGAAGCGTAGCTATAAGTAAACAAGTGACAATATAAACTGAGAGTGATCTTTTAAGGGTTCCTTTTTTACCTTTTGAGGTACGAAACTCTAAAAATGACAATAAAATAAAATAAATTAGGTTCATGTCCACTTATAATTAAAATATTCCGCAATGGCGTGAAAACATTTGGATGATAACCTATAATAAAGTCAAACGTAAATCTCTTAATTGGTAAGGGGTAGTTTATTAAAAAAAATTACTGCCATGCAAAGGCAAGTCATAGCAAATCTCGTAGAAAATCTCGTAGCAACATTTCTAGTTAGTCTCTTAGCAATCTCACCTACTTCGAGAAACCTGCATGCTACCTATACATACTTACTATAATCTCACTCATTTTATCTCTAAGTAAGGAACCTCTTGCAATATTGTCATTCGAGCACGTTTTGCTCAGCTATTTATCCAAATTTATTAGTCCCGTATGCTGAGATTAGAAATTTAGATTGGTTCAGAGACGGCAAAAACTAGACTTATGCGAGTTATGCAAGAAGCCAGTATCTGGGAGCACTTAGCATAATAATTAATGTTTTGGATGTGATAGAATTTGGCACATGTCTGGCATAATGTTTTTGGCTTATACCCTAAATTTTCGAGGCCTCCCGCCCATCTGAGTACTCAAAAAACTTCACTACTAGATAAGCCCACAAGCTCTTTTATCTGTGGCGTCTGTTAACACACTTCTTCATTAATTCACATGACAGTGGCATATGCGGCTCAATAGTTGAGGAGCCTGAACAACGTGTTCGGAATATCACTGTCAGTGATGTGAATGATATTTTTTCATTCACGGCATTTTTTCATGGGAAAGACGGACCATGGTCCTGTAATTTATCTCCATAACTTATTAAATATATTTTACCCTTTTCGGCTCCAGTTTTATTTAGGAGGAACTCAGACTGAGCAACCTCTCCAAAAACATACTCACCATATCAAGTGTATGTATATGTAGGATCAGCCGTAGGTATCTACACTACACTCTCAGCGAGACTAACTATTCGGCGAGAGTATATATACGGCTTATATATATATACCACCTCTATCAAAAGTTAAGTTACTAAATAAGCAAAACTACTCTCCAATTCCAATAGCCGATAGACTCCTAAGTGAGGTAAGTCTATAAGTCACTGTAAGTTGCAGCTTAAGTTTAAGCCCGCCAATACTAAGCTAGCGAACTCTTTATTTTTAGCTAGATTTTACCTGCGGGTTCGTTCGTTTAAGATTTTAGTTATTTATTCTAAACTACTTTCTATTTTTATAATTTACTTACTAGTGGTTCGCCTCGAACCGAGACCTCTCGAGTTAAAAAAAATAAAACTGAGTCAACTTCGAAATTATAAAACAGATCCCACCAATTTAATATTAAATATCAGTCAACGGACATAGAAAGCGTAGAGTCGGCAGTATTTCTAGGTATCCGAATTGATCAGCATCTAAATTGGAAACCACATATTGATCAGGTCTGCAATAAATTAAATAGACTTGTTTATACGTTAAAAAGAGTCAGAATAACCGTCTCTCACAAAACGTCTCTAGCTGCATATCATGGTTACGTGTCTTCTGTTTTACTTTATGGCTTACCATTATGGGGTAACTCAGTGGATCTACTTAGAGCCTTTAAAATACAAAAGAAATATATCCGAGCGGTCTGCGGAGTCTGGTTCTTAGACAGCTGTAAGCTGCTGTTTAAAAAAAAACAAGAGTAACCTTTGCCGGCATGTACATCAGAGAAATCTGTATTTTTGCAAAACAGTTTCCTAGCTATTCTGCCAGACATGAAGCAATGTTAGCCAGACATACTAGACATTAAAATAGGATGTATCTACCAAAGCACAACTCGACATTTTTAACAGTAACGCTCATTGCATGGCAGTAAATATATTTAATAAATTACCAGACGAATTAAAAGATTTACCTTTAACTTTATTTAAACAATTAATAAATGGTTATCATCCAAATGTTTTTATACTATTGCGGAATATTTTAATTATAAGTACTAGACATGACATTATTTTATTTTATTTTATTGACATTTTTATATTGTGTAGTTAATTTTAATTCTTAATTATTTTATATGTAATATTTGCACACCAGGACATTATCTGGTAGCATGTTAAGAGCTTAAATTGTACACATTAAGACCACTGTAAAATTGTAGGTAACAACTAACTTTCTGCGAATAAATTATCTTTATCTTAAAAAATATTGTTTGTAATCTTTGACTATCAAAATAGGGCCACGAAATAAATAACCAACTATTTGAACTACAGCTTCATTTAAATTACAGGTTACGGGAATTCATGTCATGTGGTTACTTTTTTTTGGGGTACAAATTACAGTTATTCTGGATTTCAGAATTTTGCCTTTTGCCTATATTTGTGTCACTGCCTACACTCATACCAAATTACAGCATGGTGGGATCACTGGTGTAACCGGAGAATTTTGTCAAAGTTATGTTTTTATTATGGCTTAATTAAGACTTTACTAAAAATAAAAACGGAGTCTAAATGTACTAATGAAGACCTTTATTTTGACATCCCACTTGACTTAATATTGTCATTTTCATTTTTTTACCCCTCTTGAATACCAATATCTCAACAACCCCCCAACAACATTTATAGCTCATTTATTCACACCAAAATTGTGCCATCACTATCTACCTATGTGTTAAATTTCACGATGATCGGATAAACGCTTCGAAAGTTATCCTCGGACAAACAAACATACCTACATACATACAACGCCGATTTGCCCAAGTTGATTTAGAGATCTCGCTTCGCTCGATTAACTAAGGTAATGTACACGTACAGATAAACCAACAGACTTCCATAAGAATAAAATCCAACGAAGAAAATAGTTTGAAAATTTTCTTGCGGATTTTAGATCAGAATTTGTAAAATATAATATTAAAAACTTGCATAAACTTTGAACAAAAAATAAACAGTGTTTAGCTGAAATTTTTCGGTTTTATCTTCAATCCTCTAGGAAACGTTTATTCTTAAGTTTTGTACACCGTTCAATATAAACACGAGTAAAATATATACGGACAATGGGTGGCACTAAAAGCGATCTCTTCCAGGCAGCCTTAGGATAGATGAGGGATAGGATTTATGTAAACAAATGAGAACAATTGATATTGAACCTCGTTATTCAGAGCCATCATAATTAAACCTTCATAATGCGGTGTGACAGCGAAAGTCCATGGCACACCTGATAATAAGCCATAATAAGCGGTTACCACTGACTTATTGCATTACTTGACAGGTTAAATTCAACTATTTTATTTTAAAATGTAATCGTATTCTTATTTCATATTATAAATAAATATAGCTGGACATTACACACAGCGATATCTAGCCCCAAACTAAGCGGAGCTTGTACTATGGAAACCAGATAACTGATAGAATTCTTCTTCTTCTTCTTAACGTGTCAAGGATTCTACGTTTTCATTTATAGTATGCTGGACAGGTGTTTGGCCACAACAATAGCATTAGGCAAGGCGGTTATTAGGTCCTCCATCGTGCAGGTGTTCGGACACAAGGGGCACATTAGCAAGTGCTGCATTGACTGCGCGGGATCACCGCACTCGCACTGCGTTAAGTTAGAGTCCCTGAATCCCCATTTGCACATATTCAGTCTGCAGCGGCTAACCTGGGTGTGGAGCCTGTTTAAGGACTTCCAGACTGGCCACGGCAGATCATGCCAGGGTGGTAACTGTTCCTGTCGGGTGACAATCATGCTCTTGTTTGTGCTTTTCAATAGAGCAAGCCACATCTCGTCGCACTCCAGGGGGTGACATGCCTGCCAAAGGGCATACCAGGTTTAGAGCGGTTGGC
This sequence comes from Philereme vetulata, assembly GCA_918857605.2. Lineage (NCBI taxonomy): Eukaryota > Metazoa > Arthropoda > Insecta > Lepidoptera > Geometridae > Philereme > Philereme vetulata. The sequence goes on along the minus strand of OU975446.1, from coordinate 10,262,273 downwards.
TTCAGACATCCTGTTATTATCCGGCATGTATCATTTAACGCGACATCGACGACCTTTGCATGTGCGGACCGGTTCCAGTCTGGGCAACCATATTCACCGGCTGAAAAGCAGTGACCTATCCAGAGTTACTCATAGGTATTTTGGAAGGTTTTCGTGTTGGATAGGAACTCCTTGCCAGGTATACTTATAGACTTCATACATACTTTTTTTTTGTAAATACATACTTATAAAATATACACAAACATCCAGACCCAGAATAAATATCTGTAGATAATGCAAACATTTGTACCGCGGCGGGGATCGAACCCGCTACCTCCTGCGTCCCAGCCGACTATTCGTCCACTGTACCACGGATGTCGTCAATATTTAATTGTTTTTTGGGCGTATGATCAAAGCGACGTGTGATCCGAGAGCTGGCGCTTATCTGGGTCAACGCCTAAGCATTGCAATTCAGCGGGGCAATGCTGCCTGCATTGCCCCGTGTCTTGGGGACACTTCCGCCTGGTAGTATTGTAGGTATTGTATTAATTTATTTCAAATAATTAATTAATCCATGGTTGCATAGTCGCTAATATGGCGACAGTGACAGCTGTCAAAAAATAGTAGAATATTTGCCCGCTATTGCAAATAATAATAATAACGAACTGATTACAAGTTTAGGCATGATCAAGTGGTCAACATAATCCACCAAAGCTTAGCAATAAAATATAAACTTGTAGGCACAACCGTAAAACCAACACCCTATTACAAATATACCCCTGAAACCGTGCTGGAGAACGCTACTCACAAACTGTATTTCGATCGGGCCATCCTAACTGATAAAACCACACACTTCAATAGACCAGATTTGACCCTTATAGACAAAACCAACAAAACAGCACTCCTTATTGACATCGCCATCCCCAACTCTCACAACCTTCAGAGCACCATCGCGAAGAAACTATCCAAATATATTGATCTCAAAAACGAAATAACTCGCATGTGGCATCTGCAAAGAGTTTTCATTATTCCAATACGACCTCCGTGGTGCAGTGGGGCGAATAGCCGGCTGAGATGCAGGAGGTAGCGGGTTCGATTCCCGCCACGGAACAAATGTTTGCATGATCTACAGATATTTGTTCCGGGTTTGGTTGTTTCTCTATATATTATAAGTATGTATTTACAAAAAAATGTATACCTAGTCAGGTCATAAATTCTGTCACATGTTTAATATAAAATAATTGAAACAAGTTTATTCATTATGTAACCATTTATATACCAAAATGAACTTAACAAAACATAGATTCTTATGACACTAAAGTTTATTCAAAATGACTTCCGTGATTTTGAATACAGGCCTTCAATCTGCGCGGCCAGTCGTCTATCGCAGCACGAACGAGGTCCATGTCAATATCGGCGGCTGCCTTAATCAAGGATGTCTTGAATTACTCCAAATTGGGATGAGGCTTTGAGCACGCCTTTTCCTCCAAGTGTTGCCATATCTTGTAATCTAACGGATTCAAATCTGGACTGGAGGAGGGCCAGTCTTCGTGCCGGATGAAGTCGATTTCACGCGCCGCCAGCCAGTCTTGTGTGCTCTTCGCTCTATGAGCTGGCGCCGAATCTTGTTGGAATACCCAGTGCCTGTTATTGAACATGGTATGAGAAACAGGTTCCACAAGGTTCGTCGGGACTGTATTTTGATACACAACTGCATTCGTTTTTACACCTTTCTCACAAAAATGTACCTCTGTTAAGCCCCAATAAGAAACTCCCAACCATACCATGAGCGAGGACGGAAAATGACCTCGTTGGACACGCGGAATACGGTTGCTCGCTTTTTCACTACTGTGTGCGTACACCTTATCATTTTGTTTGTTGTAGCTCTCTTCTACGGTAAAATTTATTCATCCGAAAAAAGAATTTCCCGATATTTTTTTCCCGCGTACCGCTTCAACAAAGCGCGGCATCTCTTCAGTCTCAGGTCCATTAGACGAGCATTCAAACGATGTCCTGTTTTTCTTTGATATGCCCGAAGCCTTAAGTCTTCATTTAACACCCTTTTCACCGTGGTTCTGCTTAACCCCATCTGAAGGGCCAACAGTTTCTGCTTACGTTTGGGATTTCTTTGAATTCGCGCCTTCACAGCTTTTATCACTGCTGGAGTCCTAACAGACCGAGGGCGACCACTTCTTGACCTGTCATCTACACTAGAGTCTTCATTGTATCGTTTGAGGATGCGATAAACGAATCTTTTGGTTATATTCAAATTTTTCAGTATGTCAAAAATTTGAATTGGCGCGTAACCGCAACGATGCAACGCAATAACTGCAACAAAGTCTTTTTTAAGCGTCCACTCCATATTTAAAAATGAGTAAAATTCTAAAAAGTATACATTTTTATTTTCATGAACAATTCGAAATTCTAATTCTATAAACTTTTTTGTGGCCAGCATTCTAAAAGAAAAGTTTTTACTGTGTGACAATACTTATGACCTGACTTGGTATAAGTATTCTATCAGTTATCTGGTTCCCGTAGTACAAGCCAAGTTTGGGGCTAGATAGCGCTGTGTGAAATATCCAGCAATATTTATTTATTTATATCACAAACCCATATCGCACCATGTCGTTTAGTCAGGTTTGGTGCAATAATACAAGTGAAGATTCAAATTTAGTATTTTCCAGTAAAAACTTTATATACAGTATTTTTACGCAAAATTCCACAAACACTGGCCAGTTTCGATACCGAACAAAAACTCAATGCGTAATCTGGCCTCTTCAAATATCTGTCCTAGTCATGGAGAATGTAGTGTTTTTAGTACGGCATTCCTACTAAGCCTGCAACATAATGAAATATCGGCATACTCAAAAACACACAAATCATGGTGAATATCCTGTTTTTAGTGAAAAAAGTGTGTTAGTTTCAAAAGTTATATAATAAATTGACTAGTAATTTGATTTATTGTATTATATTCAAAACGTCACGCCGTGACGGCATACGTACCTACAACAGGCGATGTCTATGACATATATCGGTCTATCGGTATATGTCAAATAAAATTTAATAGACATATATTTAATATACTATATGTCGGATGTTTCTGATTATTTTACCCAAGTCCCAAGTTTGTTGGGCCTTTGGGTGTTTGGGCCGTTGGCCGTTAAAGACAAAAGTACGGATAAATAATTTAAATATATATATATATACCTAGTCAGGTCATAAGTATTGTCACACAGTAAAAACTTTTCTTTTAGAATGCTGGCCACAAAAAAGTTTATAGAATTCGAATTTCGAATTGTTCATAAAAATAATAATGTATACTTTTTAGAATTTTACTCATTTTTATATATGGAGTGGACACTTAAAGAATACCGTGTTGCAGTTATTGCGTTGCATCGTTGCGAATACGCACCAATTAAAATTTTTGACATACTGAAAAATTCGAATATAACCAAAAGATTCGTTTATCGCACCATCAAACGATACAATGAAGACTCTAGTGTAGATGACAGGTCAAGAAGTGGTCGTCCTCGGTCTGTTAGGACTCTAGCAGTGATAAAAGCTGTGAAGGCGCGAATTCAAAGAAATCCCAAACGTAAGCAGAAACTGTCGGCCCTTCAGATGGGGTTAAGCAGAACCACGGTGAAAAGGGTGTTAAATGAAGACTTAGGGCTTCGGGCATATCGAAGAAAAACAGGACATCGTTTGAATGCTCGTCTGACCTGAGACTGAAGAGATGCCGCGCTTTGTTGAAGCGGTACGCGGGAAAAAAATATCAGGAAATTCTCTTTTCGGATGAAAAAATTTTTACCCTAGAAGAGAGCTACAACAAACAAAATGATAAGGTGTACGCACACAGTAGTGAAGAAGCGAGCAACCGTATTCCGCGTGTCCAACGAGGTCATTTTCTATCCTCGCTCATGGTATGGTTGGGAGTTTCTTATTGGGGCTTAACAGAGGTACATTTTTGTGAGAAAGGTGTAAAAACGAATGCAGTTGTGTATCAAAATACAGTCCTGATGAACCTTGTGGAACCTGTTTCTCATACCATGTTCAATAACAGGCACTGGGTATTCCAACAACATTCTGCGCCAGCTCATAGAGCGAAGAGCACACAAGACTGGCTGGCGGCGTGTGAAATCGACTTCATCTGGCACGAAGACTGGCCCTCCTCCAGTCCAGATTTGAATCCGTTAGATTACAAGATATGGCAACACTTGGAGGAAAAGGCCTGCTCAAAGCCTCATCCCAATTTGGAGTCACTCAAGACATCCTTGATTAAGGCAGCCGCCGATATTGACATGGACCTTGTTCGTGCTGCGATAGACGACTGGCCGCGCAGATTGAAGGCCTGTATTCAAAATCACGGAGGTCATTTTGAATAAACTTTAGTGTCATAAGAATCTATGTTTTGTTAAGTTCATTTTGGTATATAAATGGTTACATAATGAATAAACTTGTTTCAATTATTTTATATTAAACATGTGACAGAATTTATGACCTGACTAGGTATATATATACATATATAAAATTATATATATATATATATATATATATATATATATATATATATATATATATATATATATATATATATATATATATATATATATATATATATATAATTTTAATTATTATATAAATCAGATGACTCCAATTGATAATAGAGTATTATTGTATTATTTAATATGTAATTAATGTTATTAACAATAATTAATTAATGTAATATAATTATGTAATATGTAAGTCGCAATCTTGAACCGGATGAAGTTACGTAATTAGCCGTGTTTGATAATATAGTGATGGATAAAATAATGTATGTTATAATGATATTAAATAGAAAGAAATATTGGCGCTTGAACATGTGATCGTCTGATGAGATGACCCCCCGTCCCTGCCTCTCCCCTCTATCTTTGTCTGATCGGTTTTGGTAGTTGTAATTAATTCTAATAAAATCCCAATTGAAAATGATCCCAATTACTGCGCCATCGCGATTTAAAGTATAAGTAAATGGGCTGCTATAAGGTGTACAAACTCCACATTGGCTCCTGCTCACTTCGCAAACAAAGCTTAAAAGTTAAAATTATTTGAACAGATTAAAACATATGATAAAACGGAATATTCAGTGGGTAAAGCGGGCACATGTTAATTTAACTTTAAATCCTCATATCTGTACGCTGTTTACTTGTAGTAACACTTATGATAATGTGTTTTTAAATGTACCGAACAGTTTTTGCGTACCAGACTCAGTAGTAACTTTCCTTCGTTACCCGTGTTACTGCCAGTACTACCAGTAGTATCAAGGATATATATTTTTAGTTCATGTCACTACTAACTTTATGACGACTTCAATGGCGCAGTGGACGAAAAGCCGTGTGAGATGTAAGAGGTTGCCGGTTCGATTACCGATGCGGGTTATCTGATTCCCATAGCACAAGCGTTGCTTAGTTTGGGGCTGGATAGTAGAGAGTAGTAGAGTTCCTTGTGAAAGGACTCACCCGGGGAGGTACTACTACTGTACCTATTTTTGCCGCCAAGGAGCATTGCTTTGTTTCGGTTTGAAGGGAATGAAATTACAAGCACACAAGGCTTTACACCTGTATACCTCAAGTGGATGATCGAGCAGCGAATTGTAGGGCACGTTCCTAAGGTGCATGACTAGCAAGGCAATACTTTGTTGTAGGCGATGGTTGCCTCATAACATCATGTGGGCCATAATGCTTGTTCCATTTCAAGGTCATATAAAAAACTGCTTTAGATGTAACATGGGACAATTGTTATTTCCCATATAACTACTGCCTAAATTCTGGTATTCGCTACTTCCAATATGAAAAGTGATAGCAAATATCAGCATTGATAAATCTCGTCAATTATTATAAAAAACCTAACGGTAACTTTCCCTATATTTCAATATCTTACAAAAAAATGTCATCGTCTTGCACGTAAAGCCAATAATTAAAAAAACCGCCCAAGTGCGAGTCGGACTCGCGCACGAAGGGTTCCGTACTATTTCCTATAAAAACGCAAAAAATCACGTTTGTTGTATGGGAGCCCCCCCCCCTTAAATATTGGTTTTATTTTAATTTAATTACTTATTTTTAAAGTGAATATAATATGAATATTTGAAGCGTCTACCTGTTGCCGTTATCAACATCGAGCTAAAACGAGCAAAAAAATCACGTTTGTTGTATGGGAGCCCCCCTTAAATATTTATTTTAATCTGTTTTTAGTATTTGTTGTTATAGCGGCAACAGAAATATATCATCTCTGAAAATTTCAATTATCTAACACGGTTCATGAGATACAGCCTGGTGACAAACGGACAGACAGACAGACCGACAGCGGAGGCTCAGTAATAGGGTGCCGTTTTACCCTTTGGGTACGGAACTCTAATAAAAAAACTAAATAATGCCGTTAAAATTCTGTATTGCTGAAAAATAACCAAAGAGCATAGAATACAAATAAAAAATTTATCAGAAATTAAAAAAAATAATTATGAATTTTCTGCACATCGTTTTTCATAGTGCGGATTCCACCAATTCCTAATATCTGGGTAAGAAGTCCTATGTGTCAGCCAAGTCGGGTTATTGAAGGCTGTACATAGCGCACAGACATCCAGGATATCGGAGCTTTGGATTGAATAATAGTTCTTCCATTTGAAGTATTGCAGGTAGCGGTTCTGGTTGAACGAAAGTTGGTACATCATTTCGGCTAACTTATCCGCACCGAGAGCGAGTCCGTCTAAATAAGAGTTTGGTGGTAGAAACCTGTTGAAGAAATGCATTGGTTTAATGCAAGTACTGGTGCAAGTTGGGCGGGGCACATAGCTCGAAGAACTGATGGCCGTTGGGACAAAAAGGTTCTCTCTCGAGGGAGACCACGCACTGAAAGGCGCAGCGTAGGATGGCCCCCCACTAGATGGAAAGACGACCTTTTAAAGGTTGGTGGGAGCCGTTGGGTGCAGGCGGCCCGAGATCGGTCACTCTGGAAATCAATGGGAGAGGCCTACATTCAGCAGCGGACGTCCTTTGGCTGATATGGTGATGATGATGAATGCAAGCTCACCATTTTGGATGCCAATGATGTGATGAAACTTTTGGCTCCAAACCAGGGGCGGTAATCATCCAAACATTACCGCACCTGGTTGGGCGCCAAAAATATGGTATTTTTTTTGTTACCTGTTATAATCAGCTTTGCCATACACTATCGGAACTGCATTATTCTGATAGGCATACATCACAGTCTTTGTCACATAATCCTCAGCAAAAGAATCTTCTAGAGCAAGGTAGAAGAAGTAGAACTTCCTTAATTTCCACAAGCAAGGTTTTATTGTTTTTCTTCGACATTCCTTAGGTCCACATTTCCCGTAAACATCTAACGTCATATTATATCTTTGCAATCGTATTGAAAGCTCTGCAATGAAGACTTCTCTTTGGCTTCTGGATTGGCATTTATCCAGGAATATAGCAGCAGCTTTGCTCTTGGTGGCTAATTCCTGCTTCATCCTTACTTCTGAAAATGGCTTAATCTTTGCAGCCCATTTGAAGCCATTGCCTAGTTCTTCATGATCCGTGTTGTACATACTGAAGAATCGGTAAGGTACTGTGGAGTCAGATCTGGGAAAAGGTATGTAAAAGTGAGACTATTTGTATGAGCTGGTGGTCAATTCTGGTGTCGGACTTTTTAGGCAGCCCAAAGACCTCCGACCCAGTCTCCTGGTTTTATCAATTTTTATAACTATTATCATAAGGTGCCCTGCATATACGCAAGCTCTCATTTAAAAATATCACACGCAGCAACCCATCAAAATAATTATTACCATTAAAGATAATAAAAGCTTAAAACTTTTTAAGGAATCACATTGAATGCCATTCATTTATATGACATTCCTAATCAATTATATTATTTATTTATTAAATTGTTTGTATTTATTTATTTGACTAAAAATTACATACCTACTAACAGTATTACATAGAGGTTTGTTTCGGGGCAGACACTTGAACCGCTACACATTATTTAGATACTTAAAGACACGTCACTTTACCTAGATATCATTATTATACCTATCGGAGGCAGCAGGCGAGAAGGAACACCAGCATCGTCTCCATCAGTCATTATAGTCTATATCCTTGTGGGCGCGTAGTGGGTAATGTCAGTTCAAATGATATGCAGGCAATTAACAGAATCAACGTCTAATCGAAACATTACAAAATTAACACTTCACTAATCACACTGTGTATGGAGCTAACAAGTAAGTACGACACGGAACGGGGACAGTTCCTACGACTGCACTGTACGGCTGACAAATAACAACTGAGCAACTGAGCGAGCGCTCGCTCAGTAAGTTTGCCGTTCGTCTATCGCCGCACGATGGCGCTTGCGTTCCGTTGAAAACCAATCACAGCCGACCGCTGTTATTCTGTTTTGTGTCGCTATTCATGACCGGATGCGGCATACCTATGTATAGTAACCAATCCTAGTAAAGAGAAAAAGGAAATTAAAGCACATATAAAACCTACCTGTAAGTCCATGTCCAGTTGAAAAAGTCCTCATAAACAGGGTTACAAACTGGATAATTATCTGCAGAGTCATTGGCAGCAAATATGTACTTTTGGTTATACCCTCTGTGTCTAGGAAACTGCTGGATTCCTTTACTCACATCCTGGAGGTTAAAGATAATACCATCAAAGTACCGAATATCACCTAACATCTTCTGATTTGAGGTCAAAAAACAGTTGAAGTTAAAACACTTTTTGTCTATGAAGTGTTTTTGTCCAGTTTCTGTAAGGCCGTGGATTTTGTTCCAAAGTAACAAGTATTTTATGTCTGGGAGGTATCTGATTAGCTTCAATTTTAATATAGGGTTAAATGATCTGCGGGTTAAGATATATGAGATAAAAATAAGGCACATCAAATTCGCGATCAGCCGACAAAACTTTGACATTCGTGGCATTTTCAAAAAGTACATTGTAAATTGACACAATTTTTAAATAATATTTAATTATTTTAGAAGTTCACTTAAGTTTTCAGACACAAACGAGATGTTAGTTCGATAGTCTAGATATGACTGTTAATTTCCGTTGTATTTACTGCATAATCTGTTCAGTTTACAAAACATTTTCTTGCGAGAATTTTAGAGTTAAGAGAGGTTGTGTTCGAATTCTTTCGCTGAATTCCAGCGCAAGATTCTACGGAGAAGCAGCTCGGAGATGATGGAATTTTCGTGAATAAAATAGTACAGCAAGGTCTAGTATGATGATGGTATCTATTGTAATAAACTTGACTTATTTTACTAAATTAACATAACGTAAGTAGGTGTAGGTATTTTATGTTTCTCTGAAATTCAATATTTGAGTGTTATATTTTTGGTATGATCTATGTTAATCGTAGGTGTGTAACGTGACAATTCTATGTCGCGTTACATCCTTCACTTAACTAGACATTACACTTTTAAACAATAATACGATACAACATTTACACTCATATACTAACAATATGCCACGACATCTAGCGGTATGGCGGCGTACTCACTGCCCAAACACTCGATTCTCAAATATCGAGATCCAAGCATTTTCTCAACGCAGTTCGCCAAGTCTACCGCAGATGGCGTTGCATGCACCTTGTAAAAATTCAATACTTACTTTTATGGATGTATAATCTATTTTAATTATTTATATCATCTTTATTTACTAAATTAAATAATCCTTTTCTTAGTAGAAACTAAATATAAATAAAATATTAAATATCATAAGACAAAATTCAATCAGTGTCAACGACTGAAGCAAAACTGATGTGAAAGTTGTCTTTGCCTTGAGTGACGCAAGATATGTGTCAAAGTTTTACTTTATGGTATCACCAAGATTTATTGCATCATCCATTCTAGAACATTTTGGAAACAAATTCGTTTTTAATAATTAATAACGCCGGTAGTTTTATATCGGGTATAAAAGGACAGTTTCGTCTGTAATCATTCTCTTTCCACGCCTGGACTCAAATGTGAAACTTCTGATCTACGTACTACAAACTTATTTCTTTGGATAGTATTTCCCGTGTCTTTTTATTATGAATTCGGGTTACTTCCAAGTTGGGAAGTCTTTGACGGTCTACGCTGCTGGTTTCTCCGATTACTGCTGGATTTATACACCTGACGCCCGTCAAAACTTATCACTGGAGCCGTCGAGAAGCGTGGTGTTTTCTTCAGTCGCCCTGCTGGCTGAGACCACTCCTTCACAAGCCTACCGCCACGAGGGCGTTCTCCAGACGACCTGCTTCCTGCTTCGACAGACGCCAAGGACCACGCCTGCACAGCTCAAAACCCACTGCACCTCTCCGAGCAGACTTCAGGGACGTTCGGCGAAAAATAACACGAGGTGTTTCTATTCCATTATTTTATCCGGGTTGAGCCCTAGTAACTTTCCTCTCTTTTTTTCTGACGCTAACGTCAGATGGCGCCCAATTCTTCAAACTAATTAAATCTGCTGTACCAGGTGCTCAAAGATTCTGTAATTGCTGCACTGTAGGCACTAAGCCGTAGAATTCTAAGCTCTTCAAGCCAGCGTCGGTCTGTACTACCCTCACTGTAAAATATTTAATTTATATCTGTAAATCTGAAATCTGTAATTCTATAAATCTGTAATCTCTAGCCTGTAATCTTTAATCTAAGTGATAGATTCACCGTAAACCAAGTCATTTCTGATATAACCTCTGTTTATCTTGCCACATGTATAGGAAATAGAATCTACGAACCTACTCGCTCTACCGACTTCTCTTGTTTCTTTTATTATATGTACTAAAAGCATAACCTAGTTTTATTTATATTCTATTACTCTAAATACTTGTTACAGGTGTGTAGTTTCAACTGCTTTTATTTAGGCTCGCGAGTTTAACCCGATCAAGCTAAAAAGAAAGACATTCCAAGAATGTTATAAAGTGTAAGTAGGTACCTAAATAATAAAAATAAACAGTCTTTCCCTTCCACTTGACGGCAAAACACGTTTTATCATCAATCAGCGCCCTAAAGGAAAATGAATAAATTGAATGCAAGAAAAATTAGATTTGATTTGTCACAATGAGATTTCGCGCGTTTTTTCAAAATGGCGATAAAGCGGCGCGTGTATTGTCCACGTGACGTGGGTCCAGGACTGTCCCGTTTTTTGAATAGGAGCCCGATTAATGCTGTACAAGAACATCGTTTTGATGGACGCTTTAGAAAACATTTTTTTTTGTTGTGAATCTTTGGACTTGACGGGGGAAAAGGTAAGATTTGCGTTCGTGATTTGCCTTTCTGGAATTACGTATAATCGTGGAAATTAAATAGGTCTTGACACGTATCAACATACTACCAAGGAACAACCGAACCAAATGACACAATGGAATATCGTCCTGTTGAAATATCGTGTCGTAGTGTTTCTGAGTATAATTTTTAGGGTTCTGTACCCAAAGGTAAAACGGGACCCTATTACTAAGACTCCGCTGTCTGTCTGTCCGTCTGTTTGTCTGTCTGTCTGTCCGTCTGGCCGGCTGTATCTAATGAACCGTGATAGTTAGATAGTTGAAATTTTCACTGATGATGTATTTCTGTTGCCGCTTTAACAACAAATACTAAAAACAAAATATTTAATATAAATATTTAAGGGGACAAACGACAAACAAACCCATACAACAAACGTGATTTTTTTGCTCGATTTTGCTCGATATTGTTAACGGCAACAGGTAGACGCTTGACATTCACATAATATTTAGTTATATATTGAAGTAAAACTTCTTTACGCACGCTTGACTTGGGGAGTACCTAAGCATTCGCAACGTAAGTTGAGAGGGAGATAAAAGATAATGAAGATAGAAAGAGAGAAAGTTACGTTTCGTATATTACTGTAAATCACTCCGTCATGCTGTATAATAGAGTTCATTTTGCTATAGATAAAAAAAGTATTTACGATGTTTCGTATTTAGAATCTACCAGCTTCGATTTACGATAACGTTCAGCTATTCCACAACAGATGCCAGGCAGCAGCAGAAAATAACTTATGTACTTACTGTATGCGCCTCGAAATAAGGTTGCCAATTCCATAAAGCATTATTTTTACCGCTACTCAGCCAGTGCGTTGATACAAAATATTGTCATCATCGATAAATTGGATCCGATTTTCGGATTGATTAAAATGTTATATGTGACTAAATGAGCTAAAAATGTTTGGAGGGTTTTTGAGATATTGGGGACCAAGAGGGGTAAAAAAAATTAAAATAAGGCTATTAGGCTAAGTGGGACGTCAAATGATAGGTCTTCGCAGCTCACCGGCTTACTCCCCAAGTCAAGCGTGCGTAAAGAAGTTTTACTTCAATAAATAGAATAAAATAGAAAATCCAGGTTCGCCAAAGCCGTCTCCGAATCATTATCCCGTCTTTACATAAACATCACGTCTGCCGGTTTTGAAATGTAAATGGAGGCGGCGACCCGATGCAAATTGTTGAATAATCTGCTTATTGAGATGCGGCGACAATGAGCCTCTCCGACGACTGTTCTACGACATCGATCCACTTCGCAATGAGGATTGTCGCCTCAACATTTGTGTTTACCAACAAAACAAATTCCTTTGGAACACGGTCGAATCATAAAAATGGAGATGCCTTGCTTACACTTCATCATCAATTAAATGAGCGTTGGGCGCAAAACATCCAATATTATGCTGAGCTGAACGCCATTTTGGTGCGCAGACACACGTCTGAGTCGAACTGTTTTAATTAATTCAATTGTACTTACTGTTCTTCATAATTGTTTCATGTGACGTTTTGTTATGACGATCTAAACAATGCAATCTCTAAGGTCGTAAAATGATTCAATGTAAACAATCTACTTCTAAATGAAAAGAAAACAAAGTGTATTAGATTTATACTACCTAATGTTACACAAGATAAAGCAGATATAAAAATCAGAGACGAGGAGTTGGCTCTTGTGAACACTCCCGCATTCTTAGATAATAAGCTTCAATGGGGCCCTTACATTGATAAGTTGTCGAAGAGACTTAGTTCTGCGGCATACGCAGTCAAAAAGATCCGTCTTTTTACAGAAGTAGACACAGCTAGACTAGTTTACTTCAGCTACTTCCACAGCATTATGTCATACGGTATACTGCTGTGGCGGAGTGCTGCAGGTATAAACACCGTTTTTGTGCTGCAGAAGAGGGCTGTTTGTGCAATTTATAATATGGGCCCCAGAGAATCATTACACAATAAGTTTAAAGAAATAAATATTATGACATTCCCTTGTCAATACATCTATGAAAATCTGATTAAATAAACATAGTAATTTGTTTCAGAAAAAGAGCGATAATCATAATTTTATTACTAAAAATAAAGATAAGCTGTTGCCACTTGTAGACTCCATAAAGTTAGTAAATCGGTAGGGCAAGGGTGTACGCTTTTATAACAAACTCCCAAGTGATGTACAAAAATTGGCAATTAATGTGCCATCTAAGTATAATCATATTTTAAAATTATACCTAGTGTAAATTATATAATCTAAATACCTACCTATAAATACGTGAAGAGAAAAGCTTATTGCGCGTACTGAGGAGTTTGAGATTTGCCATAGTTAAAGGTTATATTATTTAACGAGGTTATCGACAGAGAACCAAGGTGATCGACATAGGTCAGAGGGTCAGCAAGCTGAAGTGGCAGCGTTCTATTAAGATATAGGTATCTAATTCATTCTATTTCTATGTTCCGACAGGAGACCAACAGTTTTATTACACGCCTTCCAACTTTAGTCATCGACAGCTTTCGATGATACAATAACACCATCATATCTATTGCTCAACAAATCCTCTTCTATAGGGTACTGTCAGTGAGTAAGGGCTACGTGCCCATCGTCAGTCAAAACAGCTAACTGCGCGTATATCATGGAACCGCATTGAAGTTGCCCTATTAGCGGAACCAAATCACGAGTTATGAAGCGGCCCATCGGAACCCAAGTAGCCTGTAGCGTGTCGTGAGCCGTGTTCCAGTTCGCGTTCAGACCATGTGTACCTTACCTTACTATAATAAAAATAAAGAAATATTGCTGGACATTTCACACAGCACTATCTAGCCCCAAACTATGCAGAGTGCAGACCTTGTACTATGGGAACCAGATAACTGATAGAATACTTATATACATTTTTTGTAAACACATACTTATAATATATAGAGAAACAACCAGACCGGGAACAAATATCTGTAGATCATGCAAACATTTGTTCCGCGGCGGGAATCGAACCCGAATATTCGCCCACTGCACCACGGAGGTCGTCAATAATAATAATATAATGTGTTGCAATTTAAACTAATTATATTGAAGGGACGGTTTCTACACGAAAATAAAAAAAAATGTCTCTATATAATTTTCTTAGTTTATTAGAAAAATCTCGAGAAATACTATAAAATGCTGCTCGATGAAATGTTAGAGAACTAGCGTATTGTACGATGCCACAGATTACTAAAAAGTTACCATAAGCCGTACATCGACCCCGCTCGTATATTGACCCGGCCCGGTCATCGCACTAAAGCAAACATCAGAACGCGCACGGTGCGTGCGGCAGGGTGATAAGTACCTACATGTTAGGCACAAAAACTCAAAATAAAGTTTTTTGGATTAAAAAATGAACATTATTTATCTCTTATTTACTAGCTGACCTGCCTGCAGCTTCGCACGCATGGTTTGTCAATAAAAACATTACCCTCTTTCTGCGCAATTGGATAAAAAGTAGCTTATGTTACTCAGGAATAATGTAGCATTCTAATGATGTAAGAATTTTTTTAATGAAATCAGTAGTTTTTAAGTTTATTCGTTACAAAAATACAAACCTTTCTTTTTTGGTCCGTATTTCTATCAACTTTTAAAATGTAAAAAGTGGTTATTGTGACATAACGATAATAGTTGGACATATGGTATGCCAAAGTTTTTTGTAGATATTAATATGTTCTTTATTATTATAGAACATACTTTTGTTCTATCATCAATAGTTTCCGCAGCGCATGCGACAAAATACGTTTTAGGGCACTTTTTTACACCTTGGGTTACGTTACTTACAGTCGTGCTCGAGCCGTCGTACAGTGCGGACCTCTCTGGGGCGTCGTTACGCTGCCCGTTGAATATACGAAGATTCGATCGTCGTTAGTGGTCGAGGCAACATCGCCTATAAAAGGCTCCTCAGATCGCGCGGCACGCATTCGATCGTCGTTAGTGGTCGCCGCTATAGCATGCAGCGGCCACACCTTAGGAACCTAGGCTGGTAGAGGGGGGCTCGAGTGCCGAAACACTTTGTTGTAGCAACGGCGTGTTTCGGCCCTCGAGTCGGCACGGTCACTCCCCGTGCTAGTGCTCGTTGCTTCGGCGTCAACGCAATCCACCTCAAGTGGCGAGGCAACCAGGCAACTGTAGAAGGCCTGAAGGTAGCGATAGAAGTTTTTATCGTTGCCAGATACTGCGTCCTGTTCCCTTCCAGTCGTAGCGGTTCTCCGTTCCACTGGGTCAAGGGGAGTAAGGAGGAGAGGGTGCATCTGTGTACGGCGCGCACACTTATGCAACTTAATATATCCTGCGCATCTGACTTGGCTTTGTCATTCCGAGTTTAAAAAAGTCCTGGGCTTGGTCTAATACCTGGACACGGGTGGCCTAAGGAGAGGAGAGTGGTCGCTCTAGCACTGCATCGGGGTGACAGTGTGGTTCGGCAGCACTCTTTGAGACAAAGCAGCTTTATTTAGAGAGGCACTGCTTTCCTCGCTCAGCCGGGGAGGGGGCTAGAAAAGGTGCCCCAAACAAACGCTCATTCCTCGCAATAAGAATAAATCTAAAAACATGCAGATGAATATGACTTTTGGTGCGTGGAATGTACGTACTCTTTTAGACCGACCCAACAACCTCTGCCCAGAACGTAAAACCGCCATTGTGGCTCGCGAGCTCAAACGCTATGACGTCGACATAGCCGCTCTCAGCGAAACACATCTAGCTGACGAAGGTGAGCTTGTTGAACGTGGTGGTGGGTACACTTTCTTCTGGAAAGGCACACCAGCTTCTGAGCCTAGACGGTCAGGAGTAGGCTTTGCTATTAAAACTACTTTAGCCTCTAAGTTGGAAGAACATCCAGTTGCTATCTCTGATCGTGTCATGTCCTTACGTTTCCATCTTCGAAACAATAAATACTTAAATGTTATCAGCGTATATTCGCCAACACTCGACAAAAGTGATGACGTCAAGGACAAATTTTATGAGGAAGTGTCAGAAGTGCTGACTAAAATCCGGCGCTGTGAGAAAGTTTTGCTTCTTGGCGACTTTAATGCTCGCGTCGGACGTGATTTTGAAGCTTGGCCTCGGGTGATAGGGCGACATGGCATTGGTAACATGAACAGTAATGGGCAACTGTTACTAAGCCTCTGTTCCCAATTTCATCTGGGTATTACCAATACCATGTTTAGACTCCCAAATAAATACAAAACTACCTGGATGCACCCAAGGTCCAAGCATTGGCATCTTATTGATTATGCTATAGTCCGTCAACGGGATATAGCAGATGTCAAAGTAACGAGAGTAATGAGGGGCGCAAACTGTTGGTCGGATCACCGACTTGTTGTTACAAAACTATTTTTGCGTCTTAGCCCTTGCCGTAGACCACGCAGGGCTAAGCCTAACTGTCTTCATCTGAAAAAGCTAGAGTCTGCTGAAATATTGGCAAATTACAGGGAAGCTGTCAATACCTTTACAGCAGGCATACACCCCGAAGATGAACAGTTAGACGAGGGCTGGAAACTGTTAACTACAAATACCATCAATGCGGCTACTGAGATCTTAGGCCAAAAACCTCGTGTCTGTGAAGACTGGTTTTACGAAAATGATAATACATTGACAGTCGCCCTAGAAAAACACCGCCAGCTCCTTCGAAAGGGAAATCAGACAACTGCTTCTGAAAAAATAAAGGAGAGTACGAGCCAAATAAGGAGACTAACTCGAAACGCAAAAGATGAGTGGTGGCTGAACAAGGTTCGCTATATTCAGTGGCTTGCTGATTCGAATAGACTCGGCGATTTCTTTAACGAGATTAAAAAGTTAGTAGGAAGTCCACATCGAGTAAACGTACCACTGAAATCACTTTCAGGTACCCTCCTGGTAAGCAAAGGAGAAGTTCTTACTCGCTGGGCAGAACACTATAACAGCTTACTCAATGTGGATCGTTCTGCTGACATAAACTATTTAGCATCACTTCCTGCCTTACCACAAGCCGTAGATCTGGATCAGCCTCCTTCTCTTGAGGAAGTTATCATCGCCATCAAAGCGCAGAAAAACAATAAGGCTGTCGGCATCGATAACATACCAGGAGAACTATTAAAATATGGCGGAGATGAGTTGCACTACAAGATTTGGCAATTTTTCCAGCGCATGTGGGAAATGGAGTTCGTTCCTCCTAGTTTTGGCGTATCACTAATTTGCTCTTTGTATAAAAATAAAGGTGATCGATCTGTTTGCAACTCTTATAGGGGTATATCACTTCTGTCTACTCCAGGAAAAACTTTTGCCAGAGTACTCTTAAATCGTCTTATGGAGCTCTCTGAAAGTATATTGCCTGAAACGCAATTTGGGTTTAGACCCAATCGCGGCACATGCGAGGCCATATTCTCTCTTAGACAACTGCAAGAGAAAAGCAGGGAACAGTGTCAACCTCTGTTTCTCTGTTTTGTTGATCTGGAGAAAGCTTTTGACAGTGTACCTCGCGAAGCTTTGTGGATTGTGCTTTCGAAACTTGGTTGCACCGACAAATTTATACGCTTGATAAGACTTCTTCACGACAACATGACTTGTTGCGTAACCGTCAATGGTGAGCAGACAGAGCAATTCCCTGTCACTTGTGGTGTAAAACAAGGCTGTGTATTAGCACCCACTCTTTTTGCTCTGTACTTTTCCGTTGTCGTGAGGGAGACTTTACAAGCCAACACCGAAGGGATCCGCATACGTTTTCGCACAGATGGCAGTATCTTTAACCTGGCTAGGTTAAAAGCGCACACAAAGGTATCGTATGACCTCATTACCGAATTGATGTATGCTGATGACCTATGTTTCGTTGCGGAATCTTCTGAGGGACTCCAGGACTTGATGACTCGGCTTGACGCTGCGTGCTGTAGATTTGGCCTCAAAATTAATATTACAAAGACAGAGGTGATGGCCATGGACACTGTTAACCAAGCTCCACTGAATCTGCAAATCGATGGAAAGCCCATAAAACAGGTCGATACATTCAGATATCTGGGAAGCAGCATAACAACAAAATGCGACCTTGACTCGGAGATCAACAGCAGACTTGGCTCCGCTATGGCTGCTTTTGGTAAACTACGAGTCCAGGTATTTCGCTCCCATAACATCAAATTGAGTACCAAGATTAAGGTGTATATGGCTATTGTACTTCCTAACATCTTGTACTCGTCAGAGACATGGTGCCTGTATCGCAGACACATACGCACGTTAGACAGATTCCATCTGAAATGCCTCCGCGACATTCTTAACATCAAGTGGTCGGATCGGGTCCGTAATACCGATGTTCTACGACGGGCTAATGTCTGTGGCATAGAGGCATATTTGATGCGGTGTCAGCTGCGTTGGTGCGGGCACCTGTCTCGGATGTCTGATGAGCGAAGGGCGAAACGCATTTTCTTCTGTGAACTAGAACATGGTAAGCGGAAACGCGGAGGTCAGTTCCTACGTTTCAAAGACGTACAGAAGAGGCACATGAAGAGGTGTTGTATCGATCCGTCGCGCTGGGAGGCTCTCGCTGAAAAACGACCTGAATGGAGGCGTCATGTTCAGGACAAAGTGTACGAGTTTGAAGAAGAAAGGAGGCAAGAACTAGACTTAAAACGAGATCAGCTTAAAAGTCGACCGCCGGCTAATATCAATTACAACTACATTAATGGCGCCCTAACTTGTGTTCATTGTAACCGGACTTTTAGCGCAAAAATAGGGTACATCAGCCACATACAGGCTAAACACCTAGGCCAATAATCACAAAGTCAAGTCTCTGTAGCCGAAATCGGCTAGGAGGATTATTATTATTATTACGTTACTTAAGTTTTAGTAAGGATCCCTAATCTTCTCTAGCAATAAATATAGCTTATGTCACTCAAAGTGAATGTAGCTTTCTAATGGTGAAAGAATTTTTGAAATCAGCACAGTAGTTTTTGAGTTTATTCATTACAAACATACACACAAAAATACAAATCTTTCCTCTATACCTAGTCAGGTCATAAGTATTGTCACACAGTAAAAACTTTTCTTTTAGAATGCTGGCCACAAAAAAGTTTATTGAATTCGAATTTCGGATTGTTCATGAAAATAAAAATGTATACTTTTTTGAATTTTACTCATTTTTAAATATGGAGTGGACGTTTAAAGAAGACCGTGTTGCAGTTATTGCGTTGCATCGTTGCGGTTACGCGCCAATTCAAATTTTTGACGTACTGAAAAATTTGAATATAACCAAAAGATTCGTTTATCGCACCATCAAACGATACAATGAAGACTCTAGTGTAGATGACAGGTCAAGAAGTGGTCGCCCTCGGTCTGTTAGGACTCCAGATAAAAGTTGTGAAGGCGCGAATTCAAAGAAATCCCAAACGTAAGCAGAAACTGTTGGCCCTTCAGATGGGGTTAAGCAGAACCACGGTGAAAAGGGTGTTAAATGAAGACTTAGGGCTTCGGGCATATCGAAGAAAAACAGGACATCGTTTGAATGCTTGTCTAATGGGCATGAGACTGAAGAGATGCCGCGCTTTGTTGAAGCGGTACGCGGGAAAAAATATCGGGAAATTCTATTTTCGGATGAAAAAATTTTTAACCGTAGAAGAGAGCTACAACAAACAAAATGATAAGGTGTACGCACACAGTAGTGAAGAAGCGAGCAACCGTATTCCGCGTATCCAACGATGTCATTTTCCATCCTCGCTCATGGTATGGTTGGGAGTTTCTTATTGGGGCTTAACAGAGGTACATTTTTGTGAGTAAGGTGTAAAAACGAATGCAGTTGTGTATCAAAATACAGTCCTGACGAACCTTGTGGAACCTGTTTCTCATACCATGTTCAATAACAGGCACTGGGTATTCCAACAAGATTCGGCGCCAGCTCATAGAGCGAAGAGCACACAAGACTGGCTGGCGGCACGTGAAATCGACTTCATCCGGCACGAAGACTGGTCCTCCTCCAGTCCAGATTTGAATCCGTTAAATTACAAGATATGACAACACTTGGAGGAAAAGGCGTGCTCAAAGCCTCATCCCAATTTAGAGTCACTCAAGACATCCTTGATTAAGGCAGCCGCCGATATTGACATGGACCTCGTTCGTGCTGCGATAGACGACTGGCCGCGCAGATTGAAGGCCTGTATTCAAAATCACGGAGGTCATTTTGAATAAACTTTAGTGTCATAAGAATCTATGTTTTGTTAAGTTCATTTTGGTATATAAATGGTTACATAATGAATAAACTTGTTTCAATTATTTTATATTAAACATGTGACAGAATTTACGACCTGACTAGGTATTAGTATAGATAGTATAGATGGTTTCAAAACATACTCAGTCATTATTGGCAGTTTAAATTGTTAAAGTTAAGGTTGAAGCCAAAATGAACAAGTTATCATAGAAAATATAATAATTTAAACATTTTATTTTTCAGGAAAGTGACTGAAACAAATGCCTCAGCGCCGGTGGTGTGCCTCGGACCAAGACAGATAACAACATAATGATCGTATATACGTTTTTTGACAAAAAAGTTATTTAACTATTTTCTAACATCTATTTTCGTTGTTTAACTAATTAGTTAAGAGCTTCGTTACATTTTTATTTAATTTTATTGGCAAGCGCTTGACCATTGATAGTAGTTTTACGCATACAAAGTAGCAGGTTGCAGCTATTTTAATTTATTTATTGAAGTACAACTTTACGCACGCTTGACTTGGAGAGTAAGCTGGTGAATGTGTTACGAAAAGTGCGAACGGAAGTTGAGAGGGAGATATAAGCTAGTGAAGATAGAAAGAGAGAGAGTTACGTTTTGTATATTTTTAAACATTAATGTGCGAGTGCGCGTTGCGTCTGTCCAGAATGAACATAGACTGATGGACCTACAGACGTGTGGACAATTTTGTTATTGAAATATTTTATAAATTAATATTTTAAAAAAGAAGTTTTACTTCTGTGGTATGGTCTAAAGCACACTTGTTTTTTTGTAATTAAAACGACCATAAATTACTAACAAATTAATAATTACTCTAAATATAAAATAACAACATAACAACCAAATTCACAAAATAAACATTATAATATATCAAGAATAAATTGTCAGAAAAATACCAATGTCAGTGAGAAAATCATTATTAGCAAGCAAGCCAAAAATATATAAATTTAAATAATAATTGAGTTAATGCAAAAGAGTACATAGTTACGTCAATAAAATACAAATAACTGTAATGATGTGTCCTTACTATGAACGCGGCAAATCGTGCAAGTTTTCTCGTAAAATTAGCTATAAACTCAGAAAGATCACTCAACTCGGAAGGAATTTATGTTTTATAAGGAAATATTGCGGGCCACGTCATGGCATACCTAAGCACCCAATCCTGTTAACGATTATTTTAATAAAGTTTGATCTGGGGTCCAATTTACGTTCTATACTAATATACTAATCTATACTAATATTATAAAGAGGAAAGATTTGTATTTTCGTGTGTGTGTATGTTTGTAATGAATAAACTCAAAAACTACGGGTCCGATTTCAAAAATTCTTTCACCATTAGAATGCTACATTATCCCTGAGTAACATAGGCTACTTTTTGTCCAACTGCGCGAGGGAGGGTAATGTTTTTATTGAAAAACTACGCGTGCGAAGCCAAAATTATAACATGATAAAAGGAAAAATTGGTATCTGGAGGAATTTACTAGCTGGTTCAAATCTTTCACTCCACGTTGGGGTTTGTTTTAGAGAGTCGATAGCTGACAAGGGTTGGATTTAAGTGGACTGTATGTTTGCGAATTAGACCGAAATTTACCTATGCCTAGAATACTCAAAACCAATAGCATTTGTAACGTTCTTCTAATGATAGGACGACCACACTGCTGCAAATGGAAGAATCACAGGAATAGAATACAGCAGCGTTAGGGGAACGGAACATGCACGTACCTGTAGATCTCTGGATACCAGGAGCCAGTGTCCTGGGGACACCACGCCAAGGTCAACGGGGTGACCCTAGCGCCACGTGCAGCCGCTAAGGTCGTATCGACACTTCCAGCACTTGTTTTTCACGGAAAGTTCACATGTTTAGTTCAATAACACATAAATAGCGAGTTCTAGTGGAAATTTGTAGGATTCCACCAAAATAGAAGAAAATGAGTCGCACGCGCGCGCATCGTTGTGATTCTCACGGAGGTTCAAAGGCGTCTCTCATTGGCAGCGGCCAATGAATTTGAAGAGTGGCGTTGGCGGTCGGACGTCAGAGTGGGACGGCCTATAAGGTGCGCGTGCATGCGGAAAGGAGAAAAGGGATAGGATAAGTCGTTACAAATGCATCTTGGCGAGTAATACAAAATAACTGGATGAATATCCACCATCTCCCCCTCCTTGAAGGATTCCTTCGAAAGCGAAAGAATTATAAAATAGCGTAGCGGGATAAATATAAAATAGCGATGTGAATAGCGGTTTGCGGTTTAAATATATAGCGGAAAAACAAATTAAAAAATAGCGGGGTTGGATAAGAATATCCGAAAATGTTGAAAGTGCATGGTCACCCTACTGTATAGGGAGCGGCGACAATTTTGTCGTCGGCCTGACATACGCGCTATCACACGTTTCTACTCGCGCACAACGAATTCGTCCGTCCTTACCGGGAAAAACCTCTGAAACTCTTCCGATTTTCCAAGATAATGGAGGTGCGTTTTCGTTATTTAAAAGAACAATAGTTCCTACTGTGAGTGGATTACTAGCGGTGTTCCACTTTTCGCGCATTTGCAAATTATGGAGGTATTCATTCTTGAATCGTTTCCAAAATGTTTGGACTAAAGAGTCCATCAAAGAATGTCGAGACAAAAGATTTGTTCGTTCTCCACTCATATCAGCTGCGGGTAGAAAAGCTAGCGGTTTAGTTGAGAGAAAGTGCGACGGTGTTAATGCCGTCGGCTCCGAAGGGTCGGAGCTTAGAACGTACAAAGGTCGGCTGTTTAGTACAGCTTCGACCTGGTTAAGCACCGTAAGCATTTCCTCATAGGTGAGGATCTGCTTTCCGATCACACGAAAGAGAAGAGACTTGATACTCTTTATATTCGCTTCCCAAATTCCACCAAAATGGCTTCCTAGGGGCGGTGACCTTTTCCAAATGATGTTGTGTTTAGCGAGTTCATTATTAAATGTTTTATAATATTCGTCAGATTTTAAAAATGTAAACAGTTCCTTTAAGTAGGATTCTGATGCGATGAAATTGGTGCCGTTATCGCTGTATATAAAATTGCATGGACCACGTCTAGATAAGAAGCGCTTGAACGCGTCCAAGAATGTAGCAGAAGTAAGATCTGACGCTAGTTCTATATGTATAGCTTTGGTGACTAAACACACAAAGACACAGAGATAAGCCTTCTGGCTACGTACACCTCGTTTCCTAATCGTCGTTATATATAGCGGGCCAGCGTAATCGACACCTGTATGCGTAAAAGCCTTGCATGATTCGACGCGACAGCTGGGTAGATCTGACATAGCGGGAAAAGTAGGTTTAGGGTTAAGCCTAAAACAACTAACACATTTGTGAATGCGGTTGCGCACTAAGCGCCTAGCTGATAAAAACCAATATTTTTGTCGCAATACTGACATCAGCAATTGTGGTCCAGCGTGACTATTTTCACGATGGTACCAATCGACAATCAGTTCTGAGATATGCCCATTTTTAGGCATGAGAGCGGGGTGTTTCTGATCAAAGTCCAGACTTGAATATGAGAGGCGACCTCCGACTCGAACAACTCCATCAGAAATGAATGGTGATAACTTCCTTAAAGCGGTAGAACAAGACTTATTTTTCTGAATGTTTTTTATATCACTAGCGAAATTACTTTGCTGAACAGCCTGAATAATTTTATTTTTAGCAATTTCTAAATCCTCAGCTGTGATCGTTTCATTGCGAGGAAGTACTTTCAAAAATCGAAGTACGATAGCGGTGGATCTTATATATTTCAGCCAAGAGGAGAACTTAGAACCTAACGTTATGAGAAGATTCTCCTCCTTCGCCACAGTGACATGAGAAACAGTTTTCTCTTCAGGCAATTGATTTTGGGAAGGGGAATAAATCTCAACTGGCCAATCAGCGAGAGGCGAGGACATCCAGGCAGGTCCTTTGAACCAAAGTTCATTATTTGAAATCTGCGAGGGCAGGAGCCCGCGAGAAACTAAGTCAGCAGGGTTCTCAACGCCTGCGACGTGATATACATTTTGCGATGGCGAAGTAGATTGGAAGTCTGATATGCGATTTGCGACGTAAGTTTGAAACTTATGCGGAGAGGAAGTTACCCAACATAAAGCGACGGTCGAGTCAGAAAATATAAAAACGTTATCTATATGACAACGAGCGGATAGCGAATCATAAACAGCGCGTAATACCTTAGCGAGAAGCACTAGGCCGATTAACTCAAGCCTAGCCAGCGTGATTGTTGGTTTGGCTGATGCGACGCGGGACTTCGAGCACAAAAGCGAGATTAAAGGTGGCTGGTGACCATTAGAGACATGTAGGTATAATACACAGCCGTAAGCCTTTTCACTTGCGTCCGAAAATGCGATAAGCGTGATTTTAGAACCGGTTTCCTCAATTCCTACGTGGCGAGGGAATTTGAGGTGCGAGATTAGTGGTAGCTCAGATAAATATCTTTGCCATAGAGCGATGATATCACAGGGTAGCTTGTCATCCCAATTGATGTTCAAAAGCCATAGTTCCCTGATTATCAGTTTAGCGTAAAGAATTACGGGTCCGACGAGTCCTAAGACATCGTACAGACGAGCGGTCATAGATAAAATAGCGCGTTTTGTAAAAACAGATGGCGGGACCGAGGTCAAAAAGATAAAATTATCGGATGCGGGGAGCCAACGTAGCCCTAATATCTTGAACGTGTCATCTTCATCGAACGAAATGGATTCAGACTGTCTGTGAGAAACGGGTATGTGTTGTAGCAGCTCAGATGAGTTGCTAGTCCACTTTACTAAGTCGAATCCACCAGCTTTAAACATCTGAATCAACTCTTGTGCAATCTTGGCTGCTTGATTCACAGAAGAAGCAGAAGACGCTAAGTCGTCCATATAGACGTCACGAGTTATGACGTCAGCGGCAAGAGGCCATCTTTGTCTTTCATCTTGAGCCAGTTGACGTAAAGTGCGCAGCGCCAACATAGGAGAAGACCGGAGGCCAAAAGTAACACGTTCGAATTGAAACGTTTCCAGCGGAACGTCCGGTGAGAACCGGTATAAGATCCGTTGATAACAGCGGTGCGAGGGGTGCGTATAAATACATAAATACATCATCTTCACGTCAGCGAAAAAGGCGATACGATGTATGCGAACATTTAATAAAATGTTAAATATATCGGCTTGCAAGTTGCAGCCCTTATATAAAATATCGTTAAGAGACAGCCCTGAATCAGTCGAGGCGCTGCCGTCCAAGACGATGCGAACCTTAGTCGTAGACTTGTCGTCCCGAACTACAGGATGGTGCGGTAGGTAATAACCTGGAGAAGTACAATCGTCAACAGGAACGCGCGTTAAAATACCTTTGTCTAGATAATCATAAATTATTTCATTATATTTTTTATTTAAGTCCGGTGATCGTAAAAACTTTCTCTCGAGGCATAAAAACCTCTTCTTAGCGATAATGTAGGAGTTACCTAGCTTTTGCGGGTCGTCTTTAAATGGAAGCTGGACTACATAACTACCATCGTCATTTCGAGTAGTAGTCGAAGTGTAAATTTCTTCACAGCGTTGATCGTCAGGACTTAAGAACAACTGGGAAGGTGGTTCCTCAGTGGACCAGAACCTTTCCACGAGTTGGTGTGGCGGGTCATTCGTAAATGCACAAAAGGTATGTGAAATGGAGCGCGGGGATAGAACGGGTGCGTTTCCCATAACGATGTAACCTAAAGTTGTTTCCAAGGCAGCGGGTAAATTATTATCAGCGGTAATTTTATTAAATAGGAGAATTTGACAATACAAGTTCACACCTAAAAGTAGGTCAATAGGACCAGGCTCGGAAAAGTCATCATCAGCCATGGGTAGATTACGTATGTGGTGAAGAGAGCTGACGTCGACGCGCGAGTCGGGCAGCTGCGACGTGATACTATCCACCACCATGGGCTGGATGTGGTACTCATGTCCGTCCTCAAAGCGAGAAGTGAAGCGAAGTGAGGTTACTCCCAGAATTTTCTGAGAGGCCCCTCCTATACCTTGTACTTTAGAAAAGCGGCTTTGCGTGGAAATAGGAAGCGATAAGCGCTTACTACATGCAGCGGAAATATACTCACTTTGAGAGCCGGGATCGACCAAGCATCTCAAAAAGTGAGGGCGATTAAAATTATCTAAAACCTTTATTTTAGCAGTTGCCAATAACGCAGTTGTTATTGTTTGCGACGCGTGATCATATGATACAGTACAGACAGATGTGTTACTGTTCGGATCGATATCGGGTGCGGATAGTGAATTATCGACCTTATACGCATGGGGCGCAAGGTCTCTAGCGTGAATTCGAGTATGAGACTCTGAAGAAATTGCATGCCTAGGCGCAGTGTGGCTTTGGTCATGAGCGGTAGCGGGCGAGTTGGCGTGCGATTTTTTATTAATGAGTTGTTTCTCGACTGATTTGTTGTAGATAACGGGCGGATTAAAATGGAGTAGCGAATGGTGTCTGGCCGAACAATGAGAACAAGCGTGCTTAGAAGCACATTCCTTTGTTTTATGTCTCACACTCAAACAGTTGTTACAATAAAAATTGCCTTTAATGAATTTATACCTATCAGGTGGCGTCAGTTTCATAAAAGCTGAACAGCGATAAAAGTGATCGTGTTTATCGCGATCACACAAAATACATTTATTCTCATTACTTGCACCACACACGCGGTCAGTGTTTACAAATGACTTGGTTTGCCCTGGTCTAGTACTAGGCACGGGCGCGTGCGCATTGCGAGCTTTGTGCTGAGTTTGCGGGTTTACGATAGGCACAGCTGATCTAGATAACACTTTATTCTGTTCCTTTACAAATTCAATTAGATTAGAATAGGTTGGAAGCTTATCTTTGCGATGCGTAATTTCGAATAACTTGACAGTCTCCGAGTCCAGTCTCTGGAGGGCGAGGTGTAACAGCATAAAGTCAGTCAAGTCGCCAAGACTCAGTTGTCTTAAGGCTTCCACAGACGTGTCGAAATTATTTAAAAATGATTCTAGACCGGAAGCAACATTAGCGGCTAGCGGTTTAAAACTCAACAACTGATTAAGGTATGAGCTAGCGAGTAGTCTGGGGTCGTCATATTTTTGCACAAGTGCCTCCCAAATAATAGGGTAATTCTCTGCGGTCGGGGGCAGCCGGGCGCAAACTGACGCGGCGGAACCAGACAACTTACCGACCAAATAATACACCTTGTCACTATCTGACAAAGATGTATTTTCATGGACAGTGCATTTAAACTGTTGGTAGAATAGCGGCCATGAGCGGACATCACCATTGAATGACAATAGTTCTATTCGAGGAAGCTTAGGTTGTGATTTCCCTAAATACGGGGGCGAAACTGATGTTTTAGATGGCGAATTTGTTTCTAAGACGTGTTTAACAAGACAATACATAATATCAAAATTCGTCCATTCTTGGTACCTGATAGCGTGTTTTGGGTTAATTTTTAGCGAAATAGCGTTATATGAATCTAATACCTTTTCGAAGTCTCTATGCAAATTATCAATATTATATGCACTGTGAAGCAAAGCCTTAAGGTTGGTAGAATCGGCATCCACCTTCTTAGCAAGATCATAAATTCCTTGCATGCGGGCAAATAGAATCTCGCGTTTAGATTCAAGCATGGCTTGCTGACATTCATCCTCGTTGTAGCCTTCTTCTGAGTGAGAAGAACTCGGTCCCTTATCTCTCTTACTCATTGTGAATATCAACCAACAAAAGGTATAAATGCGAAATCAAAAGAAAAAACTTCAAAAAGTATAATAGAACCGAAGTTGAAAACGATACCTATCTTCCTAGCGGTGCGCAGTTGGGTAAGTTATAAAATAAATAAGCCTACCACAGAATAGAAGCGAGCGCGAAATAGTTACTATGAAAGTATGTTGAGACAGTACAAACTATTCAATATTCTGTATTGACCAGTATGACACAGTTAATTAAATAGTAGGCGTGAGTTTAGCGTTTGAGTACAAACTGATGAAATATTATTTTGTGGTAGTCAGTTTGACTAGTAGTTTAGTATGGCGGCGTGCAGCGATAAGTTAAATACGAGTTGGAGCGAGCGGAGAACGTTCAAATAATGAAAAATGCGGGTAGATGTATAAAGAGCGAGCGAATACTTCTATGCTTTGACTCGTATTAAATGTAAATAATACAATGTTAGCGGTGCGGTTATAGAAACTTAGTTATATGTTTGTAAAACGTGTGATAGCGGAATGCGATGATTTTACGTAGGTCCTAAACTGATTAAAGTGGGGCGAGAAATAGCGAATTGAACGAGTTGATCCTGCGGGGTGCGAATAACAAGAGAATATGATCAACTTATTCTTTTTATCAGTAGGATTTAACGTAAAATATATAGGCGGGAATAATTAAATAAGTTGTGAATACAAGTACTAATGGATCGTGTCGTAAGACGGACTGAGATGAGCTCAATTGTCCGGCAGTATATTAAACTTAGCGTAAAAAATAGACGGATATTTTTGGAATATCCTGGCTCGTAGGACCAAACTATGGAGGAATTTACTAGCTGGTTCAAATCTTTCACTCCACGTTGGGGTTTGTTTTAGAGAGTCGATAGCTGACAAGGGTTGGATTTAAGTGGACTGTATGTTTGCGAATTAGACCGAAATTTACCTATGCCTAGAATACTCAAAACCAATAGCATTTGTAACGTTCTTCTAATGATAGGACGACCACACTGCTGCAAATGGAAGAATCACAGGAATAGAATACAGCAGCGTTAGGGGAACGGAACATGCACGTACCTGTAGATCTCTGGATACCAGGAGCCAGTGTCCTGGGGACACCACGCCAAGGTCAACGGGGTGACCCTAGCGCCACGTGCAGCCGCTAAGGTCGTATCGACACTTCCAGCACTTGTTTTTCACGGAAAGTTCACATGTTTAGTTCAATAACACATAAATAGCGAGTTCTAGTGGAAATTTGTAGGATTCCACCAAAATAGAAGAAAATGAGTCGCACGCGCGCGCATCGTTGTGATTCTCACGGAGGTTCAAAGGCGTCTCTCATTGGCAGCGGCCAATGAATTTGAAGAGTGGCGTTGGCGGTCGGACGTCAGAGTGGGACGGCCTATAAGGTGCGCGTGCATGCGGAAAGGAGAAAAGGGATAGGATAAGTCGTTACAAATGCATCTTGGCGAGTAATACAAAATAACTGGATGAATATCCACCAGTATCTTTGTAACGAATAGACTCAAAAAGTACTGGACCGATTTAAAAAATTCTTTCATCATTAGAATGATACATTTTTCCTGAGTAACATTAGCTACTTTTTATCGGATTGCGTAGAAAGAGGGTAATGTTTTTATTGACAAACCATGCGCGCGAAGCTGCAGGCAAGTCAGATAATTATTAATATTTTATAGAGGAAAGATTTGTTTGTATTAAATAGGCACCGAACTAATGGACCGATTTAAAAAATTATTTCACTGTTGGGAAGCTACACTATCCTCGGGTGACATAGGCTACTTTTTATTGAACTGCACAGAAGGAGGGTAATGTTTTTATTGAAAAACTACGCGGGCGAAGCTCCGGATTGGTCAGCTTTACTGGTGGTAGAGCTTTTGTGAACGAGCTCGAGGAAGTGGGCACCACCGCCTTACCTTTATCTGCCGCCAAATAGCAGTACTTGTGCTGCTGTATTCCGGTTAGATGGTAATGGTATATTCCTGTAATTACTGGCACATAGGCATAACAGCTAAATCCTATAGTATGGCAACGTATCCACATAAAGATCAAGACAACATAATACCTTGTTTTGAATTCTATGTGGATATCCATGGGCTGCAGTAGCCACTTAACATCTGGTGGACTGAATGCTCGTTTGCCATATAAGTTGTATAAAAAAAAGTTTGTGTTTTTTACAAGCAAAAATTGCGGGCCACCTCATGGAATACCTAAGCACCCAATCCTGTTAACGATTATTTAAATAAATTATGATTTGGGGCCCAATTTACATAATACAATTTTAAAAACAACGAGATTGGATTATGTATTGACAATATTTTGGCATTCTGCTCTACTAATATTCCAATCATCATTATCATATCGGCCGCAGGATGTCCACTGTTGAAAATATACCTCTCCCATAGATTTCCAGAGCGACCAATCTTGTGCTGCCTGCACCCAACGGCTCCCAGCAACCTTTAACAGTTCGTCTTTCCATATAATTATTTATGCGCGATTTTACAGTCATCATCATCATTATCATCATCAGCCGGAAGACGTCCACTGCTGAACATAGGCCTCCCCCTTAGATCGCCACAACGAGCGGAGCACAAAGAGCGGATTTTACAGTAATTTCCACAAAAAAATTAGGTTACAGAAATTAGACTGCATTCCGAATCTCGCTAACAAACGTTCCGAGTCACCGTGAGCGCGACAACGATGTCCCATGAAACGTCATTTCATCCGCCATTTTGCTTTAACAACGTCCTTGCTCCAAACTGATATCACCGTGAGCTTCCATGTCAAAAGTGACGTGACAGCTGGTTAGTTGGTTGCTTGTGAGTAATAGATTTCTGTGGTTGGTTGGTTTTGATGTTGTTATGTAATTATAGGAACACTGACTTGCGGCACGTTCATTAGCGTTCCGAA
This sequence comes from Philereme vetulata, assembly GCA_918857605.2. Taxonomy (NCBI): domain Eukaryota; kingdom Metazoa; phylum Arthropoda; class Insecta; order Lepidoptera; family Geometridae; genus Philereme; species Philereme vetulata. Next base: position 10,231,203 of record OU975446.1, on the reverse strand, counting down.
TCCTTGATGGCACTCAACTGTCATCAGCGCGATTACTGAATCGGTACGCAAAATAACTACGTGAACGCTAGCAGCGATTATGTCGTGATTCGGAATGCAGGGCTAGTCTTAGGTTCTATACTTGAAAAAACATAGCTTGATCTCTGCGACTTGTTAAACTGACATTCCTAGGGTTGTTGATACAGAAAAAAATATCGATAGTAATTATCGATAGAATCTTTGCAGTAAGACCAATTGTTGGACTTTTGAGGGCTCCAACAACCCGTAACGACTGCCATTAGATATTCGTATGGCAGCCGGGACCGACGGCTTAACGTGCTTTCCGAGGCACGACCAGACCAGTGCAAAAACCCATATTCATGCATACAAATATTTGCACTGAGCGAGGATCGAACCCGCGACCTCCTGCGCAGCAGTCATGTTCACTACCGCTTCGCCACGAAGGCTGTCTGCCATAATTGTATGTATATTGGATTATATTATGATTTGGGTAATAAAATGAAACGAATATTTTAATACATACATTTATTTATTCCAAAGGAGTACACCCCAAATCAATATCCGAATCACTTCCAGAATCGCTAGAGCAATCTTGTAAATTTATAATGAACTCTTGTTCGCAAATATTATCAAATCGAACGTCCCGCTCCCAATATTCTTCCATTAATTTTCTGCATTTGGTAACTAGCTTTTTCCAATCTTCTACAGATACATTTTCAACCGCAGTGTTTAGTAACTGCAACATTTTATTTGCCGTGAAAGGCGGTGTAGTGTTATGTCTAGCAGCGTAACCTTGAAAGAAAAACATATTTTAATATCATAAATTATACAGAAGTTAATACATAAAGAATCTGTCTAACTGAAATTCGAGCAAACAAACCTTTTACTTGGGCCCAGATAAGCTCGATCGGATTATACTGGCAGTGTTGTTGAACCCCAAAGTTGTCGGAAGGAATGTTACGAGTAGGTTAGAATTTAGATTTTATTTACTCACTATTGTAAATAATGTTATTTTTTTTAAATATTCAATAATGTTATTTTTTTAAATTAAATGATAAATTAATTTTGAATTAAGTTTTATACAAAATATTGATAGTTTATAGTCTGTGGTCGTCACGATGATTCATCGCTCATCACTATAATTAGCTTAGCATGCCCATAAAGTATGACATTGACTGGTACGTTTATCCGTACTGTTAAATTCAGAACTTCATAGGCGCGATTTTACTGACAGCTGTCCCAGAGATCAAGCTATGTTTTTTCAAGTATAGGTTGGATTTTTGCTATCTGACATCTGTCATTGATTTGGCATGAGTGGGAGACCTCTATTGGCCGCTTTTATATCACATCATGATCGCGGCCTTTAGTTGGCTGTAAGGTGCGTAAGCGTAGGTGCATTCAAAGCAATCAGAATACAGACTGGTGTCTGTGGGACGCGTTCACAAATATTATGTGGCGCGAACAAGATAATACTGTAAAGTAAATCAATTACCCAACAATAGTTGGCAGGACTGCAAGAACTATGCAGAAAATTATATCAGCCATAGCTTCAAATAACGCATAGCGAACGCAGTGGGGGCGCCCTCGCCGCAGACTTCTGAGAACATAGAAATGTCAGTTATATAAAATACTTAAAATTAAAATTAGGTTAACATAATGTATACAATTGGGGTCTTATCGCTATATAGTGTCTCTAGACAACGGTAGGTATGGATCGTGTAAGTTTTACAAGAAGGGCACAGGGAAAGAACGTGCGATGTCATTTTTTCCTTTTTTTGAGATTTTGATGTCAAGTTGTATAGTTTGTGATGAAGTATGGTATGATTTCGAGATAGGGGTAAAAAACGTGCTATATCAGGCGTATAATAAATAAAATTATTTTATTTATTTAATGGTATAGATGGTACCTTAATATGGAATGCGTTAATTGAGTACCTACCTACCGTAACTCGAACAAACTAGAATGTCTTTTCTGTGAATACTGGTTCTCATGTAAGTGATAATTAATATATTTTAATAATAAATGATTATTTAACCTATAAAGATACTTACATTCGTATAACCTAATTAAGATAGCAAGAATAAAATAATATATATAATAAATTAGTATTTTTATGAACTTTCGCATTTATTGATCGAGCGAAGCAAATTATCTCCAACCAGGTTGGAGATAATTTCCATGATTCCATGGTATAGGTATCATCATCATCCACAGCCCATAAGTACCTACTGCTGGGTGTAGGCCTCCCTTTGTAAACGCCACCCTTCCCGGTCCTGTGCTGCGCGCATCCAGGAGTTGCCCGCGACTTTCTTTATGTCGTCGACCCGCCGCGCCGACGGACGTCCTGGACTTCTTAAGTCTGTATAGGTATACTTCACACTAATATTTCTAGTGGTTCGCTCCGAACTGAGATCGAGATACGAGTCTCCCATAAAAATAAATAATATTATTTGTAATCTTTGACTATCAACATAGTGCGACGAAATGTAAAATTCAAAATACTTGACCTACAGTTTCATTCAAATTACAGGTAACGGGGGTTCAAGTTAATTGGTTAAGCTGGTGCAGTAAGTCAAATCTATCTAATAATCTCTACGGCGCTTGCTAAAATACCACGGGCGAGTGGCGCAATTTCATATTTTGAGGCAACATTCAAATCAAGGCTCTACACGATATTCTAGGGATTTAATTACCAATATCAAGGGGTTGGGGTAAACTGGCATGTCAGGCCACTATAGTCTGATGATTAAATTCTTAAGCTCGGTATTCATCGAAGAGAGGAGTACAGATAAACAGTAGTTTAAGTTATTAAGCGCGTCACACACTATGCTATAATATTTTATGTCGCCATGCAATCCAATGGACCATCACACACTGCGAAGATTATATAATTTTCATCTTACATTTAATTGTATGGCGAGCGATCTAAACATAAAGTATTATATCATCTTCATCGTTTGTGACGCGCTTTAGGTTGATGTTCACTATGCTCATCGTCTTGAGTGATTTCTATATTACTCAAAACGATACAAACTGCTTAGCTGTGACTTAAACATATCAATTTGTACTAGTTAAAAAGGGGTCGAAATTCGACCGTAATTCATGATTTTTTAGCTTTTCCCCTTTCTCCATATAAACTTACTTCTCCATATTAACTATTTTAAATCTCACACTCCTCCATGCGCATAAAAAACTTAAAAAGGGGTGCAAAGTTTTCTCTTTATGTAATAATAAGTATATGTATAGATCAGCATTTTTGAAGTTGTGTCAAATATTTTATTAAAAAGCTTAATAGAAGACATTTTAAGCTAAAATTAAGAAAAGGTAAAGAATAATCGCAGAACATACCATATCGCCCTCGGTTTAAAATTACAAACACACATGACAGTAATATGATTCCTGAAGATCCTAATAAATTTGATTTATAATATTTTAACATTTTATAAGGACCGGCAAGTTTTACCGGGTCGAAAAAATTAAAAGAAAAGTGCTGATGAGAAAATAAAAATGAGCAAATTTAACTCTAAAAGTCCCTCTCCACTGAGATTCAAATCGACACAAAGGCGAAAAAATAACAGCCTGCATTTTTATAGCGCGATAAAGACAACTATAAGAATAAAATATCTCTAATAAACAGAAAGACATGATTAGGATGACCTATATTTCGAAATTATTAGAATACGTCTTACTGTCAGTTTTTAGTTTTACTGCTTAGGTACGCGGTGGACGGGCGCACCATGATCTCTACAAAATTGCATCCATTACAGGTCAAATTGCACCACGTTTAGTTTCCTGCGCTTAGCACGTTCGACCCGATTCGGCAAACCTAGTGGCCGCCAGCCTTTAGGAACGCTTGGAGCGCGAGCTCCAGATTCATTTGGTTATTTTTTCTTCGCTTATTTTAATTGAATACCTTTGTTATTATGATGCAACGTTTTATCATCATCATTATATTCATAGGACGTCCACTGCTGAACATAAACCATATATTTCCAGAGCGATCAATCTTGTATGGCCTACACCCAACGCCTTCCAGCAACTTTTATCAGGTCGTTTTTCCATCTAGTAGAAGGCCAATCTAGTAGTGCATTGACTTTTATTTTCCTGAGGTCTTCTAAAACATTGATCTTTTAAACTGTAAAACATCCCCATCTACCTAGTTTATGAGCGTTTAAGTTAAGATTAAAATAGTTTAACCCTTTTTATAAATACGGGATTTATAACGTACCGTTTTATCGGTGTTTCGACCGACAATGTTTCGGCTCAATTCGCGAACCTTCATCAGGGTTCAAAACGGTACGTGATAAATCCCGTATTTATAATAATGATTCAAATGAATCACGAAAGTTTTCTAAGTAAAATAGTTTAATCCCTTGTCCATACATATTATATTGGATTAATTTTTCATAAATTTCATCAAGGCATATACGTGATTCGGATGATTAAAAATTATAATTTTTTTTTGCGATTTTCATGGCATTGCACGCTACATATCCCGCTCTTACGATCTCGCTTAGATTTTTTAGTTAAACCTACTATTTAAGTAACCAACAACTTTGATAAGTCTTTTACAGTGCAGGCTGTGCGGTTATGGAACGCGCTGCCGGTTGCTATCAGATGTGCCAAGTCACTTGCCATTTTTAAACGTATGCTCAGAGAACACTATCTGAGTATTTGTCGCTAAATATATATGTATTTATTATTAATTATTTGTTTCTTAAATAAGTCTAAGTATGTATCTAGAAATTATTATGAGTAGTTATTATTTAGATTCGTGTAACTTTCATTTATGTAAGTTTTATATATATTTTTTTATTTTTATATAATTAGTATTAGTATGTATGTACATGTAGTATGTTAGGTACAACATTACACCCCAGGTAATGTCTACACAGTCCATTCCATTCAAAGGTTGTCTGGTAGAGATCGCTAATTAGCGATAAGACCGCCAATTGTATCCATAGATTTACGTAGTTGTTTTTTATATGTATTTGATTCGTGGTGTGCAATAAAGTATTATCTAATCTAATCTATCTAACTTGAAGGGCATACGTGGTACAATTGATCGATAAAATCTGTCGCGAGCTGCCGGTCTAATAGCAAAAATATAAAGCTGTTCTGCCTAAAGAATTATTTTTCGTGCAGAAATTATGACACCTTGTCAACATAATCCTTTTTATTTATACAAAGGCTCGCGTTTGAACACGATCTCGCCTGATGGTAAGCGATGATGCTTGCCTAGAAGAAACCTATTCACTCGTTACTTGAAGACACCCAGGCAGCAATAGACTCAGGCAAGGTGTTCCTCGAATCGATTCGCTTCAACTTTCAAGTACAAGTCAGGAGTGGAGCTCACATCCGGCGTCTGTTTTTCTGGACCACTCTAATCTCGGAGTCTTCAAGTCTAGGGTGATCTGGTTCTTTCGCTCAAGCTTGCTCCATCTTTGAACATAATCAGATACCATCAGGTTAGAGTAGTTCCGTGTAGAAAGGAAAGCGGTAATTTTAATTATAGATAAGAACATTAAAGTGTTTTTTTTTACTTTAGGATAATATTTTGACGACCTCCGTGGCGCAGCGGGCGAACAGCCGGCTGAGACGCAGGAGGTAGACATTAAACATCAATTGTTTATGTTTTTGAAATTGTTTATGGGAACACCCTTTACTTTTCAACTTCTTTTGTTGTATACCTGTACCATGTACAGATTTGTTTACCTATATAATATTGAATAATGTGGTTCTAAGCAACCAATTTGGGTTGCATCCAAAAATAAATGATTACAAGTTATAATATAAATTATTTGACAAGTGCATTTGACAAGTACATGTAAATTATAAATATCTTAATATATGGCCTCAAGCCATACGCGTTGATCGCGCGTTCTAATCTACTAGTGCCGACATCTAGTTCTGATTTTGTTAAACTTAAACGCCTTATTCTGTTTCATATACATAATTATATTAGGTTGGGGAAAAAATTTTCTTCGCATTTTTTAAGAAAATTCAAAACATGTTTTAATATAGTTTATTTACATTTAACTAAAGTATGTAGGTATTTTGTTCGATAACTTTTTGTCATCTTGTAGGTAGGGACATGATTCCACTGCTATATAAATTTTGGGGCTTCTGATCAAAATACCGCGACAAGTAGTTTTGGCAGTCCTCTCGTGATGTTAACCTGACACTGCCTAAAGAATTCTGAAGAGACCGACCCAGGTGGAAATCTGAAGGTGCAAGGTTAGGACTATACGGCGGATGCATTAACACCTCCCAGCCAAACTCTCTTAATTTTTGCTGAGTGGCTAAAGATGTGTGAGCTCTAGCGTTATCATGATGAAAAACCACACCCCTTCTGTTGATTAATTCCGGCCGCTTTCTCTCAACTTCTTGCTTTAATCTCATCGGTTGTTCGCAGTAGGGTTCAGAATCGATGGTCCTGCCTGGTGGTAACAGCTCATAATGAATAATGCCCTTTCAATCCCACCACACACACAGCATCACCTTGTTGCGAGTTAACCCGGGTTTTGCCACAGTCTGTGAAGCCTGACCGGCCTTTGACCACGACCTTTTTCGCACGTTCTTGTCGTACGTGATCCACTTTTCATCACCAGTTATCAGCTTTTTCAAAAATGGTTCGGTTTCATTACGTCGTAATAAAGAATCACAAATGAGTACACGGTTCATTAGGTTTCTTTCAGTGAGCTCGTGGGGTACCCAAATATCGAGCTTTTTGTGTACCCAGTTTTTTCAAATGCACCAAAACTGTTTTGTGGTCAATTCCCAGTTCTTCAGCTACGTCGTAACTACAGATATGCCGATATTGCTCCACTTTTTCAAAAATGGCAACAATTTTATCCGTAATAGGGCGACCAGAGCGACGTGCATTTTTGACATCAAAATTTCCAGATTGAAAACGCTTAAACCAAATTTGTTCTACTCTCACAGACACTGCACTAGGTCTATAAACATCGCAAATTTTATTCGCGGCTTGCGTTGCATTTTTACCTTTTTTATAGTAAAATTTTAAAAACTATCGAATTTCTTCATTAGATTCACTCATCTTTACAGTACGAAAAACACATAAAAATCACACATTTTCCTAATTTGAATTTGGAATTATCTTCTTTAAAATTTAAACTTTGAATGATACCAAAACCAGTCAGATACAAATAGTATAGCCAAAGAGATTTTATTACAAGTTCATACATACTATAATGCGAAAAGATTTTTTCCCCAACCTGTTATGCTAAATATCACCTCATAGTGCCTCCAGTCAAAAAGGCTGAGACGCAGGAGGTAGCGGGCTCAATTCCCACCGCGGAACAAATGTTTGCATGACCTACAAATATTTGTTCTGGGTCTGCTTGTTTTTCTATATACGTATAATATTGTAAGTATCATCATCATCGTACAATTTATAATATGGGCCCCAGAGAATCATTGCGCAATAAGTTTAAAGAAATAAATATTATGACATTCCCTTGTCAATACATCTATGAAAATCTTATGTATGTTCACAAAAGTATTAATTTGTTTAAGAAAAATAGCGATAATCGTAATTTTAATACTAGAAATAAAGATAAACTCACTGTTGCCCCTTGTAGACTCCATACAGTTAGTAAATCTTTTAAAAGGCAAGGTGTTCGCTTTTATAACAAACTCCCAAGTGATGTACAAAAATTGACAATTAACAAATTTAAAAACGCAATTAAACAAAATCTTTATAAAAAAACCCTACTATAACATATCGGATTATTTAGTTAGATGATAGAGAAGCTTGGGATTGAAATTGCTTCAACTCGTTCAAAATGTTACAATTTAGACGTAATTTATTACCTGTATTGTTATGTATTCTAAAAGGATCATTAAAAAAAACAACCAGCCTTGTTTTCTTGCCTTTCTTTCCTGGCTTGGTCGCGAAGGAACAGGCAGTAAAATGGACGTTTCAAAGTGATCCTAGTGATTTTAATGAATAAAAGATTTTGACTTTGATTATCATCATCATCAGCCGGTAGACGTCCACTGCTGAACATAGGCCTCCCCCTTGTATCGCCACAACGAGCGGTTGGTAGCCGTTTGCGCCCAACGGCTCCCCGCGATTCTTACTAGATCGTCGGTCCACCTTGTGGGGGGCCAGCCTACGCTGCGTCTTCCAGTCCGTGGTCTCCACTCGAGAACCTTTCTTCCCCAACGGTTATCGGTTCTACGAGCGATGTGGCCTGCCCATTGCCACTTCAACTTGCTAATTTTGAGAGCTATAAGTAAATAATTATAAGTATGTATTTACAAAAAAAATGTATGTAAGTATTCTATCAGTTATCTGGTTCCCATAGCACACGCTCTGCTTAGTTTGGGGCTAGATAGTGCTGTGTGAAAATGTAAGAAAGAGTGAATGCATGGTCTTTCAGGCCAGGGGTCGCCAATGTCCGTCGCTAATACCTACCATCAAATTGTATGGTACGCCGCTGAAGCGAGTTGATCAATTTAAATACCTTGGACATTGGATAACCTCTGACCTGAAAGACGATGTAGACATTGAGAGGGAGCGGAGGGCGTTGTCTGTAAGAGCAAACATGATTGCACGCAGGTTTGCTCGTTGCTCCACTGATGTCAAAATCTGCCTATTCCGAGCCTACTGTACTAGTTTCTACACGAGCAGCCTGTGGGTTAATTATAAGCAAAAACAGTACAGCGCCCTACGCGTACAATACAACAACGCGTTCAGGGTGCTGGTTGGGCTGCCCCGGTTCTGCAGCGCGTCGGGGATGTTCGCCGAGGCGCGAGTGGACTGTTTCTACAGCACCATGCGCAAGCGGTGCACATCCCTGGGGCGCAGAATTCGGGCCAGCTCCAACGGTATACTGAATACGTTCGCAAACAGGTTCGACTGTGAGCATCTAAACCATTGTTGTATGGTACATGCGCAGTACCTACACTAGATGCTCACATACCACATATATTGTTATTTAATTGTTGTTATGTCACAATTGTACTAACCATTTGACATGTATAATTAAGTTTACTAACAAATATGGATTTTTGACATCTGAAATAAATGAATGAATTAATTAAAGTGCATATTTAACTAAATATTTTGTGAATATTTCAAGCGTCTAACTGTTGCCGTTATCAACATCGAGCAAACACGAGTAAAAAAATCATGATTGTTGAATGGGAGCCCCCTAAAATATTTATTTTATTCTGTTTTAAAAAAAAATTATTATAGCGGCAGCAGACATACATAATCTAATCACTATCACTAATCACATCGAATAACTATCACGGTTCATGTGATACAGCCTGGTGACAGACGGACAGTTAGACAGCGGAGTCTTGTCAATAGGGTCCCGTTTTACTCTTTGGGTACGGAACCCTAAAATGGAAAACACATTAAATACCTACAAATTAAGGTCAAACGCTTTAAAAGCAGGTGGCGCTAGTGACATATGCTTGCGGTGAAATAAATTAATTATTGTTCGAAAATATTGTGGTTCATAATAGTTGGGGTGATTAATGGTCGCAAAAATACATTTCATTCGTTTTAAGCTGCAGGTAATACATACTTGCTATTAGTTGAATATTTTTTTTGGAAAGTAATTGGTCGAGCGAAGCGAGATCTTTAATAGCGGGTTCCTAATATCCGTCGGTAACCGACTACGCCTCGTATCTCCTTGAAAAAAGTGCCAAACTAGTGTCAAACTTTTGACAGGTTTTCAAGGAGAAACGAGTCGTAGCTGGTTACCGACGGATATAGGAACCCGCCATAAATCAACTTGGGCAAATCGGCGTTGTATGTATGTATGTTTGTCCGAGGATAACTTTCGTAGCGTTGATCCTATCATCGTGAAATTTAATACAAAGGTAGGTAGTAATGACACAATTTTGGTGTGACTAAATGAACTAAAAATGTTAGGGGGTTGTTGAGATATTGGGGTTAAGAGGCCGTTCCCATATCTGCCGCTGTCATGTTCAGGTATTTACGAAGTTGGGCGGGCGCGCGACTCGCTGCTTACCGAATGCGCGGCTCGCAGATTTGTGTGCTTGTGTCCTATACACCTCATTATAGGACAATAATTTTGATCCTTTGTCCGAGATTATAAGGGTCTAAAAAGATTTCTACAAGTAAAATAACTAGTGGTTCGCCCCGAACTGAGATCTCGCGAGTCTCCCACAAAACAATAAAATAATAATATTCACAATCTTTGACTAATTGGTATAGCGAAGCGAGATTTCCAAATCCACTTGAGCAAATTGGCCGTATGTACGTATGCATGTTTGTTTGTCCGAGGATAACTTTTGAAGCGTTGACCCGATCATCGTGAAATTTGATATATAGTTAGGTAATGTTGGCACAATCCTGGTGTGACTACGTGAGGTAAAAATGTTTGGAGAATGTTGAGATATTGGAGTTCAATAGGGGTAAAACAACAAAAATAAGATTATTAGGTCCAATGGGCCGTGAAAGCCAATGAAAGATACATTAGTACATTTAGACCCCGTTTTTATTATTGCATCCTTGTAGTGTTTGCGTTATTGCCATGATAAAAACTAAACTTGAACGAAATTCACAGGATACACCAGTGACCCCACAGGGCTGAAATTTGGTAATCGTGTAGCTTTAGTGGCACACATATAGGGAAAAGTTTGAAATCCAAAATAATTGCAATTTCTATCCCTAAAAAAAGAAACCAATTAAAATGAACTCCCGTTACTTGTTATTTGAATAAAACTGTAGTTCAAGTAGTTGCTTGTATATTTCGTGGCACTAATTTAGTAGTCAAAGGTTATGAATAATATTTTTATGTTGAGACTCGCGCGATCTCAGTTCTGGGCGAACCACTAGTATAATAGTGCCACGAAATTCACAACCAACTAATTTGACCTACAGTTGCATTCACGTTACAAATAATGGGAGTTCATCAGTACTCTTTTTAGATTAGAATTTGCAGTTATTCTAGATTTCAGACTTTTCTCTATATTTGTGTCACTAAAGATACACAAATACTAAATTTCAGTACTGTGAGGTCACTGGTGTACCCTGTGAATTTCGTCAAAGTTCAGTTTGTATTATGGCTAATAATAATAAGTCTAATAACTCAAAACTATAAAGATTAAACTAAAAAAAGTGAATATACGAGTATAACTAAATATTCTGTGAATGATACCATCGAGATTTACTCCAATAAACTAGTCGAACTAAGATCTCGCAAGTCAATAACAACAAAAAAATATATATTATTTGTAATCTTTTACTATCAGAATAGTGCCATGAAATGACCAACCAAATTACTTGACCTACAGTTTCATTCAAATTACAGGTACCTAAGGAGAGTTCATGTTAATTGGTTCTATAATTTTTTGGTGTAGAAATTTCAGTTATTCTAGATTTTAGACTTTTCCTTATATTTGTGTTACTAAAGGTACATATACGCTCACTAAACCTACAATAATACCAATTTATTTATGTAACAATTTTAACGATGTTCGGATCAACGCTTTGAAAGTTATCCTCGGATAAACTAACATACATACAATCAACGCCGATTTGCTCAAGTTGATTTGGAGATCTCGCTTCGCTCGATCAACTAACCAGTTACGTCACCGGCGCAACTCATGCGTCACCGCGCTCAGAGAAAAATAACCCGTATTAGCGACGCGTACGGCGGCAAACCATTTACATTTACAAAATATTTAGTAACCATTATTCTACGTATAAAATACCTTTATAATCATACCACACACAGTAATCTGGTTCCCATAGCACAAGCTCTGGTTAGTTTGAGGCTAGATAGCGCTGTGTTATCGAAGATATCGAAGTTAACAAAGCAATCGAATAGGATATTAAATTTAAAAAAGCAATCAAAGAGGATGTCGAAGTGGAAGAAGCAATCAAAGAGAGTTTTTTCACTCAACTTTTCTGGATAATCGCCAGTCTAATGTTCAGGTTGATTCATTATCTTTGACATATCCTGAGTCCTCCGCGGACATAAGTACAGTCGAAATTCTAGAGGAAAACGTTTTTAAGCTGCTAAAAAACCTAGACCTAACAAAATCAGCGGGACCTGACAACATCCCAGCCATTTTAATTGTTAAATGTGCCAAGAGCCTTGTTCTTCCTCTCACACTACTTTACCGCCGGTCTCTCACAGAGGGCGTTGTCCCTAATATTTGGAAGACGGCGTTCATAACCCCGTAAAAATTCACAAAAAGGGTCCAAAGAATAAAGTAGAAAATTACAGACCAATATCGAAACTGTGCTTGTTTGCCAAAGTGCTAGAAAAAATCATCCAAACACAACTTTATTCCGCACTCAAGCACAGTATTTCAAGTCATCAACACGGTTTTTTAAGAGGTAGGTCTACCACCTCTAATCTCCTTCTATGTGCTGAGTTCTTGTCACGATTTATGTCTGAACCCTCGCAAGTGGACATTATTTATACTGACTACTCTAAATGCTTTGATCGAATTGATCACTCAGTTCTTCTTGTGAAGCTTCAGAGGATAGGTATTAGGGGTAATCTATTTAGATGGTTTTCGTCATACGTTCGCAACCGGTGTCAAACTGTGGTTTTGGGCGGTTACTCTTCGTGTCCTATGAGCATACCTTCAGGTGTTCCCCAAGGATCCTTACTTGGTCCGTTGCTTTTTACCATTTTTCTTAACGACATTTCTTCTTGCTTTATTTACTCTAAAATACTACTGTATGCTGACGATATGAAAATTATATACCAAATAAAAACCTTAGAGGATAATCTTCGCCTTCAAGGTGACCTAAACAGATTCGAAAATTATTGTCTACTAAACAAATTAGATCTGAATGTCTCGAAATGCTTTGTTTGCTCATTTACTCGTAAACCTACAACATTGACATATAATTATAAATTTTATAACTCACAGCTAAATAGAGTAATTACAATAGAAGACCTGGGAGTGACGTTTGATAGTAAGTTATTGTTTGACGAACATATTAATAGTAAAGTTAAAAAGGCATCACGCGCACTTGGTTTTGTCCTGAGAATGTCAGCAGAGTTTACGAGTATCAAAACGTTTAAAATACTTTATTGTGCGTACGTACGTACTCATTTAGAATACGCTTCGCAAGTGTGGAATCCTTGTTATAAAGTTTATTCCTCACGTTTAGAAGGTATACAAAAAAGGTTTTTACGTTATCTTCAATACCGAGCTCGATTATTCCTACCTGACTATGATACAAGATGTCGTAAGTTTCACTTTCTTCCTCTATCCGAACGAAGGGAAATAGCTGATTTGACTTACCTGTTTAACATAGCAAATGACACTGTGGATTGCCCAGAGCTTCTGGAGCTAATAGGACTGCGAACTATTAAGCCTGCATTGAGAAATCCTAACCTTCTTTACGTTCCAAGGGTTCCAACCAATTACAGGCAAAATTCTTTTATGGTGAGAGCTTGTCACTCCTTTAATTCATTGGCTAAGCCAAATAAAGAGGTTGATCTATTCAACACTAAAATAAGTAAGCTCAAACGCTTACTTAGTGACAATTATTTTAATTTATAGATTAGGCACTTAACTGATGACGTGTATGTGTATGTGTGTATTGATATATCTTCTATTTAGTTTCTTTCTCATTTTATGTGTCGTCTACCTTACCTGTTTATATAATACCTACTAATCTCTTACCTTATCTGCGGAAACTTTTAATTGGCCTTCTTAGAATAAGTAGCATTTATTGTTGTTTATTTTTTACTCAAATACCTCTTCTGTAACCTAGCTGTAAGTTTTCCTAAAATTCTAAAAATAAAAAAAAAAATAAAAAAAAAAATATCAAAATGGAAAAAGCAAACAAATAGGATATCGAAATACGAGAAGCAATCAAGGAAGAATCAAGAGGAAGAAGAATCAAAGTGGAAGCAACAATCATCAAAGAGGATATCAAAATGGAAAAAGCCTTAAAAGAAAATATCCAAGTTGAAAAAAACAGTTAAAAAGTATATCAAACGGAAAGGTGCAATCAAAAAGGATATCCAAGTAGAAAACGCGATCAAAGAGGATATCCAAGTGGATGAAGAGAGACAATCAATGAGGTTATCTAAATGGAAGAAGCAATCAAAGGGGAGATCCAAGTGGAAGCAGAAATCAAAGACGATATTAAAGTGGAATAAGCAATCAAAGAGGATATCGAAGTAGAAAAAACGATCAAAGATGATACCGAAGTGAAAGAAGTAATCTAAAAGGATACTTATCGAAGTCGATAATAACAATAAAAAAACGGTTCCACTAAAAATGTGTACTGCCATTTTGTAAAAGTTTACTATGTCTATCTACTTCCGTTTAGAAGATACGAGCGATTAAAGTTTTTTAAGAAAAATCACAATTTTGTTAAAAAGATATCGTAGTCGAAGAAGCTGTCCACGATGATATCGAAGTGGAAGAATCTATCAAATAAGATATCGAAGTTAACGAAGCAATCGAATAGGATATTAAATTTCAAAAAACAATCAAAGAGGATATCGAAGTAAAAAGCAATCAAAGAGGTTATCAAAGTGGAAGAATCTATCAGAGGATATCAAAATGGAAAAAAAACAAACAAAGAGGATATCGAAATGGAAGAATCAATTAAAGAAATAAACATGAAAATTTACTAAGAAAGTTGCCTTAAGCCCCTCAAAAAAATAAAAAATAAATATTAGACGTTTGAAAGTGGTCCTTGTAGATGTCGCATATACTTGAAAATTTATTAAAAAAGTTGCCGTATGCCCCTCCATAAACTAAAAAAAAAATATTAGACGTTTCAAAGTGATCCTTGTAGATGTCGCATAAACTTGAAAATTTACTAAGAAACTTGCCTTACGCCCATCTAAAAACTAAAAAATGATGATGATGATGAATGTCGCATAAACAATAAAATTTACTTAGTAAGTTGCCTTATGCCCCTCCAAAACCTAAAAAAAAAATTGGACATCCAAAATGATGATGATGATGGATGTCGCATAAACATGAAAATTTACTTAGCAAGTTGCCTTTTGCCCCTCCAAAAACTAAAAAAATAAAAATTGGACATCCAAAATGATGATGATGATGGATGTCGCATACACATTAAAATTTACTTAGCAAAGTGCCTTATGCTCCTCCAAAAACTAAAAAAAAATAAAAAAAATTTAACATCCAAAATGATGATGATGATGGATGTCGCAAAAAAATGAAACTTTACTAAACAAGTTGCCTTATGCCCCTCCAAAAACTAAAAAAACAAAATTTTGACATCCAATATGATGAGGATAATGGATGTCGCATAAACATGAAAATTTACTACGCAAGTTGCTTTATGCCCCTCCAAAAACTAAAAAAAAATGGACTTCCAAAATGATGATGATGGATATCGAATAAACTTGAAAATTTAGATATCTCAAGCTCCTCAACCAATAAATAAAATTACAGTAAAATAAATTGTATACTGGGTAGTATACAAGCCGTTTGGCTCCCTACAAAAACAGTAAGAAACTTACGGCAAACGAAATATACGGTGTACGGTATTCACACAAAAATATTTTGTATGGGACAAATTTTTTTTTGTATGAAAGACGATTTTTTTTAATGGATCCGGATATAAATAAATGTCCTTAGCAACATTAGTTTTGGCGCTAATGCTCTAAGACATTTACTTTCCGAGATACAAGGTAGATGGGAGCGAATGGGGGACAAAAGAGGGGACTTTAGGATTTATTCCCAACTCAGCGAAACTCCCTCTATACGACCCTACCAAACATTTCTACCCTACGAGGGGCATCTGGGAGAACAAGGATGTCAATGAGTCAGTCAATCAGTGAGTGAGTGGTAATCGAGCTATATATAATATAACTAGAGGTTGCATAGTGCGCGAGCTGCTCGCAGCTCACGTGTTTTTCTGTTTGTAGAAGAAGCAATCAAAGAGGATATCGAAGTGAAAAAAACAACCAACCAGGATATCGAAGAAAAATGCAATCAAATTGGATATCGAAGAAGACAAAGCAATTAAAGAGGTTATCAAAGTAAACGAATCTATCAAACAGGATATCAAAATGGAAAAAGCAAACAAAGTGGATATCGAAGTAGGAGAAGCAATCAAGGAGGATATCGAAGTGGAAGAAGCAATCATCAAAGAGGAAATGAAAATGGAAAAAGCATTCAAAGAGGATATCCAAGTGGAAAAAGCAGCCAAAAAGGATATCAAAGGGAAAGATGAAACCAATAAGGATATCCAAGTAGAAAACGCGACCAAAGATCAATCGAATACGGTATTAAATTTAAAAGAGCAATCAAGGAGGATATCGATGGGAAGAAGCAATCAAAGAGGATACCGAAGTGAAAAAAGAAAACAAAACGGATACCTATCAAGGTCGATGATGATAATAAAAAACGATTCTACCAAAAATTGTTTCTACCATTTTGTAAACTTTACTATGTCTAACTGCTTCTGTTTAGGAGATACGAGCAATTAAAGTTTTTTTAAGAAAAATCATAATTTTGTTGAGAGCATTCCGTAGTGGAAGAAGCAATCAACGAAGATATCGAAGTGGAAGAGTCTATTAAATAAGTTAACGAAACAATCGAATAGGATATTAAATTTAAAAAGCAATAAAAGAGGAAATCGAAGTGGAAGAAGCAGTCAAAGACGATATCAAAGTGGAAGTAGCAATAAAAGGGAATATCCAAGTGTAAGACGCAATCCAAGACGATATCGAATTGGAATAAGCATTCAAAGAGGATACCGAAGTAGAAAACACGATCAAAGAAAATACCGAAGCGAAAAAAGAAATCAAAATGGATACCTATCAAGATCGATGATGACAATAAAAAAACGATTCTACCAAAAAATTGTACTACTATTTTGTAAACTTTACTATGTCTAATTGCTTCCGTTTAGGAGAAACAAGCAATTAAAGTTAAAAAAAAAAATATTTTGTTGAGAGGATATCGTAGTGGAAGAAGCAATCAACGAAGATATCAAAGTGGAAGAATTTATCAAATAAGATATCGAAGTTAACAAAGCAATCGAATAGGATATTAAATTAAAAAAAAGCAATAAAAGAGGATATCGAAGTGGAAGAAACAGTCAAAGACGATATCAAAGTAAAAGTAGCAATAAAAGAGAATATCCAAGTGGAAGACGCAATCAAAGACGATATCGAATTGGAATAGGCATTCAAAGAGGATACCGAAGTAGAAAACACGATCAAAGAAGATACCGAAGTAAAAGAAGAAATAAAAAGGATACCTATCAAGATCGATGATGTCAATAAAAAACGATTCCACCAAAAATTTGTACTACCATTTTGTAAACTTTACTATGCCTAACTGCTTCCGTTTAGAAGATACAAGCAATTAAATTTTATTTTAGGAAAAATAATATATTTGTTGAGAGGATATCGTAGTGGAAAAAGCAATCAACGAAGATATCAAAATGGAAGAATCTATTAAATAAGATATCGAATTTAACGAAACAATCGAATAGGATATTAAATTTAAAAAATCAATAAAAGAGGATATCGAAGTGGAAGAAGCAGTCAAAGACAATATCGAAGTGGAAGTACTAATCAAAGAGGATATCGAAGTGGAAGTAGTAAAAGAAGCATTCAAAGACGAAAACGAAGTCAAAGAAGCTATTAAAGACGATATCGAGGTGGTAGAAGCAATCATAAACATGAAAATTTACTAAGCAAGTTGTCATATGCCCCTCCATAAACTAAAAAAAAAAATTTTGTACGTTAAAAATTATGATGATGACAGATGTCGCACAAACATTAAAATATACTTAGTAAGTTGCCTTATGCACCTCCAAAAATTTAAAAAAAAAAGGACATCCATAATGATGATGATGATGGATGTCGCATAAACATGAAAATTTACTAAGCAAGTTGCCTTATTCCCGCCCCCAACAACTAAAAAAAAAAAATTTGGGGTATCCAAAATAAGGATGATGATGGATGTCGCGTAAACATGAAAATTTACTAAGCAAAGTGCCTTATGCCCCTCCAAAACCTACCAAAAAATAAAAAATTGGACATCCAAAATGATGATGGTGATGTATGTCGCCTATACTTGAAAATTTACTAAGCAAGTTGCCTTATGCCCCTCCAGAAACTAAAAAAATAAAAAAATGGACTTCCATAATGATGATTGTGGGGCAGAGCTACTGTAGTATATTCTGTGGCTGAGTTTTATGCAAGTCTGCGTTTTGGCCCGACGGACGGGGCACAAGTGGCCGCCGCTTCCCGCAGTCGTCACCAACCTTCTTAGTAGAGTGGTTCACTCAATGTAACGGACAATAAATAGTGCTTCAGTAAATCCGCATCAGTTGTTTGCATTACCTCTGCATCTTGGACTAGGAAACTAAGACTAGTGACCGGACAGTACCCGACGGACAATTGGGTAACCAATAAACCCAATAATTGGTGACCCCTGTGAAAAGAGAACTCTAAAAGTGCAGTTACGGAACAATTATAAAAGGGCAAAAAGCGGGGGCGACTCCCTTCTGATTTGCGTCCGGTCTTGGAAGGTATTTAATAGAGGACACATTGCGTGAATATTTGTATAAGTATAGTGGCTTTCGTGCAGTACTGGGCGAGATATGTTTTTAAGCGGAGAGAAACCTGCAGCTCCCACGTCGAAGAGTGATAATAATACACAGGCCGCGGAAGAAAAGGACTTGAATAAAATGGCATCTGCAAGTACATCGGAGTTAGCAGCCATTACGGTATCGGCGCGAATTCCAGAATTTTGGAATGAGATGCCTAGGTTATGGTTTGCTCAAATGGAGAGTGTGGTGGCCTCACAGAAACAAGGAGATACAGTGAAGTATACCTTGATACCTTGTAGTATCCATGTTGGGACGAGATGCGTTACAACAGGTGAGTGACATAGTGTTTGCACCGCCAGAGAGTGATAAGTTCCAGACCCTCAAAGACAGGCTTTTACAAGTATACGAAGAAAGCGCTGAGAGACAGTTTCGGAAGTGAGTCAGGACCAGGGTAGAAAATTTGGCAAAGATAGCCGATAAAATTAGTGAAAATATGAGGTCAGGAGAAATTGCAGCAGTGAGCAGTGCCGATAATCACCTACTTATGGGAGAAATTTTAACACAGATGCATAAGATGAATTTGGAGATTGCAGCATTGCGAGAAGAGGTCAAGGAACATCAGGAGCTTCGGAGAAACGCGTATAGAGGGCAGAGTAATCATGGATATAGAAGCGGGGCGAGGCAAAGATCCCAGAGTCGACCCGCGAGGACACCAGCAGACCCAAATTGGCTTTGTCGATTTCATTTTCGCTATCGAATCAGAGGTCTTGCGAAAAACCCTGCGCGTGGAAAACGCCTACAGTGTCATCGAGAAGTCGTCCTGCTACGCCGGAAAACTAGATGCGGTACAAGAGTCGGCGACGGGAGACTATGTACCGAGCAGCAATCACCGTCTTAACAGATAAAAAAAATAACATTACGTTTTTAATTGACACCGGTGCCAATGTATCCGTGATACCTGTTAGTAAAGTGCATCCCATTCAACGTCGCGAGTGTAAATACAGACTTTTTGCAGCAAATAATACGGAAATAAGAACATACGGAACAGCAGTGTTAGAGTTAAATTTAGGTTTACGAAGAGCATTTAAGTGGACATTTATAATCAGTGATGTGAAACAGTTGGCTCAGGACACCAGAGCCAAACTAACCCGACACTATACCGAAGACATCCCGGACATCAGCCTGTACGAGATTAGGATCGCTCTGAAACAGCTTAAAAACAACAAGGCACCAGGTGAGGATGGAGTTACGACAGAACTTCTGAGTGCGGATGGAAAACCGGTACTTCAAGTCCTCCAGAAGTTATTTAACTCCGTCGTCCTCGAAGGAACCACGCCAAAAGCGTGGGATAAGAGCGTGGTGGTGCTTTTCTTTAAAAAAGGTGATAAAACCTTATTAAAGAACTACAGGCCCATCTCGCTCTTGAGCCACGTTTACAAGCTGTTTTCGAGAGTGATTACGAACCGTCTCGCACGCAGGTTCGATGACTTCCAGCCTCCCGAAAAAGCCGGTTTCCGAAAAGGCTTTAGTACCATAGACCACATCCACACGCTACGCCAGATTATACAGAAGACCGAGGAGTATAATCGGCCGTTATGTCTAGCGTTTGTGGACTAAGAAAAAGCCTTCGATTCAATCGAGACCTGGGCGGTACTGCAGTCTCTTCAGCGATGCCAAATCGACTATAGGTATATCGAAGTGTTGAAGTGTTTGTATAGTAACGCCACTATGTCAGTCCGTCTACAGGACCAGAGTACGGAACCAATCCAATTGCAGAGAGGCGTGAGACAGGGGGCGTAATTTCTCCGAAACTGTTCACGAACGCATTGGAGGACGTTTTCAAACTCTTGGTCTGGGACAGACTTGGCATCAATATCAATGGCGAATACATCACTCACCTTCGTTTTGCCGATGATATAGTCATTATGGCCGAATCGCTCGAGGAACTCGGTACCATGCTCAACGACCTCAGTAGGGTCTCCCAACAGGTGGGTCTTAAAATGAACATGGATAAGACGAAAATCATGTCAAATATCCATGTTGCGCCCGTACCGGTAGTTGTTGGGGGCGATATTCTCGAAGTTGTCGACGAATATGTATACCTAGGACAAACTGTCCAATTAGGTAAGTCCAACTTTGATAAAGAGGTCGCACGAAGAATCCAACTCGGCTGGGCAGCTTTCGGGAAACTTCGCGATATCTTCTCGTCCAAAATTCCCCAGAGCCTGAAGACTAAAGTCTTCAACCAGTGTGTGTTGCCAGTGATGACCTATGGCACTGAAACGTGGTCCTTTACTCATGGCCTCATGACCAAGCTCAAGGTCGCTCAACGAGCTATGGAGAGGGCTATGCTCGGGGTTTCTTTGCGTGACAAAATCCGCAATGAGGAAATCCGCAGAAGAACTAAAGTTGCCGACATAGCTCTCAAAATTAGCAAGTTGAAGTGGCAATGGGCAGGCCACATCGCTCGTAGAACCGATAACCGTTGGGGAAGAAAGGTTCTCGAGTGGAGACCACGGACTGGAAGACGCAGCGTAGGCCGGCCCCCCACAAGATGGACCGACGATCTAGTAAGAATCGCGGGGAGCCGTTGGGCGCAAACGGCTACCAACCGCTCGTTGTGGCGACCTAAGGGGGAGGCCTATGTTCAGCAGTGGACGTCTTCGGCTGGTGATGATGATTATGGATTCTCTGTGCACGTACCCACCACTATAATCAAATATCTCTATCTTCAAAGGTTTGCTGGAAGAAAACTCTTATTAGGGTTAAGCTCGCCTTTATACATGTCCATTTTGTAAGTTATATTTATCCGTAAATCTATTTGTGTACTATTAAATCTATATATGAATAAAGAGAGAATAAAGAGATGGTGATCAAGCGAAGCGAGATCTCTAAATGAACTTGGGCAAATCGGCGTTGTATGTATGTTTGTTTGTCCGAGGATAACTTTCGAAGCGTTTATCCGATCATTTTGAATTTTGATGTATAGGTAGGTAGTGATGGCACAATTTTGATGTGACTAAATGAGCAAAAAATGTAGGGAGGTTGTTGAGATATTGTACTGCAAGAAGGGTAAAAACAAAACCAAAATGGGACTATCCGGTCAAATGGCACGTTTAATAAAAGGTACATTGTGACCCCGTTTTTAGTTTTTGATAAAACCTTGTAGTTTTAAGTGATTACTGATTAGCCATAATAAAAACTGAACTTTGACAAAATTCACAGGGTACACCAGTGATCCCACAGTTCTGTTTGGTACGCGTGTAGCTTTAGTAACACAGTTAAAGGGAAAAGTTTGAAATCCAAAATAACTGCAATTTCTACCCAATAAAAAATCAATTAACATGAACTCCCGTTACCTGCTATTTTAATGAAACTGTAGGTCAAATATTTGGTTGTGCATTTCGTGGCACTAGTTTATTAGTCAAAAATAAAGGACGGCTTGCAACAATTTTTTTATCAATGGGTTGTATAGTGGAGTTGCTTTATAGAGAATTAATGGTTCACGAATAGTTAAATACAACATATAATAATAAGACAAATATTTTAATCTAGGAACATTTGGAGTGTAGGTAACCCAAAGAGTCGTCAGAATAGATTAGATGTTAGACATTAGGACCTACCACAACAAACGAGCGTGCTTTAGACCACACGACTGAAGTAAAACTTCTTTTTCGAAATATTAATTTATAAAATTGTTCAATTACAAAATTGGCCACTCGTCTGTAGGTCGATCAGTCTATGTTCATTCTGGACAGACGCAACTTGCACTCGCACATATACCTACGTTTAAAAATATAAGAGGCGTAACTCTCTCTCTTTCTATCTTCACTAATTTATATCTCCCTCTGAACTTCCGTTCGCACTTTTCGTAACGCATTCACCAGCTTACTCCCCAAGTCAAGCGTGCGTAAAGAAGTTTATTATGTTAAGTTGTTATTGTTGCCTGAATTTAATTAATTTATTATTATTCATAGCCATACTTTAAAACCTCGTGGTAGACTGCGGCGAAGATGGAGGGACGAAATTGATGCCCATTTACAGAATTGGTCCACAATAGCCCAAAATAGAGAAGACTGGAGAGAAGGAAGGGGGGCCTTTGCCCTGCAGTGGGACACTATAGGCTCTTAATTTTGTCGACCTCCGTGGTGCAGTGGGCGAATAGCCGGCTGAGACGCAGGAGGTAGCGGGTTCGATTCCCGCCGCGGAACAAATGTTTGCATGATCTAAAGATATTTGTTTCGGGTCTGGTTGTTTCTCTATATATTATAAGTATGTATTTACAAATGTATATATGTATTCTATCAGTTATCTGGTTCCCATAGTACAAGTTCTGCTTAGTTTGGGGCTAGATAACGCTGGATGAAATGTCCAGCCCTATTTATTTATTTAATAATAATAATACTTTAAAACCATCAGAGCGACGTTTTCCCGCTAGTATTACAGCTTCTGATTTACAAAATACCGTCTATTCCACTAGTTTCATAGCATTGTACCATAATGGGACTGATTGAACTGGTACTGAACTGACAACGGTCTAGATTTCGTCCTGGGAGAGTCCTGCTAATATTCGAGCCGAGCCCAGCGCACACTGTTTCACGTCAAAATCCGCCATCTGCCGTCCGCAACGCCAACCTTAAGTTGTACCCTGAAGCCGACGTATTAGCGGATCTTGTACCTACCGCAGTTAGGGCAAGTAGGCCATGGTCGGGAGTGAGGGGGCCTGGGAAGCCATATCGGCTTTTTGCGAGGTAGTTTTAACCGCCAAGGAGGCTGCGGAGAGGGATAGAGAAATCCGAAGTACCAATCCCCTTCGTAGAAAGAGAGTCAGGGGTAGGAGGAGAAACCTCCACGACATCCGTCCCCCTAATTAAAGGCTTGGGCGACGACACCGTGGAGTGTCGGTCGCCCACTAACACAAAGCCTAGAGGTGGCGTGCGTGGAGGTTCCGCGCACTTCTCACACCAGAGATGAGGCGACGATATTGGAACCAGATGGGACTCGCAAGGAGTCAACACCGTTGAAGCCATGGAAGAATGCAAAGCGTACCCACAGCCTCGACCAAAGGTGTTCAGAAGGAACCCCGTGAGGTTTTAGTCAGTAAGAATCTGACATATTGTCTCTTTTGTATAACATCCTTTTTAACCCTTCTTCTCCCTTCTATCTTAAGGAGCGTTTTAAGTTTCTCCACCAGGCTAATGATCGCAATTTGCGTTCTTCAAATTACCTCTAACTTAGTACTCCTGTCCATACGACAGACTTTTATGGTCGATCCTTCACTATAACAGCCGTACGATTGTGGAACGCTTTGCCCCTCTCTATAAGAACGTCCAAGTCTATTAGTAATTTTAAAACAAAAGCGCACACCCATTATCTGTCCCTGTGTTGAAGTTGTAGGTAGCTGCTTGTTAATTCATCATAACCACTTTTATGTTTGTTTATTGTATTAAAATTAAACTTGTGTTAGTACACACGGCTACACATCAAGCTATACATTTCCATTATAAGCTGACCTCTCAGTCTACGAAAAGTCTACACAATGCGAGGTCAGCTTATACTGGAAAAGTGTAGCTTATTGTGTAGCCGTGTGTTTATTTCAGGTTTATAGTATGTTGGTATGTTTTTAATTGTATATAGATGCACCGCCGTCATGTGATACATTATAATCCTGTCCATACAAAGGTTGTCTGGAAGAGATCGCTCTTAGCGATAAGACCCCCCCATTGTACTAAATTTATTTTTAAGAATTATTTTCTGTATTTTACTTTGGTGTACAATAAAGAGTAATCTTATCTTATAACCAACCTACCGCCACCACCACCCCAAGGCGGAAGGTATCCATGACGGATTTCCTCACGTAAAAAAAACGTATGCCTAGAATACTGCGAGGGATTACATAAGGACTAATCCTAATCTAATTGTTCTAAGAAAATTATCCTAATTTTGCTCATTTATCTTTATTTAGTATGTAATTAGTTAATTTTATGTAAAACTCGCTTACTTTTAATATCCTGTTGTGTGCTATAACTTAATTTTTTTTTTTAGACCAGTGGTTCGCCCCGAACTGAGGTCTCGCGAGTATCCCAAAACAAATAAAATATTCTTAGGGCGACTCGCGCAACGATGCCTAAACGTATTTAGTGGCTAAATATGATTTCAGGAGTTGTCAAATCATATAAAATTTAAACATGTTAAATCGCTAATTACTTTTAGGGATCGTTGTGCAATTGACTAATAAAATAGTGCCAATAACCAATTAACTTGATCTACAGTTTCATTCAAATTACAAGTAACGGGAGTTCATGTACTTTGGTTCCTTTTTTGGGGTACAAATTGCAGTTATTTTGGATTTCAGACTTTTGCCTATATTAATACTTATGTTACACGCATACCAAATTTCAGAACTGTGGGGTCACTGGTGTACCCTGTGAATTTGATCAAAGTTCAGTTTATATTATGACAAATAACTTAAAAACCATTATGTCTAAACAAAAAATAAAGTTGGGGTCGAAATGTACTCACAAAGACCTTTTTTTAGACATGCCACTTGACCGGATAGTCCAATTTTAGTTTTTTTTACCCCACTTAAACCCTAATATCTCAACAACCATCCCAAATTTTTAAGTACCATCACTACCTACCTATAAACCAAATTTCACGATGATCGGATAACCTCTTCGAAAGTTATCCTCGGACAAACAAACATACATACATACATACATACAACGCCGATTTTCCCAAGTTGACTTAGAGATCTCGATTCGCGCAATCAATTATAATATCCTATTGTGTGCTGTATCTTAATTTTTATTTTATTTTTTATATTGACGACCTCCGTGGTGTAGTGGGCGAATAGCCGGTTGAAACGCAGGAGGTAGCGGGTTCGATTCCCGCCGCGAAACAAATGTTTGCATGATCTACAAATATTTGTTCCATATCTGGTTGTTTCCCTATGTTATTATAAGTATGTATTTACAAAAAAAAATGTATATAAGTATTCTATCAGTTATCTGGTTCCCATAATACAAGCTTTGCTTAGTTTGGGGCTAGATAACGCTGTGTGAAATGTCCAGCAATATTTATTTATTTATTTATATATATTATGATGTTTTTTTTAAACTAGTAATAATGCTTTGGTATTTATAAAACTGTTATATTATTTCTGTAGTATTAAACGTAATTTTGACACTAGGTATTCTGGGTTTGTTAGTCCCATTGGCCAAGTGACCCAAGTAGCACCCTTTCCCAAAATAACACACGACAATCCTCGGAAACTTGGGTATTCCATTAGAGCGAATTATTCCAATTCTATTGCATGAATGACATTTGAAATATGATTGGCATAAAAAGGGAAGAAGTACTGTATGAAACGACGTTACAGTATTTTGAATGTGAGGAGGGCATGCAAAAAATCCTTTTATTGAAACTAGTCGTCCCTTTATACATTATGTATACGACACTCCGGGATGTGTTTCCATTATCACACGACATTCATTCAGGCAGCCTAGTAATTTGGCCGTCATCATCATACCAGCTATTGCACATCCATTGCTGAACATCCCCCATTGATTTCCGGAGTGACCGATCTTGTGCGGCCTTTACCAAACGGCTCCCAGTAACGTATATCTGATCGTTTTTAGGGTTCCGTACCCAAAGGGTAAAACGGGACCCTGTTACTAAGACTCCGCCTGTCACCAGGCTGTATTTCATGAACCGTGATAGTTAAACAGTTGAAATTTTCACAGATGATGTATTTCTGTTGCCGCTATATTAACAAATACACAATAAAATAAATATTTAAGGGAGCTCCCATACAACCAACATTATTTTTGTGCTCGTTTTTGCTCAATATTGATAACGATAACAGGTAGGCGCTTGAAATATTTACAGAATATAAAGTTATATATTCAATTTATAAATAAATAATTAAATTAAAATAAAACAAATATTTAAGGGGGGGCTCCCATACAACAAATGATATTTTTTGCCGTTTTATAGCTAATAGTACGGAACGTTTCGTGCGCGAGTCCGACTCGCACTTGGCCGGTTTTATTCTAAAGAATGGTGGGTCGTCCTTCGCTGCGCTTTCCATTGCGTGGTCTCCACTCGAGAACCTTTCTGCCCCAACGGCCATCCACTGTCACTTTTTGTCTATGCTTGTGAACTTGGTTTGTTTACGGATCTCCTCATTTCTGATTCGATCTCGTAGAGAAACACGAAGCATATCCCTCTCCATATTCATCTTATGAATCTTTGGAATGTTGTTAAACATTTTTGAAAGTCTTTGGGAACATTAGCGGCCCATTCACTATCTGACTTGTACTGTCGTTCAAACTGTACAGAAACGCATCGGGATAAAACTGAAATACTGTTATTCTTTCTCGCTCTTGCAAATCTACTTCATCCTATAGCAATTGTAGATTCCGGCAGGAATGGATGCGACGCTATTAAATAAATAAATATTGCTGGACATGTCATACAGCGCTATCTAGCCCCAAACTAAGCAGAGCTACAAGTATATAGAAGGTATATATGTATTCTATCAGTTAGATAGAATACATATACATATACTTTTTTTTTGTAAATCATATAATCACTTATCAATCATATAATAGAAAAACATTCAGACTCGGAATAAATATCTGTAGATCATGCAAACATTTATCCGTGGCGGGAATCGAACCCGCTACCTCCTCCGTATCTGCTGGCTATTCGCCCACTGCGCGTCGTCGTAATGTTTTATCTATTGTGAGGACTATGATCAAATAACATTTCGTAAGTTTTCTAGTAACGTCTTGGACAGTGGAAACGCATAGCAATAATGCTCTCATATCTGCAATATTCAGTTTTTCTCCCTTGGGGGCCACTGGATATGACATATGCGTGGGACAGCGGCTAGAATGGGCCCCTTGAATACATTTGCTCAAGATATGAGATGTTAGCTTTTTGTCACCATATTGCCGAGTTTTTTTATCTGTTCATAAATTTTCAAGTGTTATTCTTGTTTGTTTTATTAGTTGTTTGGTTGTTGAGTGTAATTTGGTTTTTGAATGTAATAAGTAATAAAATAATGCTGTATATTTCACACTGCGTTACCTAGACCCAAACTAAGCAAAGCTTGTACTATGGGAACCAGATAATAACTGATAGAATATTCTACTGTATTATTACGATATTAAACTCGCCAAGGATCACTAACTCCATTCTTTTCAAACAATTCATACATAAACTTTTGGTAGTTTTCTGCCGACTGTGATGTGGACATTTCGCATCTTGATTTTCTTCGGTCGGAGATTTTTCCATGACAACGCTTTATGTATTTTCGGTGTTTTTACCGGATTATTTAAACTGTGGCTTACACATTTGGTTCCGTCAGTTAGGTCATCTTTACCATATTTTTATGAGAAAATACCTATATTGCGTATTTGTTTTACTAGGGGGATTTAATATTTAGTTATTATGTAATTAAGCAGTCTTTCCCTTTAGTTCTATTCATAATTTGTGATCCTAAGCCTCATAGTTACAGCACTACCACGAAAAATAACAATTTTGGCAACTTTACCTACTACTATTTTCTCCTATGATCCAGCTCAAACTAAGCAAACTAGGTAAAGATAGTATACGTTGATGTGTTGCCAACATGGCCTGTTAGTTAAATTACCGTTATTTTTCAAACAATATTCAAGATTTTGTAACCTATGTTACCAGCTTGATAAAAATTTTGGGATACCAGTTATGCATTAGAAAGCTACTAAAATAGTAATAAAAATTCTACCCTATTACCATTTTGTCTAATTTGAGTTTTTATCATGCAAGGAAGATTAAGGTAAAGTTGATCCTTTTGGGTAAAGATGACCCATTTGACCGGTACATCTAAATTTTTGTATGGTTGTGGTCACAGAACACAAAAAATAATAGAAGTCGTAAGTAGGCGGGGCCCGCGTAACACCAAGTACGCGGAGTTCCGCGCACTACAAGCTTCGCTCACTTCAGTCGTGTTTCAATTACTGTGGGGTAAACGTACTTCAAAAAAATATACAAATGCCATATTGTGCCGTTTTGGAGTGTAAATATTATAGCCGAACCAAAAATTTAACAAAAGGGGGCATATCCTATCATCGGTACGTATTATTTTACTGTTGTTTGTTAGTTTTGTTTAAAATGCAAAATCGTCAAACAAAATAGACTGTGAATCATACTCCTTAAGGTCGCGTTTCTCTTAAACCTCAACTTAAGCTACTCAATTAGGGATGTGACCCCAATATACTGATGAATGTCTTATCGATAGCTTTAATTAGTTATCCCCTATTAAAAGGTGTATAAGTTTTATGGCGTTAATTCCTTATTGTTTTATTGATGATTTTCTGAATGTATTTTAGACATATGGTGTAAAATAATATAATAATTTCTGTTTTCAGTTTCCTCAAGGCGCAAGACATAAAAAAAATTAAAAAAAAACGTACAACTTATGAATCATCCAGCATACAGAGTCATGACCTGGCACCGTGTGACTTTTTTCTGTTCCCAAAAATTAAGAAACAATTACCCGATCAACGGTTTTCATCACCAGAAGAGGCTGTCGAAAAGTATGAATAACATGTATCTGACGTCACCACCGGAGGAGTGTCACAAATGTTTTCAAAGTTTGTTCAATCTTATGAAAAAGTGCATTGACGCAAAGGAGAATATTTTGAGAAACAATAAATTCACTTTTGACCATTATTAGTATTTTTTTATTGATTCCGGAATTTTTTAGTGTATATCCCCTCAAATAATAATTCAGTATATAATATTCCAGTAATATAATTTTTTTAAGTAAGTATTTATGAGTTGGATACCTGTGATTATGTTAAGGAAGAAAGAAAAGAAAAGCTTTTTATTTCGACCACCACAAATATAACCTGACGTACCTATTTCGTTACCCGTATAGGTAGGTGATAATCGATAAATTTCTCTTGTATGCTCATTGGTACATCACTAAGTGAGGAGCGCTTTTATTTGAGCATACGAGTAACAGCCATTGCATTATCTTTTTTTTTTTTTTTTTTTTTTTTTTATGTTATTTGTGGGGAAACAGGCTTACGGCCCACCTGATGGTAAGTGGTCACCGTCGCCTATTGACACCGGCAACACCCGGGGTATTGTCGATGCGTTCCCTACACTGAAGAAACCTCTTTACATTTCTCTTGAAGCGTGCCATGTCGTAGTCTAATGGGAAAACCTCAGATGGTAGCTCATTCCACATCTTGCAAGTATGGGGTAGAAAAGATCGCGTGAAGCGTGTGGTGCGCGATACCCAATTGTCGATTATATGTGGATGAGCTTTATTGCGTTGTCGAGAAGTGCGGTGGTAAAATCTCGACGACGGGATGAGATCAAATAGCTCCTCAGAACATTCCCCATTATACAGGCGGTAGAATACACTGAGCGATCCGATGTCACGGCGTTGACTCAGCGGTTCCAGCCTGTCGGCGAGTTTGGGATCACCGATTATTCTAATGGCTCTTCTCTGAAGGGAGTCAAAACGAAGCAATTGGTACTTTGGAGCTCCGTGCCAAAGATGGGAACAGTATTCCACGTGCGGCCGAACTTGCGCTTTGTACAGCAATAGCCGTTGTTGTGCCGTAAAATACTGTTTGGCACGGTTAAGGACTCCAAGTTTTTTGGAGGTGAGCACAGCTTTTGCTTCTAAGTGACTCCCATACTGGACCTCATTAGAAATTTCGACTCCCAGAATCCCTATACTCGCCGAGACGGGGAGAGGAATGCCCTGGAACCGTGGAGCTATTGTGAAAGGGGCCTTCTTTGTGGTGAACGCACAGACTTGCGTCTTGGTTGGGTTAAAGGTGACCAGATTAAGGTTACCCCAATCTGACACACGCTCCAAAGAGCCTTCAACCTCAGACACAAGTCTTTGTCTGTTGTCTTCCACTTCCGACCGAGAGACATTAGGGCGACCAGTGTAGAAAGTATCACCCGTACTGTCATCCGCATAACAATGAAGGCCGCTTATGTGCAGCATATCATTGATGTGAAGAATAAACAGTGTGGGCGATAGCACTGACCCTTGGGGTACACCAGAGTTAATGGGCATTGAGTCCGAGCAAGAACCATCTACAACGGCTCTTATGCTCCGCCCGGATAAGAAACTGGCGACCCAACTGCAAAGTCCCCCGGGGAGGCCGTATGAGGGAAGCTTCGAGAGAAGCGCCTTGTGCCACACCCGATCGAACGCCTTCGCGATGTCTAGACTAACAGCTAGAGCTTCCCCCCTACTCTCGACGGCTTCCGCCCAGCGGTGAGTGAGGTAAACTAGAAGATCACCAGCTGATCGCCCATGACGAAAGCCGTATTGGCGGTCACTGATCAGCTGGTGTTCCTCAAGATACCTAAGAAGCTGAGTATTAATTACTCGCTCCATCACTTTACAGAGTAGGGAAGTAATTGCTATAGGCCGATAGTTAGACGGATTGGTTCGATCCCCTTTTTTAGGGATTGGGTGGACATGGGTCACTTTCCAAGAAGACGGCACGATACCAGTGGTATAAGACAATTCAAAGAGGGACGTAAAGACAGAACACAACTCAGGAGCACACTTTTTGAGCACAATGGCTGGAATGCCATCCGGCCCACTCGACTTTCTCACATCAAGGGAAAGGAGTTCCTTCCGTACCGCTTTCTGATGAAAACGTACCTCTGGCATGGAACTCGGACACCGAGGTATAACCGGTGCTGCAGCATTTCCGTCGAGGAGGGTCGAATTGGAGGCAAAAAGAGATCCAAGGAGATCGGCTTTCTCTTTTGCACTATGGGCCAGAGATCCGTCCGACTTGAGTAAAGATGGTAAGCGGGACTGGCAGAAGTTACCCTCAGCAGCTTTGGCAAGAGACCAGAAGGCTCTACTTCCAGAAGGATACCCCATTAACTGGTCGCCAATTCTGCTGATGTGCTGCTTCCTCGCTATAGCCATGACCTTTTTGCTCTGTCTGGAGGCAGCATTGAATTTTTTCCTCAAACGGGAAACTTCGGGATCCTGGCACTCACGCGCTACAGTCCAGTTCTTAAAGGCAGCCAATTTGCTGCTGACTGTAACGGCACAAGCCCGGTTGAACCAGGGTTGACTCCGGCCACCAACACGCACTACAGAGTTGGGGATGAAACATTCCATACCCTGAAGTATGACATCAGCGACGGAGTCAGCGCAAGTGTTTGGATCGTCCGTTGAGAAACATAGCTTCCTCCACTGGTAGGATGCGTAGAATTCGCGTAATCCATCCCAGTCGGCTGTTCCGAAATGCCAAACCCTTCGCTTCCCGGGTTTACTAGATAAACTAGGACGAACGGTCGGCACTGACGTGGTTACCAGGCAATGATCAGAGGATCCCAGAGGAGCCTCCACAGAGACCTGGTATTTATCCGGATTTGAAGTCAGCACAAGATCAAGCAAGGATGGTACATGGTTATCAACATCTGGAATCCTAGTTGGACAGGAGACCATTTGGGTAAGGCCATGAGAGATTGCAAAATCATGGGCAGTTCTCCCAGTATGATCAGTGTATCGGGAACCCAGCCACTCAACGTGGTGAGCGTTAAAGTCCCCGAGAACGATCAACTCTGCATTGGAGTACTGCCCGAGTGCACACTCTATCCCCTCAGCGATGTGCTCAAATAGTCGAGTTGCGTCTGAATCACCACTATGTGATCTATAAAGGCAAGCGTAAATACGGGTTCGACCCCCGTAATCGACGCGGGCCCAAAGACACGACAGATCTGTAGCTTCAAGGCCGTTGAGACGGCGACAACAAACATCCTCCCGAACGTACATACATACCCCAGCTTTCCGGAGAAAATGCTCTTCTAGTATATAGCCAGGGTAGAGGAGATAAGATGTATCAGCCGGGCAGGAGATTTGAGTCTCCGTCAAAAAGAGCAGGGCAGGCTTGGCTGTCTCAAGATGATGATGAACAGCATTTAAGTTCGAGTGTAATCCGCGGATGTTGCAGAGGTCAACTCTGAGAGTGGATTTTGAAGCCGCTGGTAAACTTTTACTTTTATTTTGACTGGCCATGAGAAACAAAATAAAAAGGGAAAGTAGTAAAGAGTACTTCAGCCAGAAATAAGGGCAAACATGGCTTATACAAGGGCTCAGTTGTTCCAGATGTGGATGGCTGGCGTGATGTACGGAAGGGCCCCCGATCCAACCTGAGAGCAGCTGCCGGGTTCCACTCCGGTCTCCTACTCCGGCACGACAGTCACTCGCAAGCTTTTTTCGCGGATTGGCGAGACAGCCTCCCAGGGCGGAGTTTGAAAAGTTATCCCTGGGTTCGGGTCCCCTACTGACCCACGGGCGGCCAGCGGGCAGCCGTTTCATCGGGTCTCCCTGGACATCACGCCAACCCACCATCCCGGCCCAAAAAAGGCCCTTGCTAAGACAAGCCAACGGTCCCCAGTAATGACAGGAGTACTCTCTACCTGTGGGGGACACTGGCTCTCCTACACTGATACCGGAACACGCGTACGCTAGAAGTTTCGGCGTTTGACGGTAGATTCTAGTAGGAGGGTGGTAGCTAGCCAGACGGACTCCTTTCAGAGCCCTACCACCAGCAGGTGACCGGGTTAGTCGGCTCTTACGACACGCTACCCGGCGGCGGAGGGGAGAATTGTATTCTTTCTCCGTCCCACTCACGGATAAAAATCTTCGGATAAAAAATAATCTTCGGATAAAATCATCGGATAAAAATTATCAATCTTATTCTTTGCAGTTAGAGACTATAACAAAAATTGTTAGCGACAGCGCCATCTGTTGTTGAGTGGCTTTGTTTTGTGGGTAATCAAGTAACAGCCATTGCATTATCAGTCTTATTTCAAATTAATAGAAAATAAAATAAAAATATTTTCTAAAGCGCCATCTTTTGCCGAGTAGAAGAAGTAAACTTTAATTTTTTGTTACTGTTTATTTTATTGAATTTTAAACCATGTTCCATAGTAGCTAAGGTTTTATATCCGTTAAATTGGTTTTATAGTTTTAGGCCTCTTTGAACGTTCTCTTTCAACCAATTATAACTTTTATTTCTAAGTGTGCTAGTTTTTACATGTGTGAGTTTAGCTACACTGGTTTTCTTAGTAAAAAGTCATCATGCTAGTTCTATTGTTTTTTATGTTCTGTGGTTGTGGTGCCTGACCGTTCATAAATGATGGAACAAGTCGTAATCCATACCTACTAATATTATAATATCGTAAGTGACTCTGTCCCTCTGTCTCTTTGATACATTTTCACGACTTCGAGATGGACCGACTTCGATGAAATTAATAAATACTAAATATTGCTGGACAATTCACACTGCGCTATCTTGCCCTAAACTCAGCAGAGCTTGTACCATGGGAAGCAAATAACTGATAGAATACTTAAATACTTTTTTAATTGTAAATACATACTTAAAATATATGTAGGTATGTAAAGAAATCGTACCTATTCCTTTGAATTTGAATTGTGTCGCTCTGTCGGTAAAGTAGGTTGTTTGTGAGTATAGAATGTCGGTAAAGCAGGTTAGGCGTGTTGAAAAAGAATATGGCGGTTTGCAATGTCACACAGTGAACTGTTTTTTGATATAAAATTGTAATAAATAATATATGAAGGGTACAGGGGCAAAAAAATAAATGTCACAAAAAGAAAAAGTTGTCTAATTACCATTTTAATATTTCAAAGTTAATAATTTTCTTAGGTATCAATTAATCTTATAAACTGTTAATAGGAACTTAAGTTTACATTTTAAAGTTTGAATTTTGTGAACAAAAAAGAATTTTATGAAAATAAAAAAAAAACAATACTAGTCAAAAAAATAAAGTAGGTAGTTCACTTTTGGACCATACAAAAACTGGGAATGTCCACTGTATCCCCTAAAGGAATGTCCTCCTGGAAGGAAAAATTTTCTCAAATACTGATTTTGAAAAAAATCAGAGAATTTTCTGATTTGATCGCCTATTTCTACCTCGAACACCTCAAAAGGCTTGGGTCTTAGGCGACTAAATCTCAGCAAATCATAGCACTGGTAAGGAACTTCCATGTGAGATTTTAGATTGATGAGGCCCATATTCTTATCGCATTCTAAGTTCGAATGTCCTCGTATTGGATAAGTAATTTTGATAGAATCCAAAAGTTACTTCACCACTATC
Source organism: Philereme vetulata (assembly GCA_918857605.2). Lineage (NCBI taxonomy): Eukaryota > Metazoa > Arthropoda > Insecta > Lepidoptera > Geometridae > Philereme > Philereme vetulata. The sequence goes on along the minus strand of OU975446.1, from coordinate 10,196,494 downwards.
ACAAATTTTTCAAGCAATAAACCGAAATAATAATTCATGTTTTTAAGACAAAACGGGTCCTTTCGCGCACAGATTTATATCAAAATTCGAAAAGACCCGTTTTGTCTTAAAAACATGAGTATAGTTCGCGAAAATTTAAAAAGTTCGAAATAATAATTATTTTATAAAAACACACAGTAGCTCCGACAAACACTTAAGATAACCTCAAATTTGACTGACAAAATATTTTGAGAGGTTGGACATACCATCTTACGTTCCGTTACAACATGGACCTTCCCTGTTTTGTTCCTGTACATAGTTTTGAAATTCAAGTTACACATCTGACTATGCTTGTTTTTACGCTTCTTGTATAAGGCCAAATAAATATATGCGGGAAAATGAGAATGTTGCCATCATAAATTAACTTTTGATTTATTTGTGACATTCCTGGTTTTGCCCCTGTACCCTTCATATATATAATACCGAACAAAAAGTGTTAAGGATTGCCTATCATCATCAGATGATCATTGTTAGATTTCATGGGTCAGTCATGTTAAATAGAAGATAAATAATCTTATATATTATATAGATAAACATCCAGATTCGGAAGAATTATCTGTAGATCATACAAACATTTGTTCCGCGGCGGAAATCGACCCCGCTACCTCCTGCGTCTCAGCCGGCTATTCGCCCACTGCGCGTCAAATTTGGTACACATGGCTACACATCAAGCTATACATTTCCAGTATAAGCTGACCTCTCATTCTATGAAAAGCCTACACAATGCGAGGTCAGCTTATACTAGAAATGTATAGCTTGATGTGTAGCCGTGTGTACATAATCCATTTAAAAATATGGCCGGATTTAGCTTATTTTTACCTGACTGCGCAGAAGGAGAGTAATGTTTTTATTTACAAACCACGCGAAACCGCGGGCGGGTCAGCTTCTTCTTTAATCTTCTATACATGTCAGCAAACTGACTAGTATAGATAATGTTATTCCTTCATAGTTTGTTGCCAAGGGAACAAAATATGAATCAAAATGATAAAAGACTTTACAAAATGTATTGATTCCCATTAATTGAAAGAGCTACTTTTACCTACAAATATCTTCCATAAAGAAAAACATATAAATTGCGAATAATAAAAAAAATATCAAAGTGTAATTTTAAGCTTATCCCGAATAATTACAAATATGAGTTATGCCTTTTTGAGTGGAGACACTTATGAGGTGATTATTTATAGATAAAACAGAATAAGGCGTTTCAGTTTTACGAAATCCGAACTAGATGTCGCCACTAGTAGATTAGAACGCGCTATCAAAGCGTTCTGGCTTGAGGCCATATGATATTTAACGACACAAATTTACAATCTTTATTGTACAACCTTAAAACGTATTTTTGGATGCAACTGATATTGGTTGCTTAGAAATAAATAACTTTTACTTTATTCAAAGTATATAAGTCTGTAGATACTGCATTGCACCGGAATCAAACTTCATCTGCGGTTTTCTAGATCAAGTTTTATAGAAAAACCGGAGAAATGTCATTTTTGTGTCCTTTAATTTATTAATATGGTTTTAAATTTGCACTGGCATTCATTAACATTAATGGAGAACACTAATGACATTATAATATTTTTTTATAATTAATTAAATAAAATTACAATTAACTTTAACATTATTATAATAAACAAATAATATATTAATTATGAGACACTTGTAGAAAACTTAGTAGAAATGATCTGCAAGGCAAGACATTTTTTTCGTTGTTAACTGTTGTTTGTTTTTTCGTTGTCGACTGAAAGTTAACGAACTAAAAGAGAAACATTTAAAAATGTTTGACATGTAATAAATAAAAAAATTAAAATAAAATTCTTACCTATTTACTTAAATAGATTTTATCATCAACATAATTAAAACTTAAAAGAACATAGGTGGCCGGCCACAATGTTGACCAAGAGTTTGTGATGGCTGATCGATTCAATATGCGGACGAATTTATTAACATGGATTTTAAAGCGTTAACTGTTGCTGCAGTTTCTTTAACCACATCATACTGCAACTATATGTATGTTTAAAGACAGAAGATGACCAAAAAGAAATATAACAAAAAATATTATTTATAAAAAAATAATATTCAACTAGTTACCACAAATATTTACGTTTGTTTTATTTCTTTTATTGATTAAGTAATAAATTATTTAATTTTGGAAAAGTACCCCTCGAGGCTTCGTAAAACCGGTTTTCATAATCTCCGGTTTTGTACCGGTTTTTCGAGAACCGGAGCAAAGTACTAACTCATATACAAATGAGTGGCTTCTATTTATACTATATATACTAAAAACGGGATATTTATCATGATTTTTGAGTATTTGAGTATCCCGATATTTCGGCGCAGTAGCATGCGCCATGATCACGATACTATTGATAGTATCGTGTACTGTCGATAGTAGCATATATTTCGATGGTATTTTTCATTATATACAAGTCGATATCTATCGATAGCACACAACTATCGATAGTAGCGATACTATCGATAGTATTGGACGAAATCGATACTATTGTCTCATATCACGCTATTGATACTATTGAATTTTTGTGAATATCGATAGACTACCGATCGGCAACACTAGTCTACCTACCTATATTTTAATTTGATCAAAAGTTTATACGAACGAATATGAATAGGTAAAGAAAGGTATAATAATATATCTAGTGATTCGCCCCGAACTGAGATCTCGCGAATTTCCCATAAAACAAAAAAAAATATTCTTAATCTTTGAATAGTTTGAATAATAAAATAGTGCCACGAATACATCCAACTAACTTAACCTAGAGTTTCATTCAAATTACAATTAATGGGAGTTCATGTTTAGTCTTTTTTAGGGGTATAAATTGCGGTTATTCTGGATTACAGACTTTTCCCTATAGTGTTGTTACTAAAGCTACACGAATACCAAATTTCAGCACTGTAGGGGTCACTGGTGTACCCTGTGAATTTCTTCAAAATTCAGTGTTTATTAAGGCTAATTACTCTAAAATTACACGGATTAAAAAAATATAAAATGGGTCGAAATGTACTAATGAATACCTTTTATTAGACGTCCCATTTGAACTAATAGTCTCATTTTGTTTATTTTTACCTCTCTTGAACCCCTATAGGTATCTCAACAACCCTCCCACATTTATAGCTCATTCAAATTTCAAGATGGTTGAATCAGCGCTCGAAAGTTACCATCGGACAAACAATCATGCATAGGTACATACAACACCGATTTGTCCAAGTTGATTTGGAAATCTCGCTTCGATCGATCAATAAAATCAAAAGTAACTCTGCGGTCTGCCTCTTTGTCTGTATGTTTGTAACGTTTACACGACTACGGCTGAACCGATTTTGGTAAAAATTTGGATATAATATTTTTATGACCTGAATTGAGACATTTATTTTTTATTGATTTACTATGACTATGACACAAAAAGTAAAAAAAGGAACCCTTATAAGATCACTCTCTTGTCTGTCTGTCCGTGTGTCACCACCGATTTTCTCAGGAACGAGTGGACCTAGCAAGTTGAAATAGATACTGAGGTCTATAGTCCCTGTTAGGTGTATAAAAATCAAGGTCCCGAGTCAACACGATAAAAAGATATGGGCAAATTTAGATTTTCGCGAAAACTTGTAAGTACCAAAATGTACCTTAATTTTCAATATTTTTATTTTTTGGAATTTTCCCTTTACTTGTGCTGTAAGAATTAGCTTTTTACCAAAATTGACAATTCTAGGTCAACCGGAAGTACCCTATAGGTTTTGGGTCGAAAACTTATATGGTAGTTTCCGTTGACCTAGAATCACGAAATTTGGCAAAAAGCAAGGTCTTCTAATAGTACCTATAAACTCGGTCCCCATAAACTTTATCAGAGCAAGCCGAGTAGTTAATTTATTTTGTTTGTAAAATTAGGTACAACAAGCAGATAATTTGTTTTTAAGTGTCTTTGTGAGTGTTGATTAAACCATCATTAAATAAAGAATAAAGAAAAAAAATAGATATTTTTCTTTGTAAACTTTAAATGGTGCTTACCCCTAAAGGAGGTACGAAATGTACTATTAGAGTTTTTGATCGAGCGAAGCGAAATCTCTAAATCAACTTGGGCTTCTCGGCGTTATATGTATGTTTGTCCGAGGATAACTTTCGAAGCGTTTATTCGACCACCGTGAAATTTAATTCATAGGTAGGTAGTGATGGCACGACTTTGGTGTGACTAAATGAGCTAAAAATGTTTTGGGGGGTTGTTGAGATATTTTGGTTCAAAAGGGGTAAAACTAAATGAAAATGAGGCTAACTTGTCAAGTGGGACGTCAAATGATAGATATTTATTGGTAAATTTAGATTCCGTTTTTATTTTTTGTAAATTCTTCATAGTTTTTGAGTTATTTTATTAGCCATAATAAAAACTAAACTTTGACAAAATTCACAAGATACACCAGTGCTGTAATTTAGTATGCGTGTAGCTTGAGTGACACAAATATAGGCAAAAGTCTGAAAACCAGAATGACTGCAATTTGTACCCCAAAAAAGAGTGTCCAAATAATATGAACTCCCGCTACCAGTAATTTGAATGAAACTGTAGGTTAAGTAGTTTGGTTATTTACTTCGTGGTACTATTTTGATAGTCAAAGATTACAAATAATATATTTTTGTTTAAATCAGAGACTCGTGAGATCTCAGTTCGGGGCGAACAACTAGATAATAGAAAACTTTCGTGATTGATTTCAATCATTATTATAAATACGGGATTTATCACGTACCGTCTTATCGGTGTTCACGAATTGAACCGAAACATTGTCGGTCGAAACACCGATAAGACGGTACGTGATAAATCCCGTATTTATAATAATGATAGATAATAGAACTTAAAAATCCGAATATAGGAGAAGCCTTCTAAGTAAGCACATTTTTAGTAGGCATGGCCCCGCATTCCCTGCACTCGTATGGAAATATTCTTGGCATACTATTATGTGGTGGGAGTGTATGCCCGTGATTCAACATATCCAACGAGTGTACCAGGGAAATCACTTAGCGTATGACAAATAGTTCCGGAGTGACATGCTTTTAAGATGAGAGTAATCGTGTAGCTCCCTATACGCCAGAATGATAAGTGTTTTTGTGCACTTACCCGGAAACAACTTTTTGTTTGCAATTTTTTCAGCATATGGCCGTTCTAATTACAAGCACACTTTGAACATCAGACATGCTAAATACTTATCTATTTTTAAAAGTGTGGTCTCCAAACTACTTAACAGCTTAGGTTTAATGATCATTTATTCTCAAAAAGATAATACATAATTATCACTTACATTACCTGATTATTTAAACTGTGGCTTACACATTTGGTACCGTCAAGTAGGCCATCTTTACCATATTTTTATGAGAAAATACCTATATTTCGTATTTGTTTTACTAGGGGGGTTTAATATTCAGCTTTATGTAATTAAGCAGTCTTTCCCTTTAGTTCTGTTCATAATTTGTGTTCCTAAGCCATATAGTTACGGCACTACCACGAAAAATAACAATTTTGGCAACTTTACCTACTACTGTTTTCTCCTTGGATCCAGCTAGAACTAAGCAAATTAGCTAAAGATAGCATTCGTTGATGTGTTGCCAACATGGCCTGTTAGTTAATACCGTTATTTTTCAAACAATATTCAAGATTTTGACAACTGTCTATGTTACCAGCTTGATAAAAGTTTGGGATACCAGTTATGCATTAGAAAGCTACTAAAATAGTAATAAAAATGCTACCCTATTACCATTTCGTCTAATATGAGTATTTGATTGGCAATGGGCAGGCCATATAGCGCGCAGAACAGATGGCCGATGGGGCCGGAAAGTTCTCGAATGGAGGCCACGGACCGGCAAGCGCAGCGTAGGACGTCCACCTACAAGATGGGCAGACGACTTGGTAAGCACCGCAAGTCGGTGTTGGATGCAGGCCGCTTCCAACCGCAGTTCCTGGAGATCCATGAGGGAGGCCTTTGCCCAGCAGTGGACGTCCTACAGCTGATATGATGATGATGATGCGTTTTTATCATGAAAGGAAGACTAAGGTAATGAGTTACTACCGCCAGCGACTTCGCACGCATGGTTTGTCAATAAAAAGTAGCCTTTGTGTTAGTCCAGGTTATAATCTACATTTATATAAAATTTCATCGCAATCAGTTCAGCCGTTCCCGCGTGAAATATCACTAAACATTCATACATACAAACTTTCGCGTTTATAATATTAGTAGGATGCCTTTTTGACTGGAGACACTACTAATGAGGTGATATTTAGAGATGAAATAGAATAAGGCGTTTAAGTTTAACAAAATCAGAACTAGATGTCGCCACTAGTAGATTAGAACGCGCTATCAAAGCGTTCTGGCTTGAAGTCATATGATATTTATCGACATCAGGAACCAGTCTTATTACCACCTTAAAAGGTATTTTTGGATGCAACCTAAATCGGTTGCTTAGTAGTAACATTATTATTATTCAAAATAAATAATAATATAAAAAAGTAAAAACTCAAAATTTCTGATGTCAAAGTTTGACAGATTAGAAATGCAGATCTTATTGATACCTATTAGGTATCAATGAGATCTGCATTTCTAATCTAGCACGTCTAGTTTCCGAGATACTTTTAATGCTTTCCGTAAATTTTGTTCCGATGATGTGCACCGATATTTGTAACCTTATATTTTTACTATGTTCACTGAATAATGTTGTCATAGCAGATCACCGACTTTAGATCATAAAGGTGTACTATATGACTTTTGGGACTTTGTAAATGGTCAGCGACTTTTGGCGTTGACTGTACCTGACCGTTCATAAAATAATGGAACAAGTCGTAATCCATACTAATATTATAATTTCGTAGGTAACTCTGTACCTCTGTCTCTTTGTCTGTCGGTTTGTTACGATTTCACGACTTCGAGATGGATCGACTTCGATAACATTAATAAATAATCCTGGACAATTCACACAGCGCTATCTAGCCCCAAACTAAGCAGAGCTTGTACTATGGGAAGCAGATAACTGATAGAATACTTATATACTTTTTTTATTGTAAATACATACTTATAATATATAGAAAAACATCCAGACTGAACAAATATCTGTAGATCAAGCAACCATTTGTTCCTCGGCGGTAATCGAACCCGCTACCTCCTGCGTCTCAGCCTTTTTGACTGGAGGCACTATGCGGTGATATTTAGCCACGGGTGAAGTCCGTGTATTTAGCTTAGATATGAAACAGAATAAGGCGTTTCAGTTTCACAAAATCAGAACTAGATGTCGCCACTAGTAGATAAGACCGCGCTATCAATGCGTCTGGCTTGAGACCTTAAGGGGATACCGGAGGGACAATCTCCCATACAACATGTACTACTAAGGTCATTTCTATTTGGAGCATATTTCTACCTTAATAAGATTTTATTTTAATTTGAATAGTATTTATCTAGGTTCCCAACCATATATTGGATCAAAATACTTACCTAAAATGAAATAGAAGCGTATCGCATTCTGCATGTTTTTTCGTCATAAAAGACCTGTTTTCAACCAAATTGTTTCGTATTAAAAACAACAACATCTTACGTATCCTAGTCATGGGAACATGGATTATATCGTCTAGTTACAGAATAACAACACAATGAGAAAAATACAACAAGTTTTTAGTCATCATTTTCGGTATTACGGAACATGGTCAAAATCTAATCAAATTTAGAATCGTTCTATTGCTATCACTGTCGCTCTGCGTGGTTAAACTTCGTCACTAAACAGGGATAGCGATATTCAGGCCGAAGTTTTTGACGCTGCCGAATTGTAGTTGCGCTCGGGGTTCGCCGGCGCGTTAAGATATGATATTTATAACTTACATATGCAGCATATTTTATGTATATTATTACCTTGTAATACTTTATTTTTGGATGCAACTAATTTTATTTGGTTGCTTAGAACCACGTTACTAAAAATATATGGGTAAACAAATCTGCATGGTATAGGTAGGTATACGATAATTGATAAATGAAGTTGAAAATTAAAGGGTGTTCTCCGTTCATACGAGTACATACATAATTGACGTCTAATGTCTAATATGTTACATAACATACATAATTTATGTATGATAGTCCTCGTGAATTGTATTGGCGGGCGCGTATACAATTTAGAGGACTAGCTTAATCGGCACCAACCTAAAATAAGGTAAATGAAAAAAATTGTGCTATTGAACAAAACAAATATTTAAGTGGGGCTCCCATACAACAGACGTCTTTTTGCCGTTTTTAGGGTTCCTTTTAAGTACCTCAAAAAGTAAAAAAGAAACCCTTATAAGATCACTCTCTTGTCTGTCTTTCCGTATGTCACCACCGATTTTCTCAGGAACGAGTGGACCTAGCAAGTTGAAATAGATACTGAGGTCTATAGTCCCTGTTAGGTGTATAAAAATCAAGGTCCCGAGTCAACACGATAAAAAGATATGGGCAAATTTAGATTTTCGCGAAAACTTGTAAGTACCAAAATGTACCTTAATTTTCAATATTTTTATTTTTCGGAATTTTCCCTTTACTTGTGCTGTAAGAATTAGCTTTTTACCAAAATTGACAATTCTAGGTCAACCGAAAGTACCCTATAGGTTTTGGGTCGAAAACTTATATGGTAGTTTCCGTTGACCTAGAATCACGAAATTTGGCAACAAGCAAGGTCTTCTAATATTACCTATAAACTCGGTCCCCATAAACTTTATCAGAGCAAGCCGAGTAGTTAATTTATTTTGTTTGTAAAATTAGGTACAACAAGCAGATAATTTGTTTTTAAGTGTCTTTGTGAGTGTTGAAAAAAATAGATATTTTTCTTTGTAAACTTTAAATGGTGCTTACCCCTAAAGGAGGTACGAAATGTACTATTAGAGTTTTTGATCGAGCGAAGCGAGATCTCTAAATCAACTTGGGCAAATCGGCGTTGTGTGTAGGTTTGTCTTTCGAAGCATTAATGCGATCATCGTGAAATTTAATACATATATAGGTAGTGATGGCACACCTTTGGTGTGACTAAATGAGCTAAAAATGTTGGGGGGTTGTTGAGATATTGGGGTTCAAAAGGGGACAAAATGAAAATGAGGCTAACTTGTCAAGTGGGACGTCAAATGAAAGATATTAATTGGTACATTGAGATTCCGTTTTTATTTTTTTGTAAATTCTTTATAGTTTTTGAGTTATTAGCCATAATAAAAACTAACTTTGACAAAATTCACAGGGTACACCAGTGACCCCACAGTGCTGTAATTTAGTATGTGTGTAGCTTAAGTGACACAAATATAGGCAAAAGTCTGAAAACCAGAATAACTGCAATTTGTACCCCAAAAAAGAGCAACCAAATAATATGGACTCCCGCTACCTGTAATTTGAATGAAACTGTAGGTCAAGTAGTTTGGTTAATTACTACAAGCACATTTTGAACATCAGACATGCTAAATACTTACCTTTTTTTAAAAGTGTGGTCTCCAAACTACTTAACAGCTTAGGTTTAATGATCATTTATTCTCAAAAAGATAATACATAATTATCACTTACATGAGAATCAGTATTGGGTAGTCATTGAAAAAATATTGTAATTAGTTCGAATTAAGAAATAGAAATAGAAAAATCTTTATTGAAAACTGTATTAAGGTAAGGTAAGGTACTTACTGTAAGGTAAGGTGACTGAAAGGTAAGGTGACTGTAAGGTAAGTACTTATTATAAGGTACTTACTGCAAGGTAAGGTGACTGTAAGGTAAGGGGACTTTAAGGTACTTACTGTAAGGTAAGGTGATTGCAAGGTACTTACTGTAAGGTTAACGTAGGTAGTACGTAGGTACGTAGTACGTAGGTAGTACGGTTACTGTAGGTAGTATTTTTCAAATTATTTACTAATTTTAATTTTTTTTTCAAATTATTAATTATTTACTTTAGGTAGGTACTTACTGTACTTACCATTCCTCCAATTTTGGTTGCGTACAAAAATATTTTATTAAGAATGTACAATAAAGATTGAGGAATAGTGTATCGATGAGAAATCAGCAAACTCTTTATTTTGCAAAGCAATCTGGACATTTTTTGATTTTCTGTTATTGAAGTCGGTTTTATTTTGTTAAAAAGTTACTTGTAATATATTGTTTTATCTATATATCTTTACTTGGCATCTGTTTGGTGAAATATGTAAGACTAGCTGTTGCCCACGACTTCGTACGCGTTACACTACTAAATGTGTAGGTAACCCAGAAATAAAGCTAAACTCGCTGTTGCAACTTGACTTGACATCCCATTTTTATCGCAAGGGAACTGATTTATGGGATAAAAAGTAGCTTATGTGATAATCCAAATTATAATCTACGTATACCTATACTAAACTTCATCAAAATCGCAAATAAAACCCACAGGCGTGACTGTTTTCCGCGAAACGGAGTCAATTTCATCTGGCTCCTACTTTCCGTGATGTATCCGTGCCGATTTCACACCACCTTGAGCTTCTTGGTATCTCATTCACACCGGCTCTCAATTTCAGCTCCTACATTGAGTCGAAAGTCCAGCCGGCTGCTAAAAAAGCTTGGTATACTTGCATAGGTGGTACTTCACACCGGGACAGTTGCTCAACTTATACCAAGCACAAATCCGATCATGTCTGGAGTACCTACTGTTCTTACCTCTGGGACGGATCAGCAAAATACCAGCTAGAGGCTCTAGATTCAATTGAGAGAAGAGCCGAGAAGCTCATTTGCAATGACGAATTAGCAGATGCAAGGCTCCGCAGCCATCGTCGAAAGGTTGCAAGCCTCTCGGTTTTCTATCGGATACATTTCGGAGAGTGTGCTGCAGAGCTTTTCAACCTGATCCCAGCATCCCCATTCTATCATCGGACAACCAGACGCTCCGCGATGCACCACCGCTACATAGTAGACATACCTCCCATACGCACAAAGCGGTACTCTTCCACCATTATTATGCTCACCGCCAAGGAGTGAAACGCCTTGCCTGAGTCTGTGTTTCCTGAGAACTAATACCTAGGGGTCTTCAAGTCGCGAGTGAATAGGTTTCTTCTAGGCAAGCGTATACCACCGTAGACTGCATCAGCGCTTACCATCAGGCGAGATCGTGGTCAAACGCTAGACTATAATGTATAAAAACAAATAGGTTCAGCCGTTACGACGGGATTGAGTAACAAACAAACAAACAAACATTCAAACTTTCACATTAATGATATTAGTGTGATAGCAAAATTGTTAAAGAATTGTTACTTTGGTAAAGGCCGATTTACATCAGACGAGCGAATGCTCATTCTATCCCCACTCTATCGAATTCTTTTAGTGTAAACAGACGTAGAGCATTCTTTCGTTGTTTTGTCTGCGTTCCCAAAGATTCTATGGAATATTCTAAGAATGCTCCCTCACTTGATGTAAACGCTACTAGAGCGTGCGAACAGTTGCTCTGAGCATTCTTGCGTGTTTGAACGTGCTCGATCCCCGGCGCGGTCACTTCAAAGTGTTCTTGTGAATATATACTCATGAGCATTCGTTCGGCTGATCTAAACATCTATCGTGCAAGAGTTCTAGTTCTTGGTTCTCATTCTTGCTCGTTGATCTTTTGGTGTCGCTAAGAACGATCTTTCGTTTACACTAAAAGATCGAGAAAAATGCTCTTGTTCTAGCTCTAGCTCTTTGTTCGTTTGGTCTAAACCCACCTTAACATAATCTTCGGTGACAATATAATATAGTATAATGAATGTATATGTTGTCGAGGAGACTTATGTAGTTCTGCTTCTGCGGCATACGCACTCAAAAAGATCCGTCTTTTTACAGACGTAGATACAGCTAGACTAGTTTACTTCAGCTACTTCCACACCATTATGTCATACGGTATACTGCTGTGGGGGAATGCTGCAGATATAAACACTGTTTTTGTGCTGCAGAAGAGGGCTGTTCGTGAAATTTATAATATGGGCCCCAGAGAATCATTACGCCATAAGTTAGAACAAATAAATATAATGACATTCGCATGTCAATATATCTATGAAAATCTGATGTATGTACACAAAAATGTTAATTTGTTTAAGAAAAATAGCGATAATCCTAATTTTAATACTAGAAATAAAGATAAACTCGCTGTTGCCCCTTGCAGACTCCATAAAGTTAGAAAATCGTTTAAAGGGCAAGGAGTACGCTTTTATAACAAACTCCCAAGTGATGAACAAACATTGACAATTAACAAATTTAAAAACGTAATTAAACGAAATCTTTATAAAAAGCCTACTAAAAGATATCGGATTATTAAGAGAAGCTTGCGATTGAAAATGCTCCAACTCGTTCAAAAATTTTACAACTTAGACGTAATTGATTTTCTTTATTGTTATGTATTCTAAAAGGATCATTAAAAAGAAAAACCAGTCTTGTTTCATGCCATTCTTTCCTGGCGTGGTCGTAAGGGAAAAGACAGTAAAATTGACGTTACAAAGTGATCCCTGTGATTTTAATGAATAAAAATATTTTGGATGTGAAAACTTCTTTAGGCGCGTTGGGCATTTTTTGAGACGGGACAAAACCATTGAACTCGCGATACTGTTACCGTTACCGACACCTCTGTATATAAGTATCTCATTATTGTTGAAGTTTTCAGATCTGTCGGAACTCCCGGAGTGCCACTTTTTTAAACATATGCAAACCATTTAGCATACCAAACCAGAAAAAATATACAATTAATAACAAGACTATAATACAAAAGAAACAGTTGAATCATCTAAAGACCGTTACAAACGATCTACAGATAGCAACTAGTCTAGATAAGTAAGTATTTTAAATTCTTCATTCTTCAAACAACTATACTCTTAGGTCATCAGAAAACTTTATACTCAGAACTTCTTCGCACAGCACTTCCTTTTACAGCGCTTCTTTTACTGTCCAGGCTGTTCAGCTTTGGAATGCTTTGCACGAAGAAATAAGACGGTCATCCTCCTTACACACCTTCAAGTTGAAAGTGAAGCAACACTACCTGACGATGTCATCTTCCTAGCGTTATTTATTTACTATTTAAGTATATTATCTGTTAGTATAGTTTGCTATATGCATATACCTATATACTAGTCTATTTTATAAGTATATTAAGTATTAGGATTAAAACTTTATTATATTTTTATTATATCTATGTATATACATATGTGTAAATGTATAATCTAAAGTACACCGCACTCCATATCTTTGTAAATTTCGCTCCATCCAAAGGTTGCCTGGAAGAGATCGCTTTCAGGAAGTATGCTTCAATTAAGTCTACTTTTTGCGTATTTGACAATGCCATGATATGACAAATAAGATGATCCAATGACTGATATAAAACTCCGATAGATGCAAGAACCATGTTCGAAATTCAAAATTGTTCTTAAATACGAAGTGTTTTAGAATTGCTCATGAGAGCATGGAGTTCCTAAACTTCTTAGTCGCTACAGTATTTATATTTCTTTATTGTGCAATTTGAATCTAATAAAATGTTTGTTGGAGAAATTTTGCTTTGTAAAATTTTGTTTTTTTTTGAATGAATACATTTTATCAAATTTAACTAACTTCCGCTGCTCAGATTTTTTTCATCCAATACAATAAAATGATCCTTACAAAGGATTGCATAGATCGGATTAAAAAACAATACCAACTTGATTCATTTTAAGGCGCTACTCACGCTTGACCAAAAAAAAAATTAATGCCAAAATGTTTTTCTTTGAAAACGAGCTGATGTTTTAAAAGAGTCTGCACCTGTATCTCCTCTGGTTATGGGTGCTGCCGTGCTGTCCCAGTTAAAAAACACTCTGTATATTGCAACTGGTGCTTAATATACTCATTGTTATAGTGTACGGATGACATTATAATTGATCGAGCGAAGCGAGATCTCCAAATCAACTTGGGCAAATCGGCGTTTTATGTATGTATGTTTCTTTATACGAGGATAACTTTCGAAGCGTTGATCCGATCATCGTCAAATTTGATACATAGGTAGTGATGACACAATTTTGGTGTGACTAAATGAGCTAAAATGTTGTTGGGTTGTTGAGATATTGGGGTTCAAGAGGGGTAAAAATATGAAAATGAGACTATTGGGTCAAGTGGGACGACCAACGAAAGGTCTTCATCAGTATATTTAGACTCTGTTTTTATTTTTTGTAAGTTCCTTATAGTTTTTGAGTTATTAACCATAATAATAACTGAACTTTGACAAAACTCACAGGGTACACCAGTGACAGTCTACAGCATGCGTGTAGTGACACAAATATAGGCAAAAGTCTGAAATCCAGAATAACTGCAATTTATACCCCGACAAATGGTAAACACTCAACACATCAACTCCCGTTACCTGTAATTTGAATGAAACTGCAGTAGGTCAAGTAGAATGGATATTTATTTCATGGCACTATTTCGATAGTCATAGATTACCAATAATATATTTTTTGTTTTTATGGGAGACTAGCGGGATCTTAGTTCGGGGCGAACCACTAGTTATTTAGCTTGAAATGGTAGATTTTTCGATTTCTTGTGTAGACGTTCATACAAACTTGCCAAAACATGTAATATGATAGACGTCAAATAGATGTCCTTTAGGTAGGTTTATGCTAACCGTTAGTGACACCAATATCTGTGTACTGTATCTACTGTAAGTCATGGAAAATTAATTATTTACTCCGTTTCCAAAAGAACAATAAAAACACCGATAATCGTACCAGGTGGGGTTAATACCCGTTCTCTTAAAATTTTCATCCATGTTCTAAATCCCATAACTTCTTATGTTGTTGTATCTCCCCAAATTCCTTTATAGATATTTCCGCTAATCCCCGGTCAGTGGGGAGGGTGGGTCAAATGAGTGAACTTTTCGTATTTCCACCGCAGAGTTCGGCTAAGTCTATCGATCAACTCGCCCCATCTACTCGTATGTCTACTTTGCTTGTTTTGGAGAGGATTAAGACAGCGCTTCGTAAATTCGAATTGTTTTTCGGAAGGCAAAATTCTATTGGGTTTTTAGAATGGGTATTTTCTCTTGTAACGCCTAAGGTCTATTCTAGAACCGTGCTCATTAAGACTTTAGATTTTTTGACATCTAATGAAGCGTTGGTTAAGCGCGTCTGAGACAACCCACAGTAAAAGGGTTCGTAGTTATTTTAGAATACAAAGTTAATTTTGCAGTTCATTAATTGGTCATTTCGAATAAACATTATGAACTGATTACATTTACAAACCCAACTATAGACATAAGTTGGTCGACTTCTGCACGTCAAATAGTACTCGTAGAGTCTTCTAAGATTTGATAATACTTCTTATAACAACAGTTTTATGTCCTAGCTGGTGGAGAGGGGCGGGGGGGGGGGGGGGGGGGGGTGTCTCATTCATCATTATTTCAAGAGAAGATGATAATCTAGATTTAAAGAGATAAAAATAAAAAATAAACCTGATATTAGCCGAGACCCCTCCCCCCCCCCCCCTCTCGCCCATCTGGACGAGGGTCTTACCACCCTGAACAACTCACCTAGCATCGCAAATTACTAATTACTGAGTGCGCTGTTATGCAATAAACAACTTTTTTAAAAATATTTAACCGACTTCATATAACATTAAAAACCAATATACTCTATTTCTCTATCTCTATTTTGATGAAATTTCCATGGGATCAATCTAAAAGTATATCCTTTCAAATAATTTTCCAAATCGGTTTGTATATAACGGAGTTCTGAGCTAACAGACATAAAAATTAGACAAATTTAATACTTAATGGTTTTCTCATGGATGCCATTGTTAGAACTGGACCAAATGGATATGGGACCACACGGGAAGCACCAGATTTCAAATAAAAAAGAATCATCTAAATCGGTTCACCCAGTGGAAATTTCTGAAGTAACAAACATAAAAAAAATACAGTCGAATTGAGAATTTTCTCTTTTTTCGAAGTCTGTTAAAAATACACAATAAACTAATGAACATTTTTACCATTGTAAATTTATTACATTGTAAAGTACCTACGTTTACATGTTTACACAGAGTATCTATACTAATATTATAAAGAGAAAAGATATGTTTGTATTGAATAGGCTCCGAAACTACTGGACCCATTTAAAAAATACTTTCACTGTTAGGAACATACACTATCCCCGGGTGACATAAGCTACTTTTTACCCAACTGCGCAGAAGGAGGGTAATGTTTTTATTGAAAAACTACGCTTGCAAAGCTGCGGATTTGTCAGCTAGTCTATCCTACTAAAATTATAAACGCGAAAGTTTGTATGTATGGATGTTTGTTACTCTTTCACGCCGGAACGGCTGAACCGATTGCGATGAAATTTGGTATGTATGTAGGTCATAAGCTGGATTAACACATAGGCTACTTTTTATTGGCAAACCGCGCGTGCGAAGCCGCTGGCAGGTCAGCTAGTACTTCTATACTTTCTATTATACTAATATACTAATACAAATCTTATCTTTGTATTTTTGTGTGTATGTTTGTAATGAATAAACTCGAAAACTACTAATCCGATTACCAAAATTTTTTCACCATTGGAAAGCTACATTCACCGTGAGTAACATAAGATACTTTTTACTCAACTGCGCAAAGGAGGGTAAGGTTTTTACTGAAAAACTACGCGTGCGAAGCTGCGAATTTGTCAGCTAGTGTATTATAAAACCAAGTAATTATATTAGCGCTACTGAAGAAAATATAGAAAACTGTAGTAGCGATTTATTATTATTATTTATTTACCTCCGTGGCGCAGCGGACGAATAGCCGGCTGAGACGCAGAAGGTAGCGGTTTCGATTCCCGCCGCGAAACAAATGTTTGTATGATCTACAGATATTTGTTCCGGGTCTGGATGTTTTTCTATGTATTATAAGTATTTACAAAATAAAAAGTATATAAGTATTCTATCAGTTATCCAGTTCCCATAGTACAAGCTCTGCTTAGTTTGGGGCTAGATAGCGCTGTGTGAAATGTCTAGCAATATTTATTTATTTATTTTACGACGATACCGTTGTCACAGTGAAGCGATTAATTTAACAAAATGGTATTCCATGTTTTATAACTGCTATGTGGGAGCACCATTATTGACATAATATGTCATATGTTCCTGTGACAAAACAAACAGAGTCATTGTCCCCAAATAGAATTAGACAAATAACGGGCGAAGAGAACTTTGTTTTATTAGTTGTGGCCCGCGGACCCCTATTTCCAACCGAACCACGTGCACACCAACCACAAGTGATAAAAACAGCTGGTTTTATCATTACAATGTAATTGAATTTTAATTAATTACCTAATTATTAATTAACTAATAAAATAAAAAATAAAAGGGACGGACATGTGTAACAGGAAACCGGGGAAGCGCGCGCTATTTGATTTGACCAATGAGCGCGCGCGGTGCACAGATGTTACGCACATCATATGCGATGCGACTACTGTAAGGCTGTAGGACGACCCCCCACTAGATGGAAAGACGACCTGATAAAGATTGGTGGGAGCCGTTGGGTGCAGGCCGCACAAGTTCGGTCACTCTGGAAATCCAGGCCTATGTTCAGCAGTGGAATTCCTGGGCTGATACTATGATGATGAAACTAAATACATAATAAGAAATAGAAAAAACAAACTGTTTTTTCCCTAGTGTTTATTAAAACCATCTCTTCCAGAATCTCTGTAAGATTTAATTAAGCAATGATGCACTAGTGTTCCGAAACAACATCGGAATACTTATTAGTTAGTATAAGTTTATTAATTTAGTTATGTATATGTAAAAATTCAATTATATTTTCACCGTCGTTGGCGAATGTTGTTACACCTGTAATTGGTGCATATATCAGAATAGTGTTTCTGACTATCGTTATAAATCTGGTAACTAGCTATAAAGAGATAAAATATGTGTACTATTTGTGTATCTATAAATAAATAAATTAAAAAAACCAGTCGCTCTCTCTCTCTCTAAGTGAATAATTTTAAAAAATGTATCTCTATAAAATGAGAATCTGTGATTGGCATTAGGCATACGCTTTATGAGTTTGTTTAGATTGATGTTAAGTGGTGTTGATTCTGAAACGAATAATCACACTAATTATATAAATGTAAAAGAAACGGCTTAACCGATTTCGATGAAATTTGGTGTGTCTATAGATTTTAACCTGGATTCAAACATAGGCTACTATTTATTTACAAAAATAATTGGTTGTCTGTAAAGTCGGTTAACGGTTAACGGACGGATAATTTTACGTGATAACGAGTGGAAGAGAGATGCGTCACAAGCCGAACGCTTAGGCCGATCGTGCCTCTCTATCGCCTGTTCCGCGCTCTCGCTTGCACGCTCGGCTCAGGCGGAATGTGACACTTTTTCGTGCGTGCAGCCGTAATAAGACGTTTATCACGTTAATAACGCGTACGAAGATGCGACTGTGGTGACCCTACACAGTCGATGAAACACCTGTTAATGTGCCCTTTGTGTTCGAACACCTGCACAATGGTTGACTTAAAAATGGCTTCTCCTGACGCCATCAATGTAACCAAGTACCTATCTAACACAATATAAGTAGAGCTATTGACACGCTAAGAAGAAGAAGAAGCTAGTAAAAAAACATAAATAAAATATGATGAATTGAAGCATACTAGCTATTATCATCCTCAGCTGTGTACTAACAGGCTAACTCGCTACAGAACTGACTGCTCTGTTTACTTTCTTTTGTGCCACCGAAAGTTTCTTTAGTAATGGTGGCTTTTGTACCGATAGATTGATGTTAACTAATTAAAAGTTTGCCGCGAAAAGAACATGGCGATAAAACCTTTTTTGTAACCCCAACGCAAATGGGGGGTGTTATGGATTTGAAGCTTTTGTCTAATATGAGGACACGTCTCTGCCGCTGCTTGTGTGTTTGTGTGTCTGTAAAAACGTAGATGCCAATAATTAAATTATTAAAATTATTTTATTTATCCGGCTTAGTTTCGAGATTGGCCAAGAAATGCTTTTGTCCGTCTGTCAGTCTGTCTGTTCTCGTCTACAGGTCGCATTTTTCAACCGATTTCGACGAAAATAGGCTCACAAGTTCGTTGATATATTTAAAACTAGTTGTCGCCAGCGGCTTTGCCCGCGTTTTTCTGTATACATATATATATATATATATATATATATATATATATATATATATATATATATATATATATATATATATAAATATATATATATATATATAAATATATATATATATATATATGTATTTTGTACCCCATGAGATAAAAATGTGAAGCCAATTATCTCATTGGAACTGATTTATGGGATAAATGGCAGCTTATTTGGTGATCCAAGTTATAATCTACGTACATACCAAATTTAATCGAAATCGGTTCAGCCGTTACAACAAACAAACATCCAAACTTTCGCATTTATAATATTAGTGTATTTTCAAGCGATCGCAATTTTTGATTGGGGGGAAAATAGGGAGGGAAAAAGGGGAAGTTTGCTGTAGCGTTATATACCCAATTTTTGTTTTTTTTTCGGAAAATGTATACCTACCTATACCAATCAGACTAAGCAGTCCTCTCCGCCTCCACGATGATATGTATGATTCACGTTTGTATGATAGATTAATAAAAAACTACTTAGAATATAGTTATGAGTTTTCACGGAAACTTGAGAGACAGTTATCAGCTAACTTCATCATGTGTGCACGCGCATCGTAAAAATGTTACTCTCATATTTTATTCCAAATGCGCCAAAAGAAGTATAACTTCAAAAAACAAACAATCATATTCAATCATTTTTAGCAGTCTGTAAAATACAGTAATAATACAACTCTGTTCGCAAATATAGTCCTACCGCGGTAAGTATGCATAAACTAGGAAATACATCAATCGTTTACAAACGGTGTCCTAATCGAACGCGATTGCGCACATCGGTAGTTCGCGCGAACTTTGATCGTACGAACTCGCGAACAGGGTTATTACACCTGTTTTTAACATCGCGCAAACGTGCGATGATCGTTTATTCGTGTTCTATTAGGACATCGCCACACAACTATAGTTGAGGTGACATTTAGTTACAGTATCATTGTAGTTAGGACCATAAATTAATGTGTCGGCGTAACTAAATAACACAAGGTGGAAATTAAAGTAAAAATTTTACAACAGTGTTTACAATTTTTCAATATTTTGTTAGATGTATCATGAGGAATTTTTGTGGCGAATTTCAAAAACAGTTAATTTGTAACTCTATCAAATTTCCTTTTTGAGTATAGAGCCTAAGTGAGGAAATGAAATTTTTTATGGTGTTAATCAATCCTCGTTTCAGTGAGAATTCATCATCATCACATCAGCCATAGGACGTTTAATGTAGCCTGCACCCAACGGCTCCCAGCAACCATTATAAAATAAAATAAATATTGTTGGACATTTCAAACAACGCTATCTAGCCCCAAACTAAAAAAAATAATTAAATCGAATATAAAATATAAAGCCATCCTTCCATTCTCTGACTAGTTTATCTATAGAACTCCATATTTATGATTCGATATCATCAAAAAACGCCAAGCATATCTCTTCAGGGAGGATTACATTTACTATTTGCAATAAATATAAAAATCCTAGATAACTTCTTATTGATAAATCAAATTTCAATTACTTAACCTTGAAAGCTTAAGCAGCATTACGAGTTAAGGTGCTATCTCTGTCACTTTTCAGATCCCAATTGCTAAAATACAATAAAACGAGTGTGCTTTAGACAACACGACTGAAGTAAAACTGCCTTTTCAAAATAATAATTTATAGAATTGTTTAATCACAAAATTGTCCACTCGTCTGTAGGTCAATCAGTCTATGTTCATTCTGGACAGACGCATATCGCACTCTCACATTAACATTTAAAAATATACGAAACGTAACTCTCTCTTTCTATCTTCACTAACTTCTATCTCCCTCTCAACTTCCGTTCGCACTTTTCGTAACGCATTCACCAGCTTACTCCCCAAGTCAAGCGTGCGTAAAGAAGTTTTACTTCAAAAACTCCCGCTTGGCGTCCGTCAGTTGCTGGCTTTATCTCTGGAAGGCCTCCAACCTGTCATTACTTTAGAGAAACCCTGCTTGAGCTGTGTTACTTTTCGTAACCCCATAAAGGGTAAGTGAAGGGATGGGCCCACCCATCCCTTCACTTACCTTTTATGGGGTTTTATACCTAATTGGAATCAAACATCACTAGGTAAGTTCGTTTGATTCATAATTATACTTCAGGTCTCGTACGAAGATCATTTCTTTCTTACTAGCAGCATTACGAGTTATGGTGCTATCACTGTAGACTATTAGGTACGCGGTGGTACAATAGGCAAGTTATGCAGTCTTACCGCGATCGGACTATATCGATTACAACGATTCATCAAACCATCCCATTACGCAAACTCGTTTTCCATTATGTGGAATTAAAAACCCATTAATATCGAATATGTCTAATCCTGTTTAAACGGGTGCTATCCACAAGGGAACTTTTTAAGCTGCGGTTACACCCTAAGCTTGTTTTTGAAGGGTTTTGATTAACTTGCCTTGTTTATGTATGTATATGTGTTATATAAGTATACACATAAGGTGAATACACATAAGGTTTTATACCGGTATGCAGTCTTCTCGTGATGTTAACCTGACACTGCCTAAAGAATTCTGAAGAGACCGAAACAGGTGGAAATCTGAAGGTGCAAGGTCAGGACTATACGGCGGATGCATTAGCACCTCCCAGTCAAACTCTCTTAATTTTTGCTGAGTAACTAAAGATGTGTGAGGTCTAGCGTTATCATGATGAAAAACCACACCCCTTCTGTTGATTAATTCCGGCCGCTTTCTCTCAACTTCTTGCTTTAATCTCATCAGTTGTTTGCAGAAGAGTTCAGAATCGATGGTCCTGCCTGGTGGTAACAAGCTCATAATGAATTATGCCCTTCCGATCCCACCACACACACAGCATCACCTTGTTGCGAGTTACCCCGGGTTTCGCCACAGTCTGTGAAGCCTGACCGGCATTTGACCACGACCGTTTTCGCACGTTCTTGTCGTTCGTAATCCACTTTTCATCACCAGTTATCAGCTTCTTCAAAAATGCTTCGGTTTCATTACGTCGTATTAAAAATCACAAATGAGTACACGGTTCATTAGGTTTCTTTCAGTGAGGTTCATTAGGTTTCTTTCAGTGAGCTCGTGGGGTACCCAAATATCGAGCTTTTTTGTGTACCCAGTTTTTTTCAAATGCGTCAAAACTGTTTTGTGGTCAATTCCCAGTTCTTCAGCTACGTCGCAACTACTGATATGTCGATCTTGCTCCAATTTTTCAAAAATGGCATCAATTTTATCCGTAATACCAGAGCGACGTGCATCTTTGACATCAAAATTTCCGGATTGAAAACGCTTAAACCAAATTTGTGCTACTCTCACAGACACTGCACTAGGTCCATAAACATCGCAAATTTTTTTCGCGGCTTGCGTTGCATTTTTACTTTTTTTGTAGTAAAATTTTAAAATGTATCGAATTTCTTCATTAGATTCACTCATCTTTACAAATAGTATAGCCAAAGAGATTTTATTACAAGTTCATACATACTATAATGCGAAAAGACTTTTTCCCCAACCTGTTACATACAACGCCGATTTGCCCAAGTAATTCAGAGATTTCGCTTCGCTCGATCAATAAAACAAAGTCGGGTTAGTTACACCATTTATAACTCAAGAACGGCTTTTATGATCTTTGATTTGTTGGATTTGTCTCCGGTCCCAAATAACAGAAGAACTATTAAAACATCGGTAAAATTCACGACTAAAAGTTATTAAGAAAATTCATGTTCTCATACATAATATGCAGCCAATGACGGCCGATTGACAATTATACCGACGACGTACATTGGCAGATTTGGCAGCCCGCATCTTAAGCATGAATATGCGCAAGATGCAATGACATTTTTCTTTATTGCACACAAATAGATTACAGACAAAAACAGCTTACAAAATTTCTTCCAGCAAACCTTTGAAGATAGTTGATTATAGTGGGTACGTGTACATAAAATTACATTTTAGTAATAAACAAAAAAACTGAATTAAACTCAGCTAATAGGTCAACGCTCACGCAGGAGGCTGTGTACAGGTTAAGAGTTGCACAGAGAGCCATGGAGCGTACCATGCTTGGCATCAGACTGTTAGTTCGAGTTCCAAACGTCGAGATCCGTACACGAACGAAGGTTCATGACGTTGGGATTCGAGTTAAAGAGCTCAAATGGTCTTGGGCGGGACACTTGGCTAGACGTGATGATGACAGATGGAGCAGGACAGTGACTGAATGGTGGCCGAGGAGCGGGTAGGACGACCAGCAGCGAGATGGGTGGGCGACATTGTAAAGGTCGCGGGCCGTCAGTAGGTGAGACTAGCGCAGGATCGTGGTGGATGGTACAAACTTGGAAAGGGTAAAAAAAGGGGGGTAAAAAAATAAAAATGAGGCTAACTGGTCAAATGGAACGTCAAATGAAAGGTATGTATTAGTACATTAAGATTCCGTTTTTTTTTTCGTAAACTCTTTATAGTTTTTGAGTTATTAGTCATAATAAAAACTGAACTTTGACAAAATTCACAGGGTACACCAGTGACCCCACAATGCTGAAAATTGGTATGCGTGTAGCTTAGTAACACAAATATAGGCAAAAGTCTGAAATCCAAAATAACTGCAATTTGTACACCAAAAAAAGGAGAACCAAATAACATGAACTCCCGGTACCTGAAATTTGAACGAAACTATAGATCAAGTTATATGTATTTGATTTCGTGACACTATTTTGATAGTCAAAAATTAAGGCCGGCTTGCACAACGATCCCTAGACGTATTTAGCGACTAAACATGTTTATATTTTACGTATATGTTTGATTTAACAACTCCTCAAATCATATTTAGCCACTACATAGGCATCGTTGCGCGAGTCGCCCTAAGAATATTTTCTTTTGTGTTTTGGGAGATACACGAGATCTCAGTTCGGGGCGAACCACTAGGTATGTGACATACAAAAAAGTTAAGTAAATCAATCTGTTTGTGATTTGCAGTATGACCTCTTTAAGATTGTTTGCTAAAATCATAAAAACTAGTGCGGCGAACTCTTTCACAAGGTCGTCTACTCTAGGTGCCTCTAGTTTTACGTTGAGCGAGTATGCAAGTGCGACGTTTTGACGTTTTATGAGTATTTCGGTTCGACTTCGAACATTAAGTGCCTATTTCACCATCTGAGTAAAGTAACAATCATGTTAGAAATTTGAAAACAAATAAAGAGAATGAATTTTATTCACCAATCAATTAGCCAACATGTAACCGAAGTAGAGTCAACAAAATAACTAAGTTAAATAACAGGTTGGGGAAACAGTCTTTTCGCATTATAGTATGTATGAACTTGTAATAAAATCTCTTTGGCTATACTATTTGTATCTGACTGGTTTTGGTATCATTCAAAGTTTAAATTTTAAAGAAGATAATTCCAAATTCAAATTAGGAAAATGTGTGATTTTTATTTGTTTTTCGTACTGTAAAGATGAGTGAATCTAATGAAGAAATTCGATAGATTTTAAAATTTTACTATAAAAAAGGTAAAAATGCAAAACAAGCCGCGAAAAAAATTTACGATGTTTATGGACCTAGTGCAGTGTCTGTGAGAGTAGCACAAATTTGGTTTAAGCGTTTTCAATCTGGAAATTTTGATGTCAAAAATGCACGTCGCTCTGGTCGCCCTATTACGGATAAAAATGTTGCCATTTTTGAAAAAGTGGAGCAATATCGGCATATCTGTAATTACGACGTAGCTGAAGAACTGGAAATTGACCACAAAACAGTTTTAGCGCAATTGAAAAAAAACTGGGTACACAAAAAGCTCGATATTTGGGTACCCCACGAGCTCACTGAAATAAACCGAATAAACCGTGTACTCATTTGTAATTCTTTATTACAACGTAATGAAACCGAACCATTTTTGAAGAAGCTGATAACTGGTGATGAAAAGTGGATCACGTACGACAAGAACGTGCGAAAAAGGTCGTGGTCAAAGGCCGGTCAGGCTTCACAGACTGTGGCGAAACCCGGGTTAACTCGCAACAAGGTGATGCTGTGTGTGTGGTGAGATTGGAAGGGAATTATTCATTATGAGCTGTTACCATCAGGCAGGACAATCGATTCTGAACTCTACTGCGAACAACTGATGAGATTAAAGCAAGAAGTTGAGAGAAAGCGGCCGGAATTAATCAACAGAAGGGGTGTGGTTTTACATCATGATAACGCTAGACCTCACACATTTTTAGCCATTCAGCAAAAATTAAGAGAGTTTGGCTAGGAGGTGTTAATGCATCCTGACCTTATACCTTCAGATTTCCACCTGTTTCGATCTCTTCAGAATTCTTTAGGCAGTGTCAGGTTAACATTACGAGAGGACTTCCAAAACTACTTGTCGCGGTATTTTGATCAGAAGCCTAAAAATTTATATGGCAAAGGGATCATGTCCCTCCAAGATGGCAAAAAGTTATCGAACAAATTAGTACCTACATCCTTTTGTTAAATGTAAATAAACTATATTAAAAATATTTGAATTTTCTTAAAAAATGCATGGAAACTTTTCCCCAACCTAATATATAATCATCTCAAATTTACCTGTATAGTTCGACCTATGATATGATATGACGATATGACGACCTCCATGGCTCAGTGGGCGAATAGCCGGCTGAGACGCAGGATGTAGTGGATAGGTACGATTCCCGCCGCGAAACAAATTTTTGCATGATCTACAGATATTTGTTCTGGGTCTGGATGTTTTTTTATATATTATAAGTCATAATTTAGTGTGATACGTACTAAATGTCTCTCTCTTTCTATCTTCACTAACTTATATCTCCCTCTCAACTTCCGTTCGCCTCGCCCGATCACACTTTTTGTAACGCTTTCGTAACGCATTCACCAGCTTACTCCCCAAGTCAAGCGTGCGTAAAGAAGTTTTACTTCAAAAAACAATGTAAGCACTAAGGTTTTGTAAGTATTTGGAACATACCTCCCGTGCTAGTAGAGTTCCTTGTGAAAGGGCTAAAAAACTGTGTTACGGCGAGGTATCTCCTTACTCCCCAGTACTCCCCATGAATATATTATATACATGAATATATTATGAATATAATGTCACATGTCTCTCATATCCTCAGTAATCTTCCTCACTTTTTGAAACTTCAACAATGGCGTAAACTTTGCCCCAGCAATCTCAAATATTCTTCTATCCAAATATATTCTCTTCTTTTCAATCTCTTCACTATAATACTCGTCACTTACGCTTACATCAATATCATTGCTCATATTATGTTCTTGCTTGTTTAGTAAATTGAGATCCAGCAGACCGTCTTTCTGCAAACCATTTAATAGCTGTAATCAAAAAAGTAATAAAATAATAAATAACGCTGGATATTTCTCACAGCTCTATCTAGCCCTAAACTAAGCAAAACTTGTACTATATGAACCAGACAACTGATAGAATACTTAGATTTTTTCAACTTAGATTTTTACATACATTTGTACTTATAATAAATAGAGAAACACCGTCATGGTGTTTTTCTATTAATTTTTAGATTTTTTTAGATTTTTTTTTTGATGATAGCCAAGCGCTTGACCTCTACCTCACCTGCTGGTAAGTCATGGTGTGATCGAAGATGGAGCACGCTTGCGTAGAAAGAACTTATTCACTCTGGACTTGAAGACTCCGAGATTATACTGGTTTGGAAAAACATACGCCGGAAGTGAGTACCACTCCTTACTTGTGCTAACAAGAAAAGTTGAAGCAAATCGTTTGGTACGGCAAGGTGGTATGTCGACCAGGTATGGGTGGCACTTCTCGGTACGTCTGCTTGTCCGGTGGTGGAGGGGGGAAGGAGGGATAAGGTCATGAAGATCTTGCGCCCATTCACCAAATTGAATCTTGTAATAAACTGAAAGTCTGGCTACTTGGCGCCTGTGCTCTAGACTTTGTAAATTGGCTTCCACTAGGGAGTCATCACCAATGAGTCTAGCAGCACGTCGCTCAATCGAATCAATGCTTTGTAGAGACTGAGCAGCTGCCCTGGTGAGAATTACCGCTGAACCTTAGCTAGGATGTCCAGCTTCATAGCAGCAATTTTGGCCCTAGATTCGATGTGCGAGCCGAAGGTGAGGTTGGACGTGAGCTCGACGCCCAATAAGCTCAGACTATCAGTAATTACGAGTGGTATGTCACAAAGGGTGGGAATGGGATGAAAGGAAGACCGTTTTGCGGAAAACACATACGCCTGAGTTTTAGTGGCGTTGAACCTGACCGGATTTGCGTCACCCCAGTCAGACACAAACTTCAGGTCAAGGTTCAAACGTTCTACCATATCCGAACGTAGATTGCGGATTTCGTCAGCACCTGCACGTGGACTAGAGAAATACCTTTCAACAACTGTACTATCTTCCGCATACCCATAGATACCGGGTTTCAACAGATGGTTGAAGTGCAGGAGAAATAGAGTTTGCTGAAAGGGCATACTCTTGAGGTACCCCGGTCGGCTGAGACGCAGGAGGTAGCGGGTTCGATTCCCGCCGCGGAACAAATGTTTGCATAATCTACAGATATTAGTTCCGGGTCTGATTGTTTTTCTATATATTATTAGTATGTATTTACAAAAAAATGTATATAAGTATTCTATCAGTTATCTGGTTCCCATAGTACAAGCTCTGCTTAGTTTGGGGCTAGATAACGCTGTGTGAAATGTCCAGCAATATTTATTTATTTATTTATTGATAGCCAATAGATCAGACGA
This sequence comes from Philereme vetulata, assembly GCA_918857605.2. Lineage (NCBI taxonomy): Eukaryota > Metazoa > Arthropoda > Insecta > Lepidoptera > Geometridae > Philereme > Philereme vetulata. The sequence goes on along the minus strand of OU975446.1, from coordinate 10,168,655 downwards.
ACATCCTATTATAAGAAACCACTTTATTATAAGTAGGTACTTTGTAAGATTGATATAGTTGTGACCATATTTATTTTTTGAGTTTTGGTATGAGGGTTACGTGTGCCGCCAGTCAAATTACAGGTATACGAGGTCAGATATAGAATGTCTCAACTTTATGGACGCAGGGCAGGGGGCAGTGCATCGTACGGCACGTTTCTAAGGTGCGTGATAGGCAATGCTTTGTTATAGGCGATGGTTACAACTTAACATCAGGCGAGCAGATTGTTCAATCCCCTTGTTGTAGAAAAAAAAAGTAAAATGAAGGCTTCTATTGTACTCGTATTGTATCGTTGTATTGATTTACTAGATTTAACAACTACACGATAATCTTACCTTTGAATTAATTTGAGCCACGGTTAACCAAAAGTTAATTAAAAAACAGTGTGTTTTCATAGTTTTACGAGCATGCATATTTTATTGTATTTGCAACGAAATTGCTTAAGTAATTTCCATTAAAACTAAAGATTTTATATTAATCAAAATGAAAATTACCGTGAGAACTTGAGATACAACTCGGTACAGTCGGCGATATTAACAGTTAGTAACCGATTTCGATCGAAAACCTGAAGAAATTATTCGACACGATACTAAGACTGTGTGTATGTTATCTGGGAGAGATCGCTTTTAGTGTTAAGACCACCCTTATCACTAAAAACGATCTCTCCCAGATAACATACACACAGTCTTAGTATCGTGTCGAATAATGTCTTCAGGTTTTCGATCGAAATCGGTCCGTTATTTGTTGTATATTCAGTTAGTTTCTGTATTTTTATTTAGTGTGCAATAACGAGTATATTATTAATATCGATCGAGTTCCAAACGTCGAAATCCGTAGACGAACAAAGTTTAATGACGTTGGGATTCGAGTTATGGAGCTAAAATGGTCTTGGGTGGGACACTTGGCTAGACGTGGTGATGACAGATGGAGCAGGACAGTGACTGAATGGTGGTCGAGGAGTGGGTATAGAAGGGTAGGACGTCCAACAGCGAGATGGGTGGACGACATCGTAAAGGTCGCGGGCCGTCAGTGGGTGAGACTAGCGCAGGATCGTGGGGGATGACACAAACTTGGAGAGGCCTATATCCACAATGGGTGAAGTCAGGTTGGGGATGATGACGACGAGAATTGGCTTCAAGTAAATTTCTACTTAGCGATTAATATTCTTCATTAAACCATTTTAAAATATGAAGCTCTACCTACACGATAGTAATCCGGAATATTCTGTAACAGACCGGATCACTAGTTATTCATAGCATTGTCGCGTCAACCGAGATGGCATTGTCGGTAACGACAGGTAGCATTATTTATTGCAGCTATTGTACGGCACAATTGTCTGGCGATTCGGGAAGATGCTGTTAATTGCTTCATGTTAGTCTTATGTCAGGTTTTCATGAGTTGCGCACTGCACTTTACGGGATAAATACCGTACCTTAGGTACCGTTTATCGGTGTATCGTTACGACCGACAATATTTCGGGTCCGTATATATGTTCTCTAATGGGAGACCTAATCCGCACTAGTTAATGAACTAAATTAAAATGTAAGATATTTTCTCTTCCACTTTCCTACTTTTTCACCGAATAAGCAAACGTATTGAGAGTCTGAAAATTACAGTCCGTATCTGGTTTACACACTTATCTGCCTAACCAAACGTAAAATACCTATAATACGCTATTGGCGGCGTTTGTCTCACAGTCTTCAAGTCAAGAGTTTTGACACAAAAAAGGTGTTAAACTTGACAAACGTGCTCCATCTGTGACCAGATCAACGTTTACCACCAGGTGATATAGTGTTGAAAGTCTTGACTACTTTCAATTTCCAATATAAAAAGTAGTTGCCCTCAATGAATCAAAAAATCAAAGTCTTGTTGACTTGTGGTTTTGATTCATTGAGGGCTCATGCATTGAGAGCTACGAATACCTAAGTTAGTTTATAAGCAAACACTAATTAGAGTTTATAGGCGTTTAAATTAATTAAATACAAAAGCACAGTACGCAATTCCTGATGATATGACATAAGAGTACAGTGAATCAACAGAGACAGCGTCCAGAATAACAAGTCTGCTGCTGCAATGGAAGACTGATTTGTTATCCCGTATGACAAGGAAGACTATGAATACGGAACTACAATTCGAATGCACTATTGTGGAGTTTGATGTTTTACGAGTTTGACGTGTTTTTGTCGAACTGATCGAGTAGCTGCGGAAATATTCACTGAGGAATTGTAGAAGTGGCGTAGTCAAAAAGAATTTTCATGATGCATGCTTTGAAAGTTGGTCATGGTTAGCTCGACAGCTGATGTGTAAATCTGATTTAGTAGCCGTTAGTAAATTTTAAAATAGAATGAGGATCATTACATCGCACTAATCACACTAATATTATAAATGCGAAAGTTTTGACGTTTGTTTGTTACTCAGTCACGTCATAATAGCTGAACCAATTTCAATGAAATTTGGTATCTCGATAAATTATGAACCTAGATTGACACATATGCTACTTTTATTGACAAACCACGCGTGCTAAGCCACTGGCGGAAGCTAGTTTATAATATATAATAAAATGAAGAGATGATGTTAATAAAAAAAAGGTTTTTGTAGCAGCAAACTACCAGACAGAGTTATCGATCTATACTCGCGGACAGGGTGACCACGCGTCTCCTCTCAATCGATCTTCATCTGTAACGGTCTTGCGTGTTTCCACTGTCTTTGTTAACACATTCTTGTTTGCTTTTGGCCCACCTGTTGATAAGTGGTAATCATCACCTATAACAAAGTATTGACTCTTAGGTCACGCATCTTAGAAACGTGCCCTGCGTCCATCAACTTGAGGCATTTAAATTTCCAATTTATTTATTAACTTAGAAATAACTTAACAGTTTCGAAGAAACCAAATCGTTATAACTAATACTTATGAAAACTAAAATACTGACAGGTTCAAAATGAACTGCATACAATAAATATACCTAACTATAAAAATAATAATACTAACAAACACAAACCTATTAAGTACTTACATACACACGTACAAATATACATAATACTATACCTTATAATTTACACAAGTACCTACCTACAATATACTATTTTGGGATAACATCTCCCTCGTATTTATACTAAAAACGGGATATTTACCATGATTTGTGAGTATTTGAGTATTTTACAGTTTACCCGTGATCATGGCGCATGCAACTGCGCCGAAATATCGGGATACTCAAATACTCACAAATCATGGTAAATATCCCGTTTTTAGTATTAATAGTGTTCATAACCATGATAGTTTCAAAAGTTATATCTCCCTCGTAGTACTGAAGGCATACTTGCGTCAACGTAACATGCCCAATATTCAGCAAATACATCAGTTTCCGGATAAATCTTTTGAAGTTCGTGTGCGGTGGCGTTGCGCACGGCAGGTAGGCGTGCAACAGTACGCGCAGGGTTCGGTTCGAAGAGCGGGAACCGCCCAAGCCTAAGCCTAGAGCGTTGCTCCGGCACACATAGCCTACTTGCCTCACTGACTAGATCCGGACAATCAAGCACACCCTATAATAGGGGGCATACTGTCATCATTTGATTTAATAACCTACGCGTTTCGAGAGAATTAAAAACTAATGTGCCTTGCAAGAGTTTCGTTGGGTACATAAATGGATAATATCCATAACTTTTCTTATATCAATTAATAAAATCTACCAAGAAACTAAAATTATGTTCTTTAAACAATTATTTACAAATACTACATGCGTTCTCGTCCGAAAAATCCTCAATAAATCGATCCACATTCCACACTAATCTAACGTAAAGGAATTGACAAAGCGAAGTACGCGTCGCGCTAGCTTTCTTGTCTTACCTAAATGTCGTACGAACTATGGCAAAAAAACAATAGTTCACGCAGGCGCACAGCTTTATGGTAAATTACCCTCTGATATAAAAAAATGTAAGCCCATTTAACGCATTTAAAACTAAACTCGCTCAACGTATTACAACTAATGTTTACTAAATAAAGTAGTTATATAACTAACGAACGATCTACCTGAATGCGTTACTTGAGTACCTACCTACATAACTCGAACGAATTACATTAACTTTTCTATGTGTACTCATTCTGATGTAAGTGTAAAATTGTTATCTTTTTGAGAATAAATGATTATTAAACCTATATAAGTATGAAGCGTGAGAAACGCTTCTGGATTTTTTCAAGCATCAGGGAATATGTTGACTCGTGGGGATTCCAGACGCAGGAGGCGGTTAGGTATAAAGCCTTATGTGCCTGATGTGCCAAGCACAGCAATGCTGCTTAGCGGTAGAAGTAAGTATGGCGGTAGTGCTTCTCCGGGCGAGTCCTTTCACAAGAAACAAGGTGGGTGGCCTTTGGGAAAATACTTTGTTATAGAGGATGTTTACCACAACATCAGCCTTGAGCCATGATACTGAGCCATGAGCTTGTTCCAGCTCCAGGTCGTATAAAAAAACCGGCCAAGTTCGAGTCAGACTCGCGCACGAAGGGTTCCGTACCATATCTATAAAAACGGCAAAAAATTACGTTTATTGTTTGGGAGACCCCCCATAAATATTTGTTTTTAAAGTGAATATATAACAAAATTTTCTGTGAATATTTCAAGCGTCTACCTGTTGTCTTTATCAATATCGAGCTAAAACGAGCAAAAAAATCACGTTTGTGGTACGGGATTTCCCTTAAATATTTATTTAATTCTATTTTTTGTATTTGTTGTTATAGCGGCAACAGAAATACATCATCTGTGAAAATTTCAGCTGCCTAACTATCACGGTTCATGAGATACAGCTTTGTGACAGACGAACAGACAGACGGACAGACAGACAGACAGACGGACAGATAACGGCGCCTTAGTGATAGGGTGCCGTTTTAACCTTTGGGTACGGATCCCTATAAAGATCAGACGCTCTGGAAATCTATGAGAGAGGCCAATGTTAGTGGACGTCCTGGTGGCTCATAATTAGGTAGATGGTGATGTTAAAACGAAGAATGTTTTGGCATCAAAACTTAAAACACCCCTCTTTTTGGTATCCCGGTTAAAATAAAGCCAGTCTAAAGGTCAGAGGCTCGAATTAAAATTGATTATATCTATTATAAAAGACATTTTACCCTAAAGAAAAAATCGTGTCGCATACAAAAATGCGAGCACCCCCCAGATTGACTGATATCCTCCTTGTAATGGAGGGCTGAGTGATCACCCTCCAATCTGACAACTTAGTACTCTTCTGATGGATGGTAAGTCCCTACTAGTTCGGGAGAACACTGTAATATCAAACCTCATCCAATCCAATTGTTAGAATACGCGTTTAAAATGTCGATCATTTAACATACGTATGTATTGTTACCGAAAGCGGTAGCAAATTCCGCTTACCTATATTGATAAATGTTGCTCAGAACCGCAGAATTCAATGTGGGCTATGGTGGATCTTGCGAACATGACCACCATCTGAAATGTTTCGCTAGAACAAACGGCAGTGTAGATGATATTCACTCAACATGATGTGATACTAGCCGATTAGCCTTCATATTTAACTTACAATGCAAATAATTTAAAAATTCCTTATAACTTTGTTCTCCTGAAACATACTTGTTACATTAAGAAAATAAAGATATCGCCAATTATTGAAAGCAAGTCTTTGGGAGATAGCTTCTGCCTCGACGCTCAGATACTGTTCGCAGTTTGGCACCTTTAAAAACCAGGAAATACTAAAAAAGTTATTCTAACATTGTGAATAACCTGGTGCCCTGATAATTTAATGGTCGCTTTTCAGTAAATTCAAACGTAAATCGAGACACAAGGTTACAATGAAAAATGTATCACTATTTAGTTTTGACTTGAGTTTAGTTCTAGAAAAGAATATAATAGTATTTTTAAGAACACCAACAAACAAGGAAAGTGAAGTAAATCTTTATTAGGAAGAATAAACATAAGATTAATTACAAAAATAGAACGATGTTACCTGCTTAAGTAATAATACTGTGTCGCAGATAGCAATGCCCTCCTCCGTAAGTAAAACCAAAATCAAAAAATGAATTTTAGCATTTAATACAAATACAATCGTTGATTTTCTAGAATTCACAAAAATTACAATAAAATGTCTTAAATCTATGCTTGTCAATGTATATAACCTGCATGCATGCGTGCAAATATTTGTCAGTAAGTATTTATATAACAACTAGCTGTTGCCCACGACTTCGTACGCGTTACACTACTAAGGCACTTGTCTCACTGCCGGCGATGAGCGAGAAGCGAGTAGAGCTAGAAACTAGAAACGAGTTGGCGAGCAGCGAGAAGCGAGTGCGTAGTTCCTAATAGTTGTCTCGCTGGGCTAAAGCGAGTGAGCAAGTGCGGCGGGTGATACTCATCTCACGGCGTGTGTGCTGACCGCCAAGCGAGCATCGCTGAGCGTGTATCGCTGAGCGAGTAACGCTGGGCGAGTGTTGTAGTCGCTGCGACAAAATAGTGGAGAGTGAGGTTGTGCCGGCAGTGTGAACGGCCAGTGATCAACTATTAATACACGGTCTCTTTTACTGACACGGAATCTATATCGTTCGTTTCTTGAGCGAGAAAATAGTTGATAGCTAATCGCTTACTCGCTAGCGGTGAGACAAGTGCCATAATGTGTAGGTAACCTAGAAATAAAGATAAACTCGCTGTTGCAACTTGACTTGATACCCCATTTTTATCCCATGGGACCCGATTTATAGAATAAAATTAGCCTATGTGTTAATCCAGGTTTCTACAGACGTACTAAATTTCATTGAAATCGGTTCAGCCGTTACGACGTACTTGAGTAACAAACAAACATTCATACTTTCGCATTTATAATGTGTAAAGTGTGATGTCATTATCTAATATTAGAATTAAAAAAATAATTAATACTATAATAACAATTGTCTAATTGCTAATACAGACTTAAGTTTTGTAATAACATTCTAACTCCTTCACCAAATATTTTAAACTGGTGCTCAATGAGATAAGGATTTCTTTAAGAGCCCCCTCGGTCTATACGTCGAAGTAACATGCTTGTGTGTTATTGATTGACTTTTATATGCTCGGTTTGATCAGTGATTGATGAGTTGCTAAAGATTTAATGGGGGAAGGCTGCCATTTTATTATTTCTCATTTACATCAATAACTGAAAGAGAAAGAGATTATTGATTCAGTTATTCTTTATAAAATATCTCCATTCTATCATCGGACAACGCTCTACGGCGCACCACCGCTATATGGTTGAAATATAAAATTGATAACAATGACTTTTCTGTAGGTGGTAAAATATTTTAAATGTAGGTAATTATGGCTAGGTATTCTCTTGCTGCTTAAGGGGAGACCGGAGGGGAATCGCCCATACAACACGTACTACCAAGATCATTTTTAATTAGAGCATATTTCTACCTTAATAAGGCATTATTTTGATTTGAATAGTATTTATCTAGATTCCCAACCATATATTAGATCAAAATACTTACCTAAAATGAAATAGAAACGTATCGCATTCTGCATGTTTTACGTCATAAAAGACCTGTTTTCAACCTAATTGTTTCGTATTAAAAACAACAACATCTTACGTATCCTAGTCATGGCAACATAGATTATATCGTCTAGTTACAGAATAACAACACACTGAGAAATAGTCTCCCAACAGGTGGGTCTTAAAATGAACATGGATAAGACGAAAATCATGTCAAATATCCATGTTGCACCCGTACCGGTAGTTGTTGGGGGCGATACTCACGAAGTTGTCGACGAATATGTATACCTAGGACAAACTGTCCAATTAGGTAAGCCCAACTTCGACAAAGAGGTCGCACGAAGAATCCAACTCGGCTGGGCAGCGTTCGGGAAACTTCGTGATATCTTCTCGTCCAAAATTCCCCAGAGCCTGAAGACTAAAGTCTTCAACCAGTGTGTGTTGCCAGTGATGACCTATGGCACTGAAACGTGGTCCTTTACTCATGGCCTCATGACCAAGTTTAAGGTCGCTCAACGAGCTATGGAGAGGGCTATGCTCGGGGTTTCTTTGCGGGACAAAATCCGCAATGAGGAAATCCGCAAAAGAACTAATGTTGCCGACATAGCTCTCAAAATTAGCAAGTTGAAGTGGCAATGGGCAGGCCACATCGCTCGTAGAACCGATAACCGTTGGGGAAGAAAGGTTCTCGAGTGGAGACCACGGACTGGAAGACGCAGCGTAGGCCGGCCCTCCAAAAGGTGGACCGACGATCTAGTAAGAATCGCGGGGAGCCGTTGGGCGCAAACGGCTACCAACCGCTCGTTGTGGCGATCTAAGGGGGAGGCCTATGTTCAGCAGTGGACGTCTTGCGGCTGATGATGATGATGATTATGTATTTGTTATTTTGTAGTGTTATCCGAACACTTACAGAAAATTTAAAGATTTATAAAATTATCTCGTCTAGGCTTGAACATTTTTGAGATGATAAAAAATTACTGAACTTTAAATTTCATGTTAAAACAAAGGTCTGCACTCTTAAAATCCATACAAAAAAGGTAAGGATATTGAGAATACAATTTCGATCAATTTAACTCAACCTTTTCATAATCTAATCGCAGACTACGCAACTTTTAATAGTCCCCCAATTTATTTTACCCAAAAAGTTACACGAATTGGCAATTAGGTTTCAGGCTCTAAATCAAATAAGCAAACTCTATAAGCTAGTAATGAACGATTTTGGACCCACATTCAAAGTGACTAAAATTTTAAGTAACCTATTCAGCTCCCACTAGATAGTCATAGAAAGTTTTGTATATTGATGAACAAAGGCTAAATTGTATTATGAGTTTTAACTGTCCTAATTATCATCATTAAATCAGCCATAGACAAATTCAAATTCGTTAATTTACACTTAAATATAACTTTACAGAATGAATCTAATAACGCTTTATCTACAAGAAAATATACAAATTTTAATATACATTCATTTTCAAACTTACATATTTGAGGTTAAAAAGGTACACAAATAGGGACATAACTAATTTAACATAGGTATACATAATTAAATACTCAAAATAACTTTGACGCCCACTGCTGAACAAAGTCCGCATAGATTTGTAGCGGGACCGATCTTGTGCGACCTGGATGCAATGACACAGCAACCTTGATCACACTAACATTATAAATGTGAAAGTTTAGATGTTTGTTTATTTATTTGTTGGTTTGGTACACAATTACGTCATAACGGTTTTCATGAAACTTTATTTGTTAATAGGTTATGATTTGTATTCAAACATAGGCTACTTTTAATTGACAAACAACGCGTGTGAAGCCACTGCCAGAAGCTAGTTAGGTCATATAATTTCTTTAAATTAGGTCCTACGGTACGGTATCGCGTGCGTGGTCGTAACTGTCCCCCCCTAACAAGTAAAATAATTATATAGTAAATAATAATAGTAAATAATTGACTGAACACATACATACGTGCAATGAAGAATGTCGACTCCAACAGTTCTGCAGTGGCGGAACATTCCCTAGATTCTGATTCGACGCACTACATACGTTTCGACAAGGCCCGGGTCTTAGCGAGATAGAAGTTCTTCGTTCCTCGCAAGATCCGAGAGGCGATATAAATAAGTCGTGTGCCGAACTTTAACAGAGATAGAGGATGGGTTCTACCGTCAGCCTGGAGGCCATGTCTTCATCATTCAAGTGACAGAAGAGTGAGTGAACCTGGTGGAGACATACCAAGAACTACCGAAGAGAGCAGCAGTGATGATAATGATGATGACACAGCCTGTCAACACGCTGGGCTTTCGTTGACTCAAGCCCCACCACCGCGCTCGTTTACTTGCGCGCAGAGGGCAGCGGCGCGCAGTGAGAGGCGAGACGTTATTCGGAGCGAATCGCACTCACCCTGATGAAGGTTCACGAATTGAACCGAAACATTGTCGGTCGTAACACCGATAAGACGGTACGTGATAAATCCCGTATTTATACTAATGATGAAACTATAAATACTAATAGTATTGATGCACGTACGAGTAAGTGCCTAGGTACTTACCTAACAACTGTCACTTTATCTCACGTATATGTGTAAAGGAAATGAACAAAGTAAAATGAACTGAAACATTCTAATTCGCGTATAGCAGTGTTCGCACCTCACGTACCTATTCTGAAATCTCATTATTAGGAAAGGAGTTCAGTAGAGCAGTGCAGACGACGGGACTCTGATCCGAAATGCAAACCGCGAGCCAAAGAATCTCATTAGCGAGACGAGACTCGCTCTTATCTAAGCTTGGGAGAGTATTCTGGTTTGACAATATCATTATTAAATATTGAAACTTTTAGAACTTTAATGTTAAAATGTTCATTAATTATTTTATTTTATTGTGTAATTTATTATTGTAAAAAGCACCCTCTGTCACTATCACTAATCACTAACATGCGATGCCCGTAAAGGGAAAAACAGTATAAAGTGGCATTACCATGTTTTAAGACCTTATTGTACACTTGTTTATCCAAATAAATATCCTGTATCTTATCTGTGATTGATAAATACTTAAAATAAGTGCCTATCAAAATAAACACTTGCTTCCCCGCTTTTGGGAAGTCATCATACACCCTACATGGGCTATAGCTAGCCGTTCAACTAGCAGAGAATTGATAACCGTCTCATAAGCGGCCAACTAGATAGCCATAGACTCCGTGGCAGGCATTTGTTGCCCTAATCTTCCCACTGATTAATCACGAGGAACATCTTTAAGGCGAATATAGTAGCTGATTGGTCTTATTTGGAGGCTTTCTCCTCAGGGAAGAATAAGTTTTATGTGCTCAAAAATATATATGTAATTCATTGACTTTTTAACTGCAAAGTGAACATACAAAAAAGTTCTTTCTGTTTATTTACTATGAGAAAAAAATTAACAAAATGTAGCTGTTTTCGACTTTCAATTTGATTCAATCTCTAAACGACGTAAAATTTGTATTTTTTCTTTCACCTAAATGTGGGCAAAGACTATACCTTTAAGTTGAACTAATGATGCTGTGCTGCGACGGTCTTTCACGTGGCAATTAATTATTTTCAATTTTTCCGAATAATTAGCGGGCGTATCCTTAGAAGGTGGTTGTGCGGGTGATGGGCGGCAGTGTACCGCTGACTGTCGTACGGGAGGGTTGTGCTCGTCTGCCTCGTGCTCACCTTTTTACTGGTCGGTTAGATGCGTGTGGCGGAAGGTGCGGTGCCGAAACAATAGCTACGCCCATTCGCTCAAGGTCATCGGCTACGGTTAGCACCTTAAATTAAGACCTAAGCTCTGATAGCTGGAAGGCATAGAGCTGACATAAACCGGTAGCTTTAATACATAAGCCAGTCGCTGTTGCCTGTCGTTCGATCTAGCCGTCTCCCTTTGACACCTACAGTGCGTATCTCACGTGTGTTAGGAACGGCCTGACATGCATGCTACAGCAACTGGCTACTGGCTTTGTTTACTGTAGTCTCAAGCTGTTGCTTCAAGACTGCGTTATTAAAACGACATAATAAAGAGACTTAGTCCACCTTACAGAATACTCCTCGTCGCGGCTCCGTGAAGACATCGACTTTGCATTCGTACTAGCTCGCTCATTGGAAAATCACTGCCGCCCACTGAATACTGAACAAACTCCGCAATATGCTGTCTATTACCGTATCCTTTCTCGTATTATATCTAAGGATTTGCTGCTTTGTCAACTATAAGGGGGCAATGCGGAATATATTTTTTGATCGAGCGTAGCGAGATCTCTACATCAAATTGGGCAAATCGGCGTTGTTTGTATGTATGTTTGTTTGTCCGAGGATAACTTTCGAAGCGTTTATCCGATCATCGTGATCGCATTTTATATAATCTAATCGTGAATGTGATATATAGGTAGGTAGTGATGACACAATTTTGGTATGACTAAATGAGCTAAAAATAGATGGTGGTGCTGAAATATTGGGGTTCAAGAGGGGTAAAAATAACACAAACTGGAGCTATCTAGTCAAGTGGCATGTCTAATAAAAAGTCTTTACGTTGACTCTGTTTTTATTTTTAGTTCAAACCTTGTAGTTTTTAAGTTATTACCCTTAATAAAAACTGAACTCTGACAAAATTCACAGGGTACACTAGTGACTCCATAGAGCTGTAATTTGGTATGCGCGTAGCTTTAGTGACAAAAATTTAAGGAAAAGTCTGAAATCCAGAATAACTGCAATTTCTACCCCAAAAAAGGAGTAACCAATTAACATAAACTCCCGTTACCAGTAATTTGAATGAAATTGTAGGTCAAGTAAGTTGGCTATAAGGGGATAATGCGGAATATTTTTTTTTATCCAAAACAGTAATCTGTATTTATTTTAGTAGATAGTTACCTAATAAAATCTTGTGAACACCACCGTCTTATAACATACCTATTTCTACTGTTAAGCAGCATTGCTGTGTTTTAGTTTGAAGGCTATGGTTGCTGGTGAAATTACAGACACATGAGACTTTACACTTGTATGCCTCAAGTTGATGAACGCAGGGCAGTGCGTGTTATAGGCGATGATTATCATTTAACATCAGGTGAACCATATGCATGATCCATTTTTACGTTGTACCTAAAAAAATGTAAGTACTTAACAAACGTACGACTCCATTGAATTAGCAAGTCCTCGCGATAAAAGAACTGAAAGCCTCAAATCCCGCTCACTTATTCACAGTGCGATTTAAAAATAAAAGTGTTTAAAAATTCAAAAAGTTCCAGCCAAGGATCTGAAGTCTGTTCCTAACTCCGTGCGAAGAGCTTAGTGGGAAACTTTAAGAATCGCTTCAAAAATTCAATACCTACTTTGAACTATTAGATAGTTGGACTGCTTTGTAAATAGAAGATGAATACCCTTGTTTATTTTTTATAAGAAAATATACATTAACTGACAGAACTATATATTTGCAGATGCTACCATATCATGTACCATTGTTTAAGGTCCTAAATATTCTGCCACTAAGTTGTTTATACATTTATGAGGTATGCCTGTTGTTCATAAAAAAGCACTAGTCCTATTTTTGTAAAAAGTCTACTCCTTGTAGTGAGAGGAGCAGGGAATCGTTTAAGAATAAACTAGCCCTCCCAAAGTTTAGATAAACAGGAAGCATGAAAAGTATATTTGTCATGTCAGTTACGATCTGTAATAAGATTCCTACCGATATTACCTCTCTACCTTTTCAAATACTTAAAAGAAGGCTCTTTTCGTAGCATTTGCACAAGCGCTTGTCGTTATACAACTATTAGAATTATTCACTTATATATTTAATATTTTAATATATTATTTTATTCCGATTCAATTATTATTATTTTTTATTAAGGTTTATTATTTTACTGTAATGTTAAATTGTAATTTTATTTTAAACGAATTTAATTAGAATCTTTTATTTATAAATGAATTTATTAAAATTATTGATTTATGCTATAACTAGTATTATTAATTTTATTGTAATTTTAAACTATAGTGGTACTTACAGTAATTGCATCTGTAATTAAATTATAGTTACTTAATTTAATAAAACTGGATAGGTAGTAGGTACAGTAACATTGTACACTCGGAAGAGTAATTTGTGACTGGACACTGGTATTTTTTTTCTATAGTAATAAGATCTGTATCATACCACATTTACAATGAATAAAATGGTTTCAATGGTTATAAAAAATACTTAAGAAACAACTAAATAACTCACGGACTTGACATAATCATTTATCATGGAGATTGTATTTAATTTTAGCATTTAGAATGTAACGTCTTTTATTTTTAAATAGAAATAAGGATTTGTCATGTATTAAATTTTAACTATTTTGAATGCTACGAGCGTCATTCTATTTCAATATTTAATAAGGGCCCTAGGGCTGTAAATCGCATTTACGGAGCCGATACCGAGTTTCCAATTACCAACTTTGGGAGCATGAGTGACAAAATAATATTTTTCTATTCGGACGTAGTATTTCTACAAGCACATCTCTATACATCCATACACAAATACGTCCGCAAACCTTTCATATCAAGCCCACGCCCCTATATCGTTACAAAGCGTACCAAAACATTTTTTATTTTTTTTCCATTCTTCCAGGGCTGTCAGTTCGCATCCTGACAGCACTATCTGGACGCATTCCAGCTTATTGGCGCGACAGTTTTGCAAGTGTCATTTTGAAAGAGAAATGTTTTTACGAGGCATTTTAGGACTCGATATTGTATACTGAACGCGAGTTGTAGATGATTATAGGGTACATTAACATTGTTATGAGCGTAGAGAAGTCAGTTATGTATGGAGCGGAGATAAAAATATTAATTTGTAGAATTTTTTTTAAACGATTTGTTTAAATTACTGAGACAGTTTGGTTTTTAGGGTTCCGTACCCAAATAGTCAAACGGGACCCTATTACTAAGACTCTGTCTGTCTGTCCGTCTGTCACCAGGCTGTATCACAAAAACCGTGATAGTTAGACAGTTGAAATTTTAACAGATGATGTATTTATGTTGCCGCTATAACAACATATACTAAAAATAGATTAAAATAAATATTTAAGGGGCTCCCCTACAACAAACGTGAGTTTTTTCTTATTTTTGCTCGATATTGATAACGACAACAGGTAAACGCTTGAAATATTCATAGAATATTGAGTTATATTATTCACTTTAGAAATAAATAATTAAAATAAAATAAAATAAATATTTACTGGGGGACTCCCATACAACAAACGTGATTTTTTTGCCGTTTTTATAGATAAGGGTACGAAACCCTTAGTGTGCGAGTCCGACTCGCGCTTGGCCGGTTTTATTTTTATATTTTAATCTTTAATAACAGAAATAATACAATTATTTACATTAACATATAGAAGAAACCTTGAATCATCTAAAGACCGTTGCAAACGATCTATAGTTAGCTCAACTGCTCCAGATCACTACCAGGTGGAAGTGTCCCCAAGACACTGTCTGCATTGCATTGCATTGAATTGCAATGCTTATGCGTTGGTTGAGCACAGTAGCTGTCGACAAGGGTTTTGTCCTGAGTCAAATGTCATTTTTCGATAGAATGAAGATTCTTGTCGACCGTCTCGAGCACGGCGACTGCGAGAGTGCACGGAAAGAAACGTTGTTGACACTTCCTCGATAGTAGTCTACAACGCCGAGCACGATCGTCCATATTTTCTCGATTTTTGACTTCTAAGGATGACAACTTTCTTCCGATTTTGTCTAGGCCTTGGAAGACCTAAAGATAGTTTGATTAAATACCTTTACATTTGATTCAATTATATTTTTAACAGCGGCACAGATTTATCTGTATCTTCCTTTACTGCGTTACGGGTCGTTTTAAACCGTGCCCTAAACCAGAGATTGTGGCGGCACGAGGCATTTTAAACCCCACTGGTAGGAGACCAAAATCCTTTTTTTTGGCGCCAAATAAGATAAAGTGTACGGATGTTTTCTGTGTGCGGCACGAGGTCTAAGAAACCCGGCATTGAGGTTGGTATACCATAGAACTAGGAATTAATAGCACATCTCAGATGTATAGTTATCTCTTTCCTACATTGAACCGGATGGAAGTTATGCCTCCCGCACGATAGAGACGTTTAAGTTTTTTCTTACCGCTATAAAGACGAGGCACGGACAGGGTGTTTCAAGCCCTGTTTCGCACTTATCGTGTTAATGGTGAGTTTAGCCAGACCCGAATCATCAAATATTTGCAGATTATACAAACATTTGGCCAGCGGGAATCGAGTACGTAAACTCATTCGGCCACTGCTAAACTGATAAGTATTGATTACTTAAAATTTCCTAATACTCTTTGAATTAGATCGATAGTCTATTCTAGTCCTATATCAATTACAATAATTCAAACGACAATGCCTGACCTATCTTCGCGAATCCATTAGCTTATATAAACACGTCCGCGTAGTGAGGTATTACATACACTCCTACTTGAAACTAAGGGGTGCTGTTGGAGTAAACACTAGAATAGGTGCCGGGAGAATAATAGATCGAACGAAGCGAGTTCTCTAAATCGACTTGGGCAAATCGGCGTTGTATATATGTATGTAGTATGTTTGTCAAAGGATAACTTTCGAAACGTTTATCAGATCATCGTGAAGTTTGATACATAGATAGGTAGTAATGGCACAATTTTGGTGTGACGAAATGAGCTAAAAATGTTAGGGGGTTGTTGAGATATTGGGATTCAAGAGTGTTAAAAAAAATGAAAATGAGAATATTAGGTCAAGTGGGATGTCAAAATAAAGATCTTCATTAGTACATTTTGACTCCGTTTTTATTTTTAGTAAAGTCTGTATAGTTTTTGAGTTATTAGCCATAATAAAAACTGAACTTTGACAAAATTCTCAGGGTACACCAGTGACCCCACAATGCTGTAATTTGGTATGAGTGTAGCTTTAGTTACACAAATATAGGCAAAGTCTGAAACAACTGCAATTTGTACCCCAAAAAAGAGGAACCAATTTACACGAACTCCCGTTACCTGAAATTTGAATGAAACTGTAGGTCAAGTTAATTGGATTTCGCAAAATTTTATTATAGTGTGACCATTAGTGGGTGGTGGGAGGCAAAGAAAAAACTGCATGAGTTCACATGAGATCAAAACATGTCGGACATATCTTACGATATCAGTTTGCATTTCTAAGGCAAGACTTGTGGCGGGACGATGGTCGGAGGCTATCTTTCTGTAATATATTATACTTACTTAGTTGATTAAAATGTAACTTAAATATACTTATATTTTATTAAAAATATGCAGGTGATAAATAAGAACTAAACTTATAATTCAAAGGACTTGTTTTATTGAACATTTTTTATATTTACAAACAATAATATATATTCTAACGAAAGTTATTCTGACATAGATTCTGTTTCAACTTCATCTTCCATTTCATATCACGAGATAACGCACGACCCATCTTTGAATATTTATCCCGTGTGCGTCTGACATAGACCGTCCGGTACAAAAGCTACCTACCGCCGTGAGCGTTGATGGCAGACTGATAGATCGGAGCGGCCGACACATCCCCCCCGTCTCGCCGCGCGCATACCTCAGGGAGTGCACAGCACTAATGGTCACACTATAGTCAAAGATTAAGGCCGTCTTGCACAACGATCCCTAAATGTATTTAGCGAATAAACATGTTAAAATTTTACGTATTTGTATGATTTGACAACTCCTTAAATCATATATAGCATCTAAATACGTTTAGGCATCGTTGCGCGAGTCGACCTAAGAATATTTTTTTTGTTTTGGGATACTCGCGAGATTTCAGTTCGGGGCAAACGGGGCGGTATTACACTGAAAAACCGAATAGGTTGTTTTAACTTTTTTTCAACCTATAATTTAGGTGGATATAACATCTACCGACATGATTTATTGAATTAACAAAATAAAAATAGTTGAACTATATTGCTGGAATATAGCTGGACATATTACTGGACTTTTCACATAGCGCTATCTAGCCCCAAACTAAGCAGAGCTTGTATTATCGGAACCAGATAACTGATATAATACTTATAAATTTTTTTTTTGGTAAATACATACATAAAATATTGAGAAACATCCAGACCTGGAACAAATATCTGTAGATCATGCAAACATTTGTTCTGCGGCGGGAATCGTACCCGCTGCATCCTGCGTCTCAGCCGGCTATTTGCCCACTGTACCACGGAGGTCGTCAAATCGTCATATCATATCATAGGTCGAACTATAAAGGTATATTTGAGATGATTATATATATGTAACTTAGTTATTTTGTTGACTCTATTTCGTTAACATGTTGGCTTTATTAAATTCAGTTAGACTTACTTAGATTCAAATATACCAAAAATGTTGTGTTGTAACTTCTTTTAGTGGTTGGTTTAACCTATTCATTTTTAACAATTTTATTTTTGTAGAAATAAATGTATTATAATAGTTGTTTAAACATAATATTAAGTTAACGCAACTTAAATGGAATCAACATTATGGAGTTCAGCCTATTCAGTTTTTCAGTGTAGGGGGTTCACTTGCACATCTTCCTGCGCTTTTCCCACATTACGCGGGGTCGGCACACCATGTATTTTTCATCCATACCTCTCTATCAGCCGTCATCTCCGTTGTCAATTCTTTCTTACCCATATCATTCTTCACACAGTCCATCTATCTCTTCTTCGGCCTTCCTCTACGATTATATTCATCCACATTCATATCTAACACTCTTTAAGCCACATGATTTTCTTCCCTCCGCATGACATGCCCATACAACGGTAGCCTATTACTCCTCAACTTTCACTCACTTACTTACACTCTGGATTTTTAAAAGTTTATGTATGTAAAATAGTGCAATATCTGCATTTGCCAAGCATCTAGTGTCTGGGATAGTTTTTTTAGAAAACGCAGGCTAGTCTACTGTTTCAGCTTTTAAGGGAGTTTTGAGAGAACTTACGTATTTGAGCTACTCGTATTTAGGGTCGAGACCCTGGGTCCCCAACACTTCCGCCTGGCAGTGATCTAGATGTTTCAACTGTTAATTTGTTACTTTTGTAGAGTTATATAAATGATTATTCTTACGATAATGTGGACTGTATAATTTATATTTTTGCAGCTTACATAAGAATTTAGATTATTATGAAAACTGAAGATTAACTGGTATAGCAGTTGTGGCCGGTGCGGCCGAAGCCGAAGATATCAAGCGGCGAAAATATGGAAGTCGCAACAGAGCTTACGTATTTGAGCCATTTGGGACGTCGAGACCCTGGGTCCATTCCATGGGGTACCGGGGTCCATCTTGTTATCAAAATTCTTTCTGGGCGTCTGGTCGAAGCGACGTGTGATCCGAGAGCAACCGTACAAAAATAATGTTATAATTTCAGTATGTGTGAAACAATGTATTCTGTTGGCGTTCCTATTTGTTAATAAATAAGGTTTTTTGTTGAAAAATTACTTTTTCTTAACAAGCTTTTATAAAACTCACAATCGGAACCGCAAGCAGATTCAAATGAGCACAAACACTATAATCCATTCAGAAGTCCCGTTGTCTAGCATCCGTCTCCATCGTGAGACTACCTCCATGGTACTATATTATTGCCACCTCCATGGTACCATATTATTGCATTGTCACCGAAGTTACATATATATTCCAAATTTAAGCTCAATCGGTTGAGGGGAACGGGTTTAAAATTCAGTTGCAAGATTCGACCCAGACAAACATACATACATTGTAAGTTAATAAAAAGCTTGTATTAAAATTGATGGAGGCTGTGTACAGGTTAAGAGTTGCATAGAGAACCATGGAGCGTACCATGCTTGGCATCAGACTGTTAGATCGAGTTCCAAACGCCGAGATCCGTAGACGAACGAAGGTTCATGACGTTGGGATTCGAGTTATGGAGCTCAAATGGTCTTGGGCGGGACACTTGGCTAAATGTGGTGATGACAGATGGAGCAGGACAGTGACTGAATTATGGCCGAGGAGCGGGCATAGAAGGGTAGGACGACCAGCAGCGAGATGGGTGGACGACATCGTAAAGGTCGTGGGCCATCAGTGGGTGAGACTAGCGCAGGATCGTGGTGGATGGCACAAACTTGGGGAGGCCTATACCCAACAATGGGTGAAGTCAGGCTGTGGATGATGATGATGATGAATAAAATTGATTAGCGTGATCCTTGAGGGGTGATACTATAGTAAAAATATATAGCATCTTCATAGTGTGAGCCGAGCTTCAGAATTATAATAATTGCCACACGTAATTGGTCTCAGAGCACAGTGGAAATGTAGTCAGTGTAGGTAAGGTCATTTAAACAGCAAATTTGTGGTCGAAGCGACGTGTGATCCGAGAGCAACCGTACAAAAATAATGTTATAATTTTAGTATGTGTGAAACAATGTATTCTGTTGGCGTTCCTATTTGTTAATAAATAAGGTTTTTTGTTGAAAAATTACTTTTTCGTAACAAGCTTTTATAAAACTCACAATCGGAACCGCAAGCAGATTCAAATGAGCACAAACACTATAATCCATTCAGAAGTCCCGTTGTCTAGCATCCGTCTCCATCGTGAGACTACCTCCATGGTACTATATTATTGCCACCTCCATGGTACCATATTATTGCAT
Organism: Philereme vetulata; assembly: GCA_918857605.2. NCBI lineage: Eukaryota > Metazoa > Arthropoda > Insecta > Lepidoptera > Geometridae > Philereme > Philereme vetulata. Next base: position 10,148,513 of record OU975446.1, on the reverse strand, counting down.
TGTCACCGAAGTTACATATATATTCCAAATTTAAGCTCAATCGGTTGAGGGGAACGGGTTTAAAATTCAGTTGCAAGATTCGACCCAGACAAACATACATACATTGTAAGTTAATAAAAAGCTTGTATTAAAATTGATGGAGGCTGTGTACAGGTTAAGAGTTGCATAGAGAACCATGGAGCGTACCATGCTTGGCATCAGACTGTTAGATCGAGTTCCAAACGCCGAGATCCGTAGACGAACGAAGGTTCATGACGTTGGGATTCGAGTTATGGAGCTCAAATGGTCTTGGGCGGGACACTTGGCTAAATGTGGTGATGACAGATGGAGCAGGACAGTGACTGAATTATGGCCGAGGAGCGGGCATAGAAGGGTAGGACGACCAGCAGCGAGATGGGTGGACGACATCGTAAAGGTCGTGGGCCATCAGTGGGTGAGACTAGCGCAGGATCGTGGTGGATGGCACAAACTTGGGGAGGCCTATACCCAACAATGGGTGAAGTCAGGCTGTGGATGATGATGATGATGAATAAAATTGATTAGCGTGATCCTTGAGGGGTGATACTATAGTAAAAATATATAGCATCTTCATAGTGTGAGCCGAGCTTCAGAATTATAATAATTGCCACACGTAATTGGTCTCAGAGCACAGTGGAAATGTAGTCAGTGTAGGTAAGGTCATTTAAACAGCAAATTTGTGGAACTAATAGGCATTACTAAATGCAAATATTGATTTGAGTGTGTCCGGTCGTAACTGGGCGAGGGGTTTGATTACATCGTGTTTACATGTTTGGGCAAATGATAAATAGCTCTTTATTGCCCAAAATATTATCATAGGTAGTGTATAACACATACCCAATTATTTTATTTATTACTAGTTGACCAATCCGCAGCTTCGCTGCTAGTTTTACAATAAAAACCTTATCCTCCTTCTGCGCAGTTGGGTATAAAGTAGCCTATGTTACTCAGGGTGAATGTAGCTTTTCAATGGTGAAAGAATTTGTGAAATCAGACCAGTAGTTTTTAAGTTTCTTCATTACAAACATACACACAAAAATACAAAAATACAAATCTTTCCTCTTTATAATATTAGTATAGATTTATTTAACACCTGCCCCGGCTTTGAATATCATAGGCTCCTATAGACCGCTTAAACTTATGTTCCTTTGAGTTATTCAGGTGAGTTGATGATGGAAGGTACAACTTCTTTATTTGAAAGGATATACTTTCAGATTGGTCCAATAGAAATTTCATCAAAATCGGTTATGTAGTTTGGTTTTTTCTGTTATCTGAAGTCGGTTAATATTTTTGTTAAAAAGTTACTTGTATTCATAGACTATGAGTGCCGTAAAGCTGATATTAGACATGATGATACGTGTTAGTTTCACCTTGATATAAAATAAAAAAAAATCTTGTTTGTTAGGTTACTTACACCTTAATGGAAGTTGGGGGTGATTTTTTTACTAATGCGCCTTTGAATATTTGAATAGTATTTGAATATATTATATATATATATATATATAATATATTATATATATATATATATATATATAATATATTATATATTTATATTTTAATATTATTTATATATATATTATTATATTTTATTAAAATTTCAAAAGTCGCCTGAGTTTGTGTCAGAAAAACCAGGAGCAACTAAAGATGGACATTTTGGTTAAAGACAGATCGGCAAATGACTTTAGTAAGTTTTGGAAATCTACTGGAAAGCAGGAGATTAGGCCTGGCCTCCCGGTGAATGTGGGTGGAATGAGTGAAGCTGTGGACATCTCTAATATGTTCATGGAGCACTTCAAAGTGTCCTCGCCGCTAGGACCCTCATCTGCCTCGATGGATTTCATTTTCATTTCATTTATTTATTCATAAACAATTATATAATTGTGTTTGAAATCACATCCTAAATACAAGTTACAATATTTTAAAATTATCACATACATGTCAAAAATAATAAAATAGAACAAAACAAATGTCTACTTACCTATATATAAAGATGTCAAAAAAGTAAAGAAAAGTCAAATGGAAAATAGACATCAAAGAATATAAAATAAAAATGATTTAGAATAATATTAATAATCCTCCTAGCCGATTTCGGCTACAGAGACTTGACTTTGTGATTATTGGCCTAGGTGTTTAGCCTGTATGTGGCTGATGTACCCTATTTTTGCGCTAAAAGTCCGGTTACAATGAACACAAGTTAAGGCGCCATTAATGTAGTTGTAATTGATATTAGCCGGCGGTCGACTTTTAAGCTGATCTCGTTTTAAGTCTAGTTCTTGCCTCCTTTCTTCTTCAAACTCGTACACTTTGTCCTGAACATGACGCCTCCATTCAGGTCGTTTTTCAGCGAGAGCCTCCCAGCGCGACGGATCGATACAACACCTCTTCATGTGCCTCTTCTGTACGTCTTTGAAACGTAGGAACTGACCTCCGCGTTTCCGCTTACCATGTTCTAGTTCACAGAAGAAAATGCGTTTCGCCCTTCGCTCATCAGACATCCGAGACAGGTGCCCGCACCAACGCAGCTGACGCCGCATCAAATATGCCTCTATGCCACAGACATTAGCCCGTCGTAGAACATCGGTATTACGGACCCGATCCGACCACTTGATGTTAAGAATGTCGCGGAGGCATTTCAGATGGAATCTGTCTAACGTGCGTATGTGTCTGCGATACAGGCACCATGTCTCTGACGAGTACAAGATGTTAGGAAGTACAATAGCCATATACACCTTAATCTTGGTACTCAATTTGATGTTATGGGAGCGAAATACCTGGACTCGTAGTTTACCAAAAGCAGCCATAGCGGAGCCAAGTCTGCTGTTGATCTCCGAGTCAAGGTCGCATTTTGTTGTTATGCTGCTTCCCAGATATCTGAATGTATCGACCTGTTTTATGGGCTTTCCATCGATTTGCAGATTCAGTGGAGCTTGGTTAACAGTGTCCATGGCCATCACCTCTGTCTTTGTAATATTAATTTTGAGGCCAAATCTACAGCACGCAGCGTCAAGCCGAGTCATCAAGTCCTGGAGTCCCTCAGAAGATTCCGCAACGAAACATAGGTCATCAGCATACATCAATTCGGTAATGAGGTCATACGATACCTTTGTGTGCGCTTTTAACCTAGCCAGGTTAAAGATACTGCCATCTGTGCGAAAACGTATGCGGATCCCTTCGGTGTTGGCTTGTAAAGTCTCCCTCACGACAACGGAAAAGTACAGAGCAAAAAGAGTGGGTGCTAATACACAGCCTTGTTTTACACCACAAGTGACAGGGAATTGCTCTGTCTGCTCACCATTGACGGTTACGCAACAAGTCATGTTGTCGTGAAGAAGTCTTATCAAGCGTATAAATTTGTCGGTGCAACCAAGTTTCGAAAGCACAATCCACAAAGCTTCGCGAGGTACACTGTCAAAAGCTTTCTCCAGATCAACAAAACAGAGAAACAGAGGTTGACACTGTTCCCTGCTTTTCTCTTGCAGTTGTCTAAGAGAGAATATGGCCTCGCATGTGCCGCGATTGGGTCTAAACCCAAATTGCGTTTCAGGCAATATACTTTCAGAGAGCTCCATAAGACGATTTAAGAGTACTCTGGCAAAAGTTTTTCCTGGAGTAGACAGAAGTGATATACCCCTATAAGAGTTGCAAACAGATCGATCACCTTTATTTTTATACAAAGAGCAAATTAGTGATACGCCAAAACTAGGAGGAACGAACTCCATTTCCCACATGCGCTGGAAAAATTGCCAAATCTTGTAGTGCAACTCATCTCCGCCATATTTTAATAGTTCTCCTGGTATGTTATCGATGCCGACAGCCTTATTGTTTTTCTGCGCTTTGATGGCGATGATAACTTCCTCAAGAGAAGGAGGCTGATCCAGATCTACGGCTTGTGGTAAGGCAGGAAGTGATGCTAAATAGTTTATGTCAGCAGAACGATCCACATTGAGTAAGCTGTTATAGTGTTCTGCCCAGCGAGTAAGAACTTCTCCTTTGCTTACCAGGAGGGTACCTGAAAGTGATTTCAGTGGTACGTTTACTCGATGTGGACTTCCTACTAACTTTTTAATCTCGTTAAAGAAATCGCCGAGTCTATTCGAATCAGCAAGCCACTGAATATAGCGAACCTTGTTCAGCCACCACTCATCTTTTGCGTTTCGAGTTAGTCTCCTTATTTGGCTCGTACTCTCCTTTATTTTTTCAGAAGCAGTTGTCTGATTTCCCTTTCGAAGGAGCTGGCGGTGTTTTTCTAGGGCGACTGTCAATGTATTATCATTTTCGTCAAACCAGTCTTCACAGACACGAGGTTTTTGGCCTAAGATCTCAGTAGCCGCATTGATGGTATTTGTAGTTAACAGTTTCCAGCCCTCGTCTAACTGTTCATCTTCGGGGTGTATGCCTGCTGTAAAGGTATTGACAGCTTCCCTGTAATTTGCCAATATTTCAGCAGACTCTAGCTTTTTCAGATGGAGACAGTTAGGCTTAGCCCTGCGAGGTCTACGGCAAGGGCTAAGACGCAAAAATAGTTTTGTAACAACAAGTCGGTGATCCGACCAACAGTTTGCGCCCCTCATTACTCTCGTTACTTTGACATCCGCTATATCCCGTTGACGGACTATAGCATAATCAATAAGATGCCAATGCTTGGACCTTGGGTGCATCCAGGTAGTTTTGTATTTATTTGGGAGTCTAAACATGGTATTGGTAATACCCAGATGAAATTGGGAACAGAGGCTTAGTAACAGTTGCCCATTACTGTTCATGTTACCAATGCCATGTCGCCCTATCACCCGAGGCCAAGCTTCAAAATCACGTCCGACGCGAGCATTAAAGTCGCCAAGAAGCAAAACTTTCTCACAGCGCCGGATTTTAGTCAGCACTTCTGACACTTCCTCATAAAATTTGTCCTTGACGTCATCACTTTTGTCGAGTGTTGGCGAATATACGCTGATAACATTTAAGTATTTATTGTTTCGAAGATGGAAACGTAAGGACATGACACGATCAGAGATAGCAACTGGATGTTCTTCCAACTTAGAGGCTAAAGTAGTTTTAATAGCAAAGCCTACTCCTGACCGTCTAGGCTCAGAAGCTGGTGTGCCTTTCCAGAAGAAAGTGTACCCACCACCACGTTCAACAAGCTCACCTTCGTCAGCTAGATGTGTTTCGCTGAGAGCGGCTATGTCGACGTCATAGCGTTTGAGCTCGCGAGCCACAATGGCGGTTTTACGTTCTGGGCAGAGGTTGTTGGGTCGGTCTAAAAGAGTACGTACATTCCACGCACCAAAAGTCATATTCATCTGCATGTTTTTAGATTTATTCTTATTGCGAGGAATGAGCGTTTGTTTGGGGCACCTTTTCTAGCCCCCTCCCCGGCTGAGCGAGGAAAGCAGTGCCTCTCTAAATAAAGCTGCTTTGTCTCAAAGAGTGCTGCCGAACCACACTGTCACCCCGATGCAGTGCTAGAGCGACCACTCTCCTCTCCTTAGGCCACCCGTGTCCAGGTATTAGACCAAGCCCAGGACTTTTTTAAACTCGGAATGACAAAGCCAAGTCAGATGCGCAGGATATATTAAGTTGCATAAGTGTGCGCGCCGTACACAGATGCACCCTCTCCTCCTTACTCCCCTTGACCCAGTGGAACGGAGAACCGCTACGACTGGAAGGGAACAGGACGCAGTATCTGGCAACGATAAAAACTCCTATCGCTACCTTCAGGCCTTCTACAGTTGCCTGGTTGCCTCGCCACTTGAGGTGGATTGCGTTGACGCCGAAGCAACGAGCACTAGCACGGGGAGTGACCGTGCCGACTCGAGGGCCGAAACACGCCGTTGCTACAACAAAGTGTTTCGGCACTCGAGCCCCCCTCTACCAGCCTAGGTTCCTAAGGTGTGGCCGCTGCATGCTATAGCGGCGACCACTAACGACGATCGAATAATATTACTAAGGAATTAATAATACAAACATGTCACAAATTAATTAAATTGACCATTAAATCAAAATCTATATAAAAAAAAGAAAACGACTATTCAATATTATTACAGGTCATAAAATCATTAACTGAATAGAAACACCCTTTCAACAAGATCTCCTTTAGTCTTGATTTGAATTTAAAAGGACTGTCGATAATTTTCATGTCAGTAGGCAGTGCGTTAAAAAGTCTTACAGCTTGATACCGCGAGCCATGTTTGGCAACATTCAGCATTGGACAAAGAGGTGTCTCAAGATCTTTTCTCCTTGTGTCTATTCTTTTTTTTCTTTGTTCAAAAGTTTCATATTTAAGCGGATTTTTAACTACGTCCATTAAGACTACTAGAATGTATAAGCTGGGAACCGTCAGAATATTGAGGTTTTGAAAATGTTCTTTGCATGATTCCCACTGTGGAATGCGCACTATAGTTCTAATGGCTCGTTTTTGAATAATAAACGCTCTATTTATGTTGTAGTCATAACTACTTCCCCAAAACTTCACACTATATCTTAATTTTGACTCTACTAGGGCATAATATACTATTTTAAGCTGTGCGATCCCTACTTCTTCTCTAAGGCTTCTAAGAGCGTAACATGCTGAGCTGATAGCATTAACAATAGAATCCATCTCAGTTTTCCAGTTCAGGAACTGGTCGATATGAACTCCTAGAAATTTGACACTCTTTGCAAATTCAACCTCAAGCCCCTCACATGCTACATTAACCGATTCGTTAGTGCGATTTGTTGTTTTAAACAGGATAGCTTGTGTCTTCTTAATGTTGAGTTTTAAGTTATTGGCATGAAACCATTGATTGAAAACTACAAGTGCATTGGCAATCTTTATTTTAAGTTCTTGTAAGCAAGAGGCTGGTATGATTGCATTGGTATCATCTGCATATACGACTAGTTTAATATCGGGAATGGCATTGCTTACAAAATTGATAAGATCATTAAGGAAAATAATAAAAAATATCGGCCCTAATATAGAGCCCTGTGGAACTCCACGTCCGATGTTGCACACTTTCGACTTCGTCACCACTTCCTGTCCATTAATAATATTTTTTAATTCAATAAACTGCTTCCTATTGTTCAGATACGATTTTATAAGACACAACGCAGATCCTCTAACCCCATAATGTTCAAGCTTTGCAAGTAGAGTATTGTGGTCTACCAAGTCGAAGGCAGAGGAGAGATCAAGAAATAGTCCTGCTACCTTCTTTTTACTATTAAGATCACTAACAACTTCATTTATAAGCAGATCAACCGCATCTACAGTACCGATACACTTTTGGTATCCAAATTGTCTCTTATTTAGTACGTTGTTCTTATTTAAGTGTAACACTAACCTATCTTTAATAAGTCTTTCATAGATTTTAGAGAAACATGGCAGTAACGAAATTGGTCTATAGTTTTTTGGGTCATTTTTTTTTTCCTTTTTTATGGATCGGTAGAACTCTAGCTATTTTTAGTTGCTCAGGGAAAATGCCAGAACTCATACAGTTATTGAAAAAATTAGACAATGGCTCAGCAAGAAGATCAATATTGTCTTTGACAATTGTAATAGGTATTTCATCATATCCATATGAACGTTTTACCACCATCCTTTTAACTAAGATTTTAATCTCATTTCTATTAGTGGTTCCCATCTCCATGTCAGTAAAAACTCTATTACAATTATTCATTAAAAATGTCAGTGCTAAATTATTGTCATTATTATCTAAGTCATATGTACTGTAGTCAAATTGTTGTGCAAATATGTCAGCTACGTCTTGGGCATTGTCAAAAATTTCATTATTAATTTTAAGTTTATAAGTGTCCATGTTTCTTTTACTACATTTATTTCTATGTCTGTTAACTATATTCCATATTTGTTTCGATTTATTACCAGCTTTTGCTATTTCATCTTTAACTGCAACTTTTTTTGATGTAATTAATACCTTTTTATAAAGTTTTATGTACTTATTACGATATACGGTTAACGATTCATGACAGTTGCTCTTATTCATTGAGTTTAGAAATCTTTTCATTTTACTCGACTGTCGGACACCCTTTGTTATCCAATTAATAGAATGTTTCATGTGTGTATTTACTTTAGTACATATTTTACTAAAAGCTTTGTTTACTAGACGTTGAAAGCATGTTATAAAATTATTAATATTGCAATTCGCTAGGTCACACTCGATTAAACTCTGCCTAAAAGTACATTTATTTTTCTGTGAAAAAACTCTACGTTTCACCGTATAGAATTGTTGGGGTATTTTCTTAAAATTAGTGTTTTCTAGAGCTAGGCTGCAGAATAGACCTGCATGCCCATCTGCAAGCCTGTTGTGATCAATGTCGCTGCTCAAAATATAATCCTCTCGCAGGTTGGTTAGAATGTTATCAATACATGATTCGGAGCTGTTTCGACAAAAAGTATTTGATTTAACAAGATATTTAAAATTATAACAGTTAAGTAGCGTTAATAACTCACCTTGATGCTTACTTTCAATTAGAAAATTAACGTTGAAGTCTCCTAAAATGATGCATTTTTTGTTGAAAAAGTGTTCCAATAGTCCTTCTAAATGTATAATAAATTCATTAAAGTTCTTGTCATCAGGAGTTCTATAAATGAAACAAATATTTAAGTTACAATCCATGTCTCTGACTCCACATATCTCGAAACTGTTTAACTTATACATATTCTTACAGACCTTCAACTCTTCTACATTTTTATAATTGTGAACTAAAATTAGAGTACCCCCCCTAGTTTTATTGACTCTGCAACTATATGACCCTATTTTGTAACCATCAAAGTTGAAAACAGACATACTTTGTTCGTTGAGAAAATGCTCGCATAGGCATATAAAGTTAGTATTTTCAGTCTGCTCATTTAAATACATTTTAAATTCATCTTTTTTTTTCGATATCCCACATACATTTTGAAAAAAAACATTTAAACGTGTTGTTGTTACATTATTGATCACGAAAAAATGTTTCATTTAATTTTAGAGTATGAGTTGGCAACTCTACTTTATAAGAGTCCCTGTGTGCTATGTATTGCTTTATATTTTCCATGCAGTAAACAAGATCACGGAAAATGGTTCGTAGCCCGAAGTTGTTTACTTTTCCTGAAAGCCTATGAAACATACTGTGGTTATACGTTAGATTTCTGTTAGTGTCAATTATATAAGCATATTTGTATGTTTGTGTGTCTTGATACAGAATGTTGTTAAAATTTCGAATTCTTTGATTTATTGTATTTCTGTTTAGTCCATATTGATAAGTAGGTGCACATAATAAAATATTCGTTTGTGTAATGTCCTGCAGGCATTCTCTAATGTTATTAATTAATTCTTGATTGCTATTCGATACTTGAAAGTCTTGGTCACCTATCATTATAATACAATAATCTTCTCTTGTGAAGTCAGTTAACTTTGATTTCAGTCCTTTCTGTAGCTGTTGAGTACATCCATTTGGAGTCAGGTAATGACAAATGTTGTAGTCATTATTCGTTATATCCTGTGCAGTAGATAGTATCTTGTTCTGTTTATTGTCACTGATCAGACATATTTTCGGTTTGCGTGTAGATGACTGTTGATTTTTCTTACCGTTCTGAGGAATTTTTGCTATATTAGGGATTTTACAGGCGAGATTGTCCATTTCTGTTTCAATGTATATATTTGTTTGTATCGCTCTATCTTGTAGGTGTATGTGTGATCCAGTCGTTGTTTGAGTTTTTTTGTGTAGTAGGTTAATATTCGTATGTTTTGTTTCCCTTATTTTTAAACTTTCTGTTTGTGTTTGAACATGAACTTTAGATTTAGGTAGTTTCATATTTTGTCTAGGTGTTGATAATATCGGAGAAATAAACTTGGAAGGGCTATTTCCAATTTTTTTATATAAGACATTCTTTTTTGTAAGTTCTTTATTTAATTTAATCAGATTTCCATTTTCTAATGTCAGTTTTTCAATCTCATTATGAGCGCTCGTTAGCTCAATTGTAAGTTGCTCATTTTTATGTTTAAGCGAATTTATCTCTTCAGAAGTATCACCGGAGAGGTCTGGAAGGCTGCTAGTAGTGACATCTATTGGGTCAATGCTCATATTCGAATCGTCCTTATTGCTATTGCTAATAGACAGTTGCGTCTGCGCCCGTCTGAACGTTATGTTATCTTGGTTCTCCATTGTTTCTGCTGGTAATACAACTACTGCTCACCAGATGGAGTAATTTACTGCTCAGAAAAATGCTCTTCAAAAACTTTTTTCTATACAAAAATTTATAATTCCGGCTGGGGATCGATCTCGGTACCGGCTGGACGTAGTATCGACATAAAATTACATCCAATGAACCACAGCACTAGATCGTCTTTAAATTGGGGCTCGAAATTGTGGAACAGGTACGAGTTGCTATGTTATCTTGAAAAAATTCCGTTACGTCTTCATTCTGTTATGAGTCACAAATTTCTCGTAGCACCGTCAATATGATTTTGTAATTAAACGATGATAGAATATTTCTATTTGTATTTACTTACAGTTTCTATTGTTTCTTGTTTGCTATGTATGGCACCATTTACTTAATAACACTGGGTCAAATCACTCAAGTCAAGGTATATAAAGAGCACTAGGTTTTTTGTTTCCTCTGCTAGAGAAATACGTTTCTTTTCACTTGTAACCGTATATTTAGGTCGTTTTCACCAGATAACACTGTCACGTAAACTTCATAACTATATCAAGATATTTATGTAAAAATTTTCACAGATTTTAAACTTTGAGTATTTTATTTACAATTTTTAATACCGAGATGATGTTCACTCGATAGCAGCGCCATCTTTGTGTGCAGCGCCATCTTTGTGAAAGGATGTGTCTGGGTGTGCGGGCGATGAGCCGCTTGTTCTTTTTACTGCAGGACAGGTTAGGGAGGTCCTGAGGAAAATGAGCGGCGGCAAGTCTCCCGGGCATGACGGGCTCAGTGTTGAGCATTTGAGGCATGCGGGAGTACACCTTCCGAGCATTTTAGCCGTGTTCTTCACAATGTGCATTAGTCACTCTTACTTACCACCAGACTTAATGAAAACTATCGTAGTGCCCACTGTGAAGAACAGGACTGGGGATGTCGCAGACATTAAAAACTACCGCCCAATCTCGCTGGCAACTATAATTGCTAAAATACTGGACGGTTTGCTTGATTCTTGCTTAGAAAAACATTTAAATCTCCATGACGCCCAGTTCAGGTTTCGGCCCGGACTTTCTACTGAAAGTGCGATTATAAGTCTCAAACATACCGTCCAGTATTATACAGACCGTAGGACGCCTATATACGCCTGCTTCCTTGACCTCTCCAAAGCCTTTGACCTTGTGTCTTATGATGTGCTCTGGAGAAAGTTGAGGGACCTGGGTATACCGGCTAAAATCCAAAATATATTTAAATTTTGGTATGACAATCAGACCAACTATGTGAGATGGGCCAATTCTCTCTCAAATGCATATAGGTTGGAGAGTGGGGTGAGACAGGGGGGCTTGAGTTCTCCCAAGCTCTTCAATCTCTATGTAAACGACCTCACCAACCTGAGCAGCATGCGTGTCGGCTGCCGGATGAACGGCGTTAGCATCAACAACATTAGTTACGCCGATGACATGGTGCTGCTGAGCCCGACGGTGGGGGGTCTCAGGGAATTACTGAGGGTCTGTGAAGCCTATGCTATTGAGCACGGGCTTATATATAATGCGAAGAAGAGCGAATACATGGTTTTTAAGGCTGCCGGTAAATGTCCCGGTTATACACTGAATATAACCCTAAACGGCTTGAACTTAAATCGTGTTACGAAATTTAAATATCTGGGACATTTTCTTGCCGACGATCTTAAAGACGATGCAGATGTTGAGAGGGAGCGTAGGGCCTTGGCGGTCCGAGGTAACATGTTGGCCCGTAGATTTTCCCGTTGTACTGAACAAGTTAAAGTTACGCTTTTTAAAGCGTACTGTCAGAGCTTTTACACGGGAAGTCTGTGGGTCCGAAATACCAAAAGATCATTGGAGGACCTACGCATCCAATATAATAACATCTTCCGGATGATGTTGCGGTTGCCCCGATACTGCAGTGCATCGGGGATGTTTGCCTACTATCACACAGATGGCTTTCACGCCATCATGCGCAAAAAAACGGCATCGCCGATGAGCAGAATTCGGGGCAGTCGCAACAGCATCCTGAGGACAGTGGCTGAGTGCTGCACATCTCCGCTCTGGAAGTGTTTTGTGCGGAGGGTGATTAATGAAGGAAATAATTTCCTCAGTTAGTCACCCTTGGCACAAAATGGTGTTTTCTATTTTCACCCAGTGCCTATTTTTTATTTTTGCCTATTTATTATTTTTGTATATTTAGCTGTTCTTCTTTGTTGTTATATATATATTTTTTTGTGTGTATGTTAGTCTTAAGATATGGACTCTAGTTGTCTGAAATAAAATATTTTTATTTATTTTTATTATTTATTTATGTATCTAATACCTACTTTCACACAAAGCAGAATAGTGCTCGGAGGACTTAATGCTAATAGCATTATCTACCAGTCATCCTGGGGGCCAAGCGCAATCTCTTAAGGATTATAGCAAAAATAATATGATATTACACTGACAAAAATGAAAAATGGGAAATGGGCCCATATTGCAACACCATGGACGCCTGAAGACGGAAGGCGACGTCGGGGTCGGCCGAGAAGCCGTTGGCGGGACGATTTCGACACCTACCAAAGAGGATGGTGGGAAGTAGCGACAGATAGGGATGCTTGGAGGGACTTGGGGGAGACCTTTGCCCAGCAGTGGGACGAGATAGATTAGGAAAAAAAATTACACTGACATTTAATACCATGACCCTCAATTAGTAAGCTTACTTTATTATTGTAAAGGCGAAGCAGTTTTGGTGACGTCACCATAAATCGTTCAGACAAAACGTTTCACATTAAAACTCAAATAAAGTGTAAAATTATCCGAAAGAGTAAAAAAAAACGCTAAATAAGCTAAAAATGTTGGGGGGTTGTTGAAATATTGGGTTCAAGAGGGGTAAACTAAATGAAAATGAGGCTGACTGGTCAAATGGGACGTCAATTGAAAGGTATTTATTAGTAAATTTAAACTCCGTTTTTAGTTCTCGTAAACTCTTTATAGGTTTTGAGTTATTAGTCATAATAATAACTGAACTTTGACAAGATTCACAGGGTACACCAGTGACCCCACCAGCACCAGTGCTGAAATTTGATATGCGTGTTGCTTTAGTAACACAAATATAGTCAAAAATCTGAAATCAAAAATAACTGCAATTTGTATCCCAAAAAAGAAGAACCAATCTACATGAACTCCCGTTACCTGTAATTTGAATGAAACTGTGGGTCAAGAAAATTGGTTATTATTTCGGGGCACTATTTTATTAGTCAAAGATTAAGGCCGGCTTGCACAACGATCCCTAAACGTATTTAGCGACTAGACCATGTTTAAATTTTGCGTATTTGTATGATTTGACAACTCCTTAAATCATATTTAGCTACTAAATACGTTTAGGCGTCGTTGCGCGAGTCGTCCTAAGAATATTATTTTGTTTTGGGATACTCACGAGATTTCAGTTCCGGGCGAACCACTAGTTAATTTGATTACAATGTCACATTGGTAGAATTCTATAAAGATGTCAATAGTGAATATCAAATTTTACATTGTGTTAGCAGTACCAAAAGGTATCTACAGTGCCACTTTGCAACGATACCATTGTCATAGAAATGCAATTGGTTTAGTAGAATTGGGGCCCAGGTCGTAAAAGAAACGTGTGTCGAGCTAAACAAGCTACAGTATGAGCTTCTAATATTCATGTAATAAGGTTTCTCGGTTCGCGGTAGCTTGCTTTTAACTAATTAAACTGTCTCTGGTTCGTTGCAAAATAGCCTTATCAAAGGAAAGCTTTTAGTTGCCTGCTTTTATTTAATTTCACTTGTATATCCTCACCAAAGTTTTGTTGTGGCCAACAGGGACCGTAATGAACAGATCGTCATCATCATCATCCACAGCCCGACTTCACCCACTGCTGGGTATAGGCCTCCCCAAGTTTGTGCCATCCGCCGCGATCCTGCGCTAGTCTCACCCATTGACGGCCCGCGACTCTAACGATGTCGTCCACCCATCTCGCTGCCGGACGTCCAACTCTTCTACAGCCATTCCTCGGCCACCATTCAGTTGCTACCCTGCTCCACCTGTCATCACCACGTCTTGCCAAGTGTCCCGGCCTAGATCCCCAAGTGATGTTGGGAATCGAGTTATGGAGCTCAAATGGAGCTCCATAACTCGATTCCCAACATCATGAACATCATGACAGATCATCATGATGATGATAACTGTTCGACAAATTCAAGATTATAAAAAGGTTGATACTATGAATCCATAAATAACCATTTGTTTGTAGCACAAAGCGCGGATTCCAACACCCATCGATTCCAACTAATATTTCACACGTCCGTAAACAAAAACGTATACAACGCAGCGTTCACGGCTGGTTTAAGAAGTTTAAGAAAGGTGTACCAGCCTTGTATGAGAGCGAGATAGATCGACAATACATTATTTTGTACCATACAATCTATCAATTTAATGATCCGGCTGAGACGCAGAAGGTAGCGGGTTCGATTCCCACTACAAAACAAATGTTTGCATGATCTACAGATATTTGTTTCTGGTCTGGATGTTTCTCTATGTATTATAAGTATGTATTTACAAAAAAAGTATATAAGTATTGTATCAGTTATCTGGTTCCCATAGTACAAGCTCTGCTTAGTTATGGGGCTAGATAGCGCTGTGTGAAATGTCTAGCAATGTTTATTTATTTATTTAACTTCTTTTAGCGCGTTTGAAAAAAATATGAAAGTAAATATTTTGTCCAAATCGACGGCAAGTCAAATTTTAACAATGTGCGCGCACACCGACATCCAAAAAGCGACATAATGAAGTTAGCTGATTATCTCTCAAGTTTCCGTAAAACACATAATTATATTCAAAGTAGTTTTTTTTATTAATTTATCATCCCTTTTACTAACAAAGAGTTGTGGCATACGGGATGAAATCTTTTTTTCTGTTACGCCAAAGTATAACTTCTTACGTGCATACATAAGTGCACACACACGTTTTTTATGCTAGTCATGTATGTAAATGAAATGTACTTTTTATGAATACAACGTAATAAATGCTACAATTAGCAATCTTGTTCGCTTAGAAGCATTCTCTACCAGATAACATAAAAACCTGCAAGAAAAGAAGAAATACGAAATATTATTTTTTCGTAGCCCAAATATGAACCGTGCAAGTAGGGGATGATATTAATTTTTACTCGCGCACCCTGTTATATTGTGGAGAGTATCGTTTACAGATAATATTTTTCAAGTTATATTTCTTTTAGCGCGTTTGGAAAAAAATATGAGAGTTAAATTTTTGCGATGCGCGTGCACACCGACAGCCAAAAAGCGACATGATGAAGTTAAGTACAAAGAAAGAGTTGTGGCTTACGCGATGAAATCTTTCGCTATTTTTGTTCTTCTTCTTACGTGCGTACATAAGTACACACTTTATCTCCATGAAGAGTCGTGATTCATTCATCTGATCTATAATATTAATAGGTATTATATGTATGTATTACCCGTGCGCGATAAGTTGGGACCTGAGCGCGGTGACGTCATATTGGCGTGTTTGTACCGCCCGCAAAAAAGCGAACATAACAAGCAGCCGCCCGCGGCTTCGTCTTTGTTTTTTTTAACCTAATTTATTATGTTACTCAGGGAGGACGCTGCTTTTTATCTAATCTTTTTTACACTATTTGAATAAAATAAAAATACAATGTTTAAGTTTATACATTTATTTTATCTATTATTTACATTATCTGATCTTCGTCACTACTTAGTGGATTTATGCCTTCTAGAGGTTGTTCTTCGTCCTCAGTCTCACTATAATCACTTGACGAAGAGGTATCCGATAAATTTACAACATTTACTATAACAACAAAAACTACAACAACAAAACAATAACACAAACGAAAAGAATTCTAGAGCCCGTCGTTACGTGACGTAGGCCAGTACGAGACTAAAAACCCTAGTAAAAAATAGTGATGCGAACGGTGCAATACGGGGCGCCCGTATCGGGGAAGTGCAGGGGAAGCGGTCGGGGAGTCGCATTCCTAGCAGGTCCCAAGTTATCGCGCACGAGTAATAAGTGCATATTTATTTATTTTATATATAATATTTATTTATTCACAATTATTTATGTACCTAATATGTATGTACTTATATAAGGTTAAGTAATTTTTCTTTTTCTATTATTAAGTTTATTCTTTTTACACCTCGGCCAATCTTCCATTAAGAGATGATCCTCTCCATCCAAAGGTTCTCTGAAAGAGATCGGTTTGTTAAGCGATAAGACCGCCCATTATGCTTACATTTATTTGTTTTCTTGTTATTTTCATATCTGTTGTGTCTAGCTTGTATAATAAATAATTTTCATTCATTCATCCATTCATTCAGACGTTTTTTTTCGTATGGTGGAGACGGTTAGGAGTAATTTGGGCCCGAACCCAAATAGGTTGAACTCGCAAAACCCTAGGCTAAGTCCGTGGGCACCGTTGCGCAAGTCATCCTTAATAAATAAATGCTAGCTATTCAGTTCTGCTTATAGTCCAGATCGGAAAACGGTGCGGTCGCCCGCTCAAATGTAAATTAAATGATGAATAGACGCTCTCCCCAATGCGCTTCGCCACAACAAAAACACAAAAATACAAACATAACATACAAAAATGTACAACTTTACCATTAACGTGGCTGTGTTTTGGTTGCGTAGAGGTTGTTTTGGATCAGGAATCTATATAATCTAGTTTTAGCATTATAATATGTATGTTAGTCACTAAGGTAGTGGACTGTAACATTAAGTTTTAACAACTTGTAATTTTCTATTGTTGCCTGCAATAAAGATTTATGTTATACTAGCTGCTGCCCGCGACTTTTACGCGTTACATTACTAAATGTGTAGGTAACCTGGAAATAAAGATAAACTCGCTGTTGCAACTTGACTTGACACCCCATTTTTATCCTATGGGACTCGATTTATGGGATAAAAATGGGCCTATGTGTTAATCCAGGTTATGATCTACGGACATACTAAATTTCATCGAAATCGGTTCAGCCGTTACGACGTGATTGAGTAACAAACAAATTGGCTGGGAAAAGAGAAAATGGTGGTGATGCACTTGGCGCAAGTATTTCCTCTGGTTCCCAAGCCAGTTGATTTGATGATCTTGGCGGTGGGCGCTGAGTACTAGTTGATGACGATGATGATGCAATTTTGATCACTTTAAAACTGAGTGATGCTGGTTGATTTCCGGATATAATTTTTCGAGGAGCAACGCGTCCGCTCGATTCGAAGGCAAACGTTTGAAGAGATAGAGTTTTCGTTACCCCAGGTATCAAAGAATAGGTGACAGGTAGAAAATGAGGGCACTGAGTGTAAATAAATACATGGATTAGATAGAAATGGAGTTTCGTTCTGAAATTGCTAAGTTTACGAAACACAAATAAATACTTAAATACACTTAATAAATAATATAATAATCTTTAATAAATAATTTTCCGTCCAAGCTGTCCGATTATGGAACGCCTTGCCAGTCTCCATTAAGAAATCCCCCTCACCTTCCGTATTTAAAGCTAGACTCAAAATCTTTTACCTCCATGAAAAGTCATGATTCATCTGATCTCTAATATTATTTATGTAAGTATAAGTATGTAAGTATATATTTATTTATTTTATATATGATATTTATTTATTTAAAATTATTTATGTACCTAATATGTATGTATATAACTAATTTATTTTTCTATTATTAAGTTTATTCTTTTTACACCTCGGCCAATCTTCCATTAAGCAATGATCCACTCCATCCAAAGGTTGTCTGGAACAGATCGCTTTGTGAAGCGATAAGACCGCCCATTATGCTTACTTTTATTTGTTTTTTCCTTTAAATCTGTTGTGTCTAGCTTGTAAGGTAAAATACATAATTTTCATTCATTCATTCATACTTAAATAAACAAACATCCAAACTTTTGCATTTATAATATAAGTGTGATTATATTATTTACTACATGTGTTGTTATGTACGACATTAATTTAACACACCCATTCAAAATCGTATTAAATGATTCTAGAAGTGGGTTTAATACTGGTAGCTTGAGTACTTATCCGATATATAGTAGATATATACCTATAGATAGTAGTCGATATATTCCAATAAACAATTTTTACCCTAATTACATGATGAATAAATAGAAATGAAGAAATTTAAAAACTGAAACCTGACTACGTAACTAGGTCTATGGTAGCCCGCACCATAATAACGAATCGATTGACACCTCATTCATCAAAATTGGATGAGTAGTTTAGACATTTAAACGGAACATACATCCATTTTTTTAACCTATACGTTCCCACTGCTAGGCAAAGGTCTCCCCATGTTTCTCCACATCTCACGATCACTCGCCACGTTCTACCAGCCATCTTGGAATGCATCGAGGTCGTCACGCCAACGCTTCCTCGGCCTGCCCCGGCTTCTGCAAGCACCCATTGTTTGACGACTGTTGCCCATTTGTCTGTAACCATACATCTGCGATGCCGGTCTTCGCGCGCAGTGTGGTGTTGCGGATTCTCTTTACCCATAACACGCTGCGTTCCGTGACTCTTTGGCAAACCTTGAGTTTGGACTTTTGAGATTCTGTCACTGATCAAGTTTGGGCACCATAGGTAAGGACGGGCAGAATACGCATGTCAATGAGCTTACGCTTAAGTGAAAATGGAAGGTCTCCCTTCATTAGCGTCTTCATAGACCAGAAGCTCCTCCAGGCATTTTCAACGCGGTGGTCGACCTCTTTATCTTGCCCGTTTTCGAAGGAGACAACATACCATGAATCATCATAGAATGAATAAAATTAGACATCCGTAGAATGCTAAAAACACAACACATCCTTTTGGCTTTATCGTAATTGGGTAACAATGTAGCCTAAGCCACCCGGACCATAATAACAAATTGATTGACAACTCATTCATCCAAATCGGATGAGTAACTTAGGCGTTACGGTGGAATATAGGTAAATACAAACATATATACATAGACTGCAAAAAACATAACCCTTCCTTTTGGATTTGCCGTAACCAGTTAAAAATACAAAAAACAATTTAGATATGAAAACATAGTCTGCCTTCCTGTTGCAATACCCTGCCAGGGTTATTATAATCTCAGTCAGTAGTTCGTTTGCAAGTTTGCTAGCGTTACGCGTACGGTGATTTCTTGATTATTTTTCGTAATTTCATTTCGTTCTTGAACAATTTTATAAATTAATAGTTTTAAAATTAAGTTTTACTTCTTCAGTCGTATGTGTGTCTAAATCACACTCGTTTTTTTGAAGTAATTTTTCAACATTACAACTGATTCATAGCCATATCGCGCCAAACCGTGCCTTGTGTGGTGTGCTGAACTTCTAAAAGTGTCTCTAGCAGTGGAACGTTTTTCCAAGCCCTACATAGACCTCACCCTATTAGTGTTAATTAAATCTAACTTGATATTTGTATTCAAAGGCTTGGGTTTCATTCGCGGGGAAACTCTGAAACGCTTTATTTCATTGTAATTTTGCCGTCATTTTAATTTGTTGTAATTTCACCCTAATTTAAATGAGAATATAACGGTAATTATCGCGTGGATTTAATGAAGATATACGTTTTTTAATGGCCTAAACAAATTATATTGAATAATTTTCCTTAGAACTTTGTTTAAAGTTTATGTGAAACAATTTACCTACTAATAGTATTTTTATAGTGTTATCCGAACACTTAAGGAAAAATTACTATTTGATATAAGCAACGCGACCTCTCTTGTCAATGTACTAAACTGCAACGTTTGACATTGAGCAGCTCAAAAACTGTATAAGATTTCCTGTAGATGGAGCTAACAGCGCTATAGTCGTAAACTGAATCATCTCATTAATTTCGACCCCGACGTGACAAGAGCCTGTAGCACAATTGGTAGTGCATTCTCGTATCAAAAGGAAGGTAGCCGGGTACAAGTACCGTCTACAAGATTAAAAATTTTGTAACGCTTCATTTTGTCTACTATTTGTAACATCTTGGTCACCATGTGAAAGCAATAAATGTATTGAGCATTGAAAAACACCAGTACACTACTCTGTTAAAGCTTGCTCTGAATTTTTGAATAGGATATTGAAAATTCATATAAAAAATGTATTGAAATATTTATATTAAAAAGCTGGGGGAATGTGCACGCCAAAATAGTCAATATAATTCAGATGTTATAAACTCATATAGTCTAGGTATCTTCCGCGACTTTTATAGTTTTTGAGTTACGTTTTTTTAACTTAGATAGGTCAAGTGCAGTATCATATTTTTGAAGTTATACTTCTTTTGGCGTGTTTGGAATAAAATATGAGAGTTTTTTACACACCGACAGCCAAAAAGCGACACGATGAAGTTACCTGATAACTGTCTCTCAAGTAACCGTGAAAACTCATAACTATATTTATTAATTTATCATTCCTTTTACAAACAAAGAGTTGTGGCATTCGGGATGAAATCTTTAGCTAATTTTATTCTGTTACGCCAAAGAAGTATAACTTCTTACGTGCGTACATAAGTACAAAAACACGTTTTTTAAGGTTCCGTACCCAAAGGGTAAAACGGCACCCTATTACTAAGACTCTGGCTTGGTCTGGCTGTCCGTCTGTCACCAGGGTGTATCCCATGAACCGTGGTAGTTAGACAGTTAAAATTTTCACAGATGATGTATTTCTGTTGCTGCTATAACAACAAATACTAAAAACAGAATACAATAAACAGTTAAGGGGGGCTCCCATACAACAAATGTGATTTTTTTGCTGGTTTTTGCTCGATATCGATAACGACAACAGGTAGTCGCTTGAAATATTTACAGAATATTTAATTATATATTAACTTAAAAACGAAATAATTAAATGAAAATAAAACAAATATTTAAGGGGGGCTCCTATACAACAAACGTGATTTTCTTTGCTCGTTTTTATAGATAATGGTACGGAACCCTTCATGCGCGAGTCCGACTGGCATTTGTTTTTCTTTATTTATAGTACAATGTGGAGATAGAGAAAATGTAAGTACAAATAAACTTAATATACCTAAAAACCGTGCAAACGTTATAAAAGGGCTTAACTTACACATTCCAAAATCAGTTTTTATTTTTTTTATATGTCGTATAGTTTTGGAGTTTGAAAAATTACTAAATAAATACCTTTCCTCATCTCCGAAGTTTGCAAAACCAACGATCTGTAATTAATATGATTGATGTATGCAAAAATAATAGAAAAAATACAGCCAAGTCCCTAGTTAGAACAGTTTTTAAATCTGCCTTAAATTTCACTATTTTTTAGCTTTTAACTAGATGGAGCTGGTAAATTAACATACATACATATACGTAGGGTAGAACCCTCGGTGCGCGATTTCCACTCGTAATGACCGGTCTTATACAACAAAACTCAGGTTTTAATGACATATTTCTTCATAGTGACGTGAATAACTGGGATAAATGCGTGAATTTTTTTAATTTTTATTCTTAATTAGTTAAATATTGAACCAGACGGATTATTACCGTAAATATTTTTTTTCCTAACCTATCTCGTCTCACTGCTGGGCAAAGGTCTCCCCCAAGTCCCTCCAATATCATCCCTATCTGTCGCTATTTCCCACCATCCTCTTTGGAAGGTGTCAAAATCATCCTGCCAACGCTTTCTCGGCCGACCCCGACGTCGCCTTCCGTCTTCAGGCGTCCATGGTGTTGTAATATGTAATATGGGGCCACCATTTCTCGGAGTGCATTCGGGCAACGTGGCCCGCCCATTCCGACTTAAGCCCAGCCAATCTGTTCCCTACATCTGCAATGCCGGTGCAGCATGGTGTTACACACTCGGTCGACACGTTTAAAGCCGAGAATGCTGCGCTCCATTGCCCTTTGACAAATCTTGAGCTTTGACTTCTTGGCTTCAGTCAGAGACCATGTCTGCGCACCGTAAGTTAGGATGGGCAGGATACACATCGTCTTCATGTGCTCCTTCATGAACCAGTAGCTCTTCCAGGCATTCTCGATACGGCGATCGATTTCCTGATCTTGACTGTTTCCTAGGCTCAAGTAAATGACATACTATATTCCCTATCCATCCACCTCAACCTTACGTTATGTGCTGTTTGACATGATTTTCGTCTTCGACTGGTTCATTCGAAGCCCAACCTCAAGACTTGCCGCGCTCAGATCTTGGAGCATTTGTTGCAGTTCTAGAGGAGTAGGTGCAAAATGTACTATGTCGTCCGCAAACCGCAAATTTGTCAGGCGTTTGCCTCCGTAATTATTACATTACAAAAACTTAAATTGGCTATGTCAGTAACAAGTCACCTTGATTTGATGCATACAAATATTCACCTCTACGCCGTAGACGCCCTACGCCATAGACGCTCTACGAGGGTCTACGAAGATATAATAGTACTTTTTCAAACTTTCGCCATTACTGTACATAACTACTGATTAAAACGGGTATTTAGGCGTATGTACCTTTTTTATTTGTTATCCCGAAATTTCGGCTGTATTTATACAACCGTGGTCACGGGTGGACTGAAGTACTTGGAGCTACCGTCGAGAAGTGATGGCAGCTGCAGCAATTACCCTCACTTGGTCTTCAAAATTAGAAATGTCCACGTTCATATTATGACACACTACACGTACCGTTCTACAATACAATACAATATAATACAATACTTTATTTATAGCTCCGCAGTTACACGGCATTTCATATCACAATAAAATTATTGATCGAGTGAAGCGAGATCTCTAAATCAACTAAGGCAAATCAGAATTGTAGGTATGTATGTTTGTTTGTCCGAGGATGACTTTTGAAGCGTTGATCCGATTATGGTGAAATTTGATTAATATGTATAGGCACGGACGCTGCTGCTCTTACCGATTCTGGCAATCTATTGAAAACCAATGGGCCCATGATGTATACGGACCTCTCCGATTTGGTCAATTTGTGCGGCGGAGTTACAAAGTGATGATGAAATTAGTTACTGCGTAGAGCACGGGTTTTGATAATGCCTCGACGCTGAAAAAAGTCAAAATTTGTGAAGGTAAACAAGGCCACCTGAAATAGAAGCTCGCAGAAAAATGTCCCTACAACAGACATCGTCTGGGACAACCACGATAGCGCACACAGCTCGCTTCTGCATCGCGAAGGCGCTGGGTGTCAGCAGCGCGCGCCCACAGCTCGGCTCCGTAGGTGACTGCGCTGTGGATGGTGGCAAAATAGCAGCCTCCGTAATGCGAAACAAGCTCTCCTGAGCCTTGTGCATAGCTCCTTTATGCGAGTGTCCCACACGAGCGAGCTGTCTATGTGGAAACCTAACAGTTTCGTAGGTTGGATCTGTTTCAGCATGGTATTCCCGACGGTAACTGTAAGTGTACGCACTGAGACGACCGATCACGATGCGTACACCTAGCAATCACCGGGTTCCAGGACGCCGAGAGTCTATAGCCATATTCCCGATTTAAATTTGGAAATTTCTTGATTTCAATCGCTTCACGAACCGAAGATACGATGATAATAAATATCGTAAAATGCTATTGTATAACAACTTTCGTATATTCGTAGACCCTCATAGAGCGTCTACGGCGTAGAGCGTCTACGGCGTAGAGCTGAACAGTTTTTTATACATCAGGTACTGGTAACAAGTCACTGATATAGCCTAGAGGAGTATCAAGCTGAAGTGGCAGTGGAGATAGCTCGAAAAACTGACGGCCGTTGGGGCACAAAGATTCTCGATTGGTGACCACGCACTAGAAAGCGCAGGGTAAGACTTTTCCCAACCAGATGGTAAGACGACCTGATATTCCTGGGAGCTGGTGCACAGCATCGGTCCCTCTAGAAGTCAATGTGGAGGCCTAATGTTCAGCAGTGGACGTACTATTGCTGATATGATAATGATGTTAACTGGCGACAAAGATTAAAAACCGGCCAAGTGCGAGTCGGACTCGCGTACGAAGGGTTCCGTATTATCTATAAAAACGGCAAAACAATCACGTTTGTTGTATGGGAGCCCCCCTTGAATATTTATTTTATTCTGTTTTTAGTATTTGCTGTTATAGCGGCAACAGAAATACATCATCTGTAAAAATTTCAACTGTCTAACTATCACAGTTCATGAGATACAGACTGGTGACAGACGGACAGACAGACAGACAGACAAACAGACAGCGGAGTCTTAGTAATAGGGTCCCGTTTGACCCTTTGGGTAAGGGACCCTAAAAATTGAAGATTTATTTATTTGCCAGAATTATATAATGTTACAAAAATAAATAGTTTCACCATATTCAGCCATAGTTTATTATTACTAGCTTCATCGAGCGGCTTGGTACGCGTTGTTTGCCAACAAAAAGTAGCCTATGTGTTAATTCAGATTATAATCTACATACATAACAAATTTCATTGAAATCGGTACAGCGGTTACGACGTGATTGAGTAACAAACAAATATCCAAACTTTCACATTTATATTAGTGCGATGAAAGTGAGGTGATCTAATAAATCCGGACAAGTGCGAGTCTGTCTTGCATACCGATGGTTCCGGTTATTTATAGTTATACATAAATAATATTATTGTTTGTGTTATAACAACAAAAATATCGATTTTCGGATTTGTTCCTTACTTTTGCTGTGAGACCTTGCTTGCCAAATTTCATGATTCTAGGTCAACGGGAAGTACCCGTTGTAGGTTATATAGGTTTTGATCGAGCAAAGTGAGATCTCCAAATCAACTTGGGCAAATCGGCGTTGTATGTATGTATGCATGTTTGTTTGTCCGAGGATAACTTTCGAAGCGTTTATCCGATCATCGCGAAATTTGGTATATAGGTAGGTAGTGATAGTAAAATTTTGATGTGATTAAATGTCTTAAAAATGTGGTGGGGTTGTTGAGATATTGGGGTTCAAGAGGGGTAAAAAAAATGAAAATGAGACGGTTAGGTCAAGTGGGACGTCAAAGAGAAGGTCTTCATTAGTAAATTTAGACTCCATTTTTGTTAGTAGTTTAGTTTTTGAGTTATTAGCTATAATATATACTGAAATTTGACAACATTCACAGGGTACACCAGTGACCCCACAGTGCTGTAATATGGTATACGTGTAGCTTTAGTGACACACATATAGGGAAAAGTCTGAAATCCAGAATAACATCAATTTGTACCCCAAAAAATATAACCAATATACATGAACTCCTGTTACTTGTAATTTGAATGAAACTGTAGGTCAAGTTGGTTGGTTACTCATTTCGTGGCACTATTTTGATAGTCAAAGATAGCAAATAATATTTTTTTGTTTTTATGAGTGACTCGCGAGATCTCAGTTCGGAGCGAATCACTAGTACTCATAAATACGAGTAGGGTTTGACTTATTGGCAAGTGTCAAAATAATTGGATCTTACTACAAAACGAATTAAATACAGTTAAGCACGTATTTAAAAACCCTATGCAAAAATTAGTACGGAATTTGTTAAACAACATTTGTGTAACTTTTTTATTGTAACAAGGATTATGTTTTACAATATATTTTTGTAATTTATTTGGTAATAGGTGATTGGTTCCGTCTCAAATTCTACTTCATTGCTATTTCGCAGTTGTGAGTCGCAACTCTCAATAATGTAGGCAATAGTTTGGCAATTTTCAACCGTACCCGATAGAAAATCAACCCGCTCTGGGAACAGCGAAAGGGCGGGGCAGGGAGCTGATGATTCAGCGGGACTAAATCGACTCCTAATAAAAACGTTACGTTTCAAAAATAGATGAACACTTCTGCTGAGCTTCTGAAAATCATTGTACCTTTATAAGGCATCTGTGTTAGAAATAGTTTTAGTAATTAATGAATGATAAAAAATATGGTACAAAATGTATGTATCTAAAATAAATCGGTTTGTATAGAAGCGAACTTAATGCTAGAAAGAATTCTCTTCTAGAACTACAATTAAATGTGCTGCCGGTAGCTATCAGATGTGCCAAGTCACTTGCCATTTTTAAACGTATGCTCAGAGAACACTATCTGAGTATTTATCGCTAAATATCTATGTATTTATTACTAATTAATGTTTCTTAAATAAGTATAAGTATGTTGCAAATTGTTATGAGTACTTGTTATTAAAATTTATGTTATTTTGACGTCTTATAAATCGATGAACGCCGGCTACACGAACGAAAAAGTGTCTCGTTCCGCCTGAGCCGAGCGTGCAAGCGAGAGCGCGGAACACGGGACAGCGAGGCACGATCGGCCTAAGCGTTCGGCTTGTGACGCATCTATCTCTATTCCTTTTTTTATAAAATAAATATAGTTAAAATTTCAGACCGCCAATTGTATCACATAAATTTATGTTGTTCTTTATAAGTGTGCAAGTGCGTTTTATGGTGTGCAATAAAGAATTATTTAATCTAATCTTATCTAATTTTTGCGTAAGGTGTAAATAGTAGATTATTAAACAAGGGGATAAAGCAGTGTCTTGCGTAACGGCCGCTATATTGATATAAGCATGCCCAAGATGCAGACAGCTTATCCGTAAGGGGAATACTCTACTTTTTACATTTTCTGCGAGACAATAAAAAACAAATCTAGATTGGTACATTCTGTGCAGTGGTTAGTTCGATTTAAGAATAAGTTCTTATTGTATGGCTCCATTTGGTTCAAATTTTAATACAGACGAAGTTCCATCTTCAAATCACTTCACTTCAAATCCATATAAAATTCAGTACAACTTCACTCACGGCTCAGCCGTAGGAATTTAATCACCTACTTTCGGTGAGGTTTACATGACATATAGGTAATTTGATATTGTCAAGCAGGTGGTGTAAAAATAATTTGGTTGATAGCACGTAATAGATAGAGGGAAATAGAGGGAGAAGTTTTATAATTTTGAGATACGTTGTTTGAAACTATTTTATTTAATTTAATTTTCTTCGGAAAACGTATAGTGATAAAATGCTTAATAATTAGTTTATGCTTATAGCTAATCACCATTTAGACGTTTTCGCATATAGAGTCTATTTGCTAGCTTGAATGTTAAAAAATGATATTACGTGTAATTTAGACAAGACATACAAAAGTGAGTAACGGACAGTTAAGAAGTCACATCAAACCAGTTCTTTGAGATTGTGTTTTTAAATGTATTAGGAGATGAATTAAATAAGTCAATTTCGGGTGAGTCATCCAGCTTGTTTATGTTTGCAGATCTAATAAAAAACGAGTTCTGCCTATAGTTCGTTGAACAAGGGGGAATGTGCAAGTAAGTCTGATGCCTGACAGACCGAGTAGGTACTCTCAGACTTATCTGAGAAAGGAGATGAGGAGAGTCAATTTAATTTTGAATTCATTTAATGAATAGAGATACGTCAGATATGTTGCGTCTTATATAAAGTGGTAGTATATGATGTCTCCTGCATCTTGATTCATAATCACGGTCATATTTTTTGCATTTAAATTGTAAGTGTTTCATAAATCTACGTTGTATAGATTCCAGCCTATTAATATAAACATCGTAAAGCGGATTCCAAATTTGTGAGCAATATTCGAGTATACTACGCACATATGATCAGTAAAGGGTTTTAATGAGCTTAATGCTTTTAAATTGAGAGCTTGATCTTAAAATAAATCCCATGCACTTTTTCGCTTTTTTCGCAATAGTATCAATATGACTTTCATATATTCATACCTAGATTAATTCAAGGAATTTCAATAAATTAACTTATCATTAAAAATTTTGTATTTAATTTTGTCAATCATGTCCACCAAGGATTGCCTGAAAGAGATCGAATAATTTAGCGATAATACTGCCCATTACAAATGTAAATTCTCCTATTTTGTTGTACTTATCTGATTTGGAAGGTATATCTTAATAAATTATGCCTTAATTATCGTAAAACGAAATGTAATAAATACTTTGTGGTAAAAAACGATTCTTAATTAATGAAATTATTGATCGATCGAAGCGAGATCTCTTAATCGACATTGGTAAATCGGCGTTGTGTGTATGTATGTATGTTTGTCCGTGGATAACTTTCGAAGTGTTGATCCGATCATCGTGAAATTTGATACATAGGTAGTGATGACACAATTTTAGTATAACTAAATGAGCTAAAAATGTTTGGGGGTTGTTGAGATATTGGGGTTCAAGAGGGGTAAAAAAAAATTAAAATGAGGCTAACTGATCAAACAGGACGTCAAATGAAAGGTATTTATTAGTACATTTAGATTCTGTTTTTATTTTTCATAAATTCTTTATAGTTTTTGAGTTATTAGCCATAATAAAAACTAAACTTTGTCAAAATTCACAGGGTACACCAGTGACACCACAGTGCTATAATTTAGTATGCGTGTAGCTTAAGTGACACAAATATAGGTAAAAGTCTGAAATCCAGAATAACTGCCATTTATACCCCATAAAATTAACCACATTACATTAGCTCCCGTTATCTGTAATTTGAATGATCAAGTAGGTACGACGGTTACGCATTTTGTGGCACTATTTTATTGGTCAAAGATTAAAGCCGGGTTGCACAACGATCCCTCAACGTATTTAGCTACTAAACATGTTTAAACTTTACGTATTTGTTGGATTTGACATTTAGCCACAAAATATCATATAGGCATCGTTGCGCAAGAATATGTTCTGTTGTGTTTTGGGAGACTCGCGAGATCTCAATCCGGGGCGAATTACTCGTTTAATTATTATTAAAAGTAGTTAGATTTTCATAACTATTCAAGTTAATGCCGTTTTTAAAATGAACTGTACATTTCAGCATGTAATAAATTGTACATAATGTCAATTGCTTTTTAGTTTTTTTATACTATAGCTATATGGCATACGAGCATGCAGTCCACCAGATGTTAAGTGGCTACTGCAGCCCATGGATATCCACATAGAATTCAACACAAGGTATTATGTTGTCCTGATCTCTATGTGGATACGTTGCCATACTATAGGACTTAGCTGTTATGCCTATGTGCCAGTAATTACAGGAACATACCATTACCATCTAAGCGGAACACAGCAGCACAAGTACTGCTATTTGGCGGCAGATAAAGGTAAAGCGGTGGTGCCCACTTCCTCGAGCTCGTTCACAGAAGCTTTACCACCAGTAAAAATAAATTTATCAATTTTCAATTTAGTTTTAGCAATCTCATTAAAATACGCCAAAAGTACAGTTTCGGAAAAAATA
The DNA here is from genome assembly GCA_918857605.2 of Philereme vetulata. Classification (NCBI taxonomy): domain Eukaryota; kingdom Metazoa; phylum Arthropoda; class Insecta; order Lepidoptera; family Geometridae; genus Philereme; species Philereme vetulata. The sequence continues at coordinate 10,119,212 of OU975446.1, read as the reverse complement.
TTCACATTTTTTCTCGTTTTTCCAACTTATAAAATTTTCATATACTTAGTTATTTTTCTTTTGACTTCGCTGGAAGCAGGTTTTCCATTGCCAATTTGGCTTCTGATCTTAAATCTGGTGGAGTGCAATCAATCTCCATTTCACTCTCTGAACCGCTGGAACTCATTTTAATTATTAAATTGATGTTTAATAGGTATGTAAATAACAAATCGAGACGAATTTTCAGCTTTGCCGCCAATTTTATATTTATCATCTGTGCCGAAAGGCACATAATTCATTTATGGCTCATAATTTTGTTGAGAGGATATCGTAGTGGAAAAAGCAATCAACAAAGATATCGAATTGGAAGAATCTATCAACTAAGATATCGAATTTAACGAAGCAATCGAATAGGATATTAAATTTAAAAAGCAATAAAAGAGGATATCGAAGTGGAAGAAGCAGTCAAAGACGATATCGAAGTGGAAGTAGCAATCAAAGAAGATATCGAAATGACAGAAGTAAAAGACGCATTTAAAGACGAAAACGTAGTGAAGCAATCAAAGACAATATCGAGGTGGTAGAAGCAATCATAAACATGAAAATTTACTAAGCTAGTTGCCTTATGCCCCTCCAAAAACTAAAAAAAAGATTTGGACATTCAAAATGATGATGATGATGGATGTCACATAAACATTAAAATTTACTTAGCAAGTTGCCCTACGCTCCTCCAAAAACTAAAAAAAAAAGAAAATTGGACATCCAAAATGATGGTGATGATGGATGTCGCATAAACATGAAAATTTACTAAGCAAGTTGCCGCATGCTCCTCCAAAAAAAAATTTTGGACATCCAAAATGTTGATGATGATGGATGTCGCATAACCATGAAAATGTACTAAGCAAGTTGCCTTATGCTATACAGCCACGTGAACGCAATTTGTACTAAGCAAACAGACCTACTTTGTTATGCCAAGCATGATAAAAGAGATCCAACCAAAGAGTATTTAATAACCCCAGCACGCCGTTTCCACATTGCTGGAGTGTTGTAATGTTCCAACTTCAAAAAACGCTCCTGCAATCGATCTGATTTTCTTTGTCCGTAAATTCGATGTTTCGCGTGTTCTTTATTCGAAAATAATGACAGTATTTCCATGCATGTTTGAGAAAAATACTTTTCATCAATTAACACGTTCCCAGCGGCACAGATTTATCTGTACTTTCCATTACTGCGTTACGGGTCGTTTTAAACCTTGTCCTAAACTAGATATTGCGGCGGCACGAGGCATAATAAACCCCACCTAAGGACCTAGGACACTAAAATCCTTTTTTTGGCGCCAAATAAGGCGAAGTGTATGGTTGTTTTTGTGTGCGGCACGAGGTCTAAGAAACCCGACATTGAGGTTGGTATACCATAGAACTAGGAATCAATAGCACATCTCAGATATATAGTTATCTCTTTCCTACACTGAACCAGACGGAAGTTATGCCTCCCGCACGACAGAGACGTTTAAGTTTTTTTCTTACCGCTATAAAGACGATACACGGACAGGGTGTTTCAAGCCCTGTTTCGCACTTATCATGTTAAACAGATCGGTGAAGGTCCCTATTAATCGTATTTTATACTATAACGTGTGTCATACTTTAAGGTATGAAACAGCATGCCTACCTATTTAAATTCGAAAACATAGTCTGCCTTCCTGCTGCTATACCCTGCCAGGGTTCAGATGTACACACGGCTACACATCAAGCTATAAATTTCCAGTATAAGCTGACCTCTCATTCTTCGAAAAGGCTAAACAATGCGAGGTCAGCTTATATTGGAACTGTATAGCTTGATGTGTAGCCGTGTGTACAACTGTAACACCTTTGTCACCATGTGAAAGCATTAAACGTATTGAGTATTGAGACCCTTAAAAGATGAATATCACTTGAATATTAATAGAGCAAGCTATTCACATTTCACTGGCAAGCGTTAGACGGCTTATCTCCTTATCAACTCATCGTTCATGGTAACTTGTTGGGGTTTAGTTCGCGCCTCGTACAGAGTACGATACTGAGGAAGTTTTGGGAACGTTCGCTGAATATGTAATGTCACTTTAATTAGTTCTAATTGTATAATTAATAGATTTTTCTTTGTGATATATAAAAACGCGAAAAGAAAATTTTGTATCCCTTTTTAAGTTTATTGCGCGTCTTTCTAGACAAGCGTGCTCCATCTTCGATCACACCTTCACTTACCATCAGGTGAGGTAGTGGTCAAGCGCTTGGATATCATCAATAATTAAAAAAAAATGGGAAAAGGATTGGATTTACAATAATATAATAAATACATATTAAAAAGATAAATAAATAAATATTGCTAGACATTTCACACAGCACTATCTAGCCCCAAAGTAAGCAGAGCTTGTACTATATGAACCAGACAACTGATATTTGGTAGATAGAATACTTACATACATTTTTTTTGCAAATACATACTTATAATATATAGAGAAACAACCAGACCCGGAACAAATATCTGTAGATCATGCAAACATTTGTTCCGATATTCTTGATATCTCTAAATAAACTTGGGCAAATCGGCGTTGTATGTATGTATGTATTTATGCATGTTTGTTTGTCCGAGGGTAACTGTCGAAGCGTTAATCCGATCAATTTAAATTAAATCCAATTTAATACATAGGTATTGTTGGTACAATTTTGGTGTGACTAAATGAGCTAAAAATGTTGGGAGGTGGTTGAGATATTGGGGTTCAAGAGGGGTAAAAAAAATGAGGCTATTAGGTCAAGTGGGATGTCAAATGAAAGGTATTCATTAGTACATTAGACTCCGTTTTATTTTTCTTAAACTCTTTGTAGTTTTTGAGTTAATAACCATAATAAAAACTAAACTATGACAAAATTCACAGGGTACACCAGTGACCCCACAGTGCTGTAATTTGGTATGCGTGTAGCTTAAGTGACACAAATATAGGCAATAGTCTGAAATTCAGAATAACTGCAATTTGTACACTAAAAAAATTTAACCATATAACATCAACTCCCGTTACCTGTAATTTGAATGTAGGTCAAGTAATTTGGTTTATTTTTTGTGGCACTGTTCCTATAGTCAAATATTACTAATAATATATTTTTGTTTTAATCGGAGACTAGCGAGATCTCAGTTGGGGGCGAACCACTAGTCTAAATACTTAAATTTAAAAGCCTATCATAAAATGGAGCATCCTTTATAGCGTAAGCGCACGCACACACGCATAGTAGTAGGTGTGCAAAGCTGACACTACCGCACTGCACTGGCTTTTGTACTGCTTCGATTCGTTCACATCATCTGACGGGTTTGTTGTTATCAAAATGTGCATGTGTGCGCATGTGTGCGCTCATACGCCATTTGATAACACAATCAAGTATTGAAATAAATGCCTCTTTTTAAGATTAACACAGATTAACAACTCTTAACTAGAACCCACGTTATCGAGAACCTGGTAACTGGACAAACCTAGTATAGGTTTTAAAACATCATTGAATTATTGTGTAACCAGCGTTTTGTATCAGATAATAAACAATAAAACAATTTGACAATCTACACGGAAAATCTATACGTTCCAACTGCTAGACAAACCATATTGTCTGTTTTCATAAAAAAAATTCTACGCAAAAAATTACTAATCATTTCAAAATAATTATTTTTTAATGTGGAATCAACCATGCTGGATCGAGTATCTAATACTGAAATCCGACGCCAGACGAAAGTGCAAGACGCCGGAACAAGGGTGATGGAACTCAAGTGGAACTGGGCAGGACACTTGGCTAGACGAGGTGATGGCAGGTGGAGTAAATCTTTGACCAAATGGTGGCCAAGAACAGACCCAAGAAGTCCAGGACACGGCGCGGTGGGTCGACGACATAAAGAAAGTCGCGCAACTCCTGGATGTGCTTAGCACAGGACCGGGAAGGGTGGCAATTACAAAAAGAGGCTTACACCCAGCAGTGGGTATTTATGGGCTGTGGATGATGATGATGATGTGAAATCAAAATACGATTCTTCACAGGACCTGATATCTATTCATCCTCGTTGATCCACATATCTCAGAAATTCCGGCGACAATGAAATTCTATTTGTGTATCTCTCAATGCATTTATTTCATGTTCATGTCAAATTTCATGAAGATTCGATCAACTATTCAAAGTTAACTTCGAATACCATACGAGTAAATATACATACATTGCCGATCCGTCCAAAATAACGCTAAAATCACGCTCGCTTTGCTCCCTCTATCGAGCGAAGCGATCGAGTTTTCATAATGTTTGCAAGTAGTTACTGTAGTTAATAAAACGATATTTTCATTAACATCTTATCGGTAATTAATTTTGGTATCTGTGGAAACTTAATAAAATTCAAAAACTCGCGCAAAAACAATCTGAATTTCTAGCAAAAAGAACAAGTACCTACTGGGTATATTCGACGACCCCCATGGCGCAGTGTAGTAAAAACAAGTAGGGGCTCTTAGAATAGCCGGCTGAGACGCTGGAGGTAGCGGGTTCAAACCCCGCCGCGGAACAAATGTTTGCATGATATAGGTTGTTTGATATTATACGCACAAAATGAAAGGGGTTATTTTGATGAGCTTATTAAATTAATTTGTGAAATGTTTACCATAGAAATGTGAAATTTATTTCGGTATGTAAAAACAAACACTTTATTATATTTATGTTGTGCTATTGCATAATGCTTGCCATCTAACTACAAATACTGTACTGGTGACGTCTCGAGATATCTCTTATTGTCCGTTTCTAACCCAAAACCCGCGGCTATTTCCGAAAAAGATATCAAATCGGTCTATATTTTTGGATGTTGATTGCAATATTAGGCAAGTATTATATCGAATTAATGACCTAAACTTAGTCGATTTTTTTTTTAAATTTGATAATATAACTAGTAATTTTTTTTCAAGTAGTCTTTTTTATGTTTTGAGAAACCGTCACTCGAATATCGTCAGTATATTACCAAACATCCTGTATACATATTTGTTCTGGGTCTGGATGTTGGATTAGGTATATATTATAAGTAGGTATGTTTTTACAAAAAAAGTATAGAAGTATGCTATCCATAGTACAAGCTCTGCTTAGTTTGGGGCTAGATAGCGCTGTGTGAAATATCCAGCAGTAATTTATTATATGAAACATACACCATATTTTTACAAAAAAGCAAGTAGCTGCTCCTAAAATAGCCGGCTGAGACGCAGGAGGTTGCGGGTACGATTTCCGCCGCGGAACAAATGTTTACATGATCTTCTGATTAGCTTGGGGTCTGAGTGTTTCTCTATAACATATAAGTATTGCCTTTATCAAAAAAATATTATATAAGTTTTTTTAAATTAAATATTTAGACCCACAAGCTGACTTCCTGATGTTAAGTGGTCACCGTCGCCTATAAACTCCTCGAGGTACTGCTGTCGCGTTTCCTTAAACTGAATGCCTTATTTACACCTCTCTTGAAGGCATTAATGTTGAATATGTTGGTATTCTATCAGCTATCTGATTCCCATAGCTTAGAATGAATGAATGAATGAAAATTCTTCATTATACCTTACAAGCTAGACATAACAGATATACAGAATTAAACAAATAAATGTAAGCATAATGGACGATCTTATCGCTTAACAAAGCGATCTCTTCCAGACAACCTTTGGATGTAGAGGATCATTGCATAATGGAAGATTGGCCGAGGTCTTAAAAGAATAAACTTAATAGAAAAAGAAAAATTACTTAACTTTATATAGTTATATGCATACATTTAGGTACATACATAAGTATTTATAAATAAATATCATATATAAAATAAAATTAAAATTAGAGATCAGATGAATGAATCACGACTCTCATGGAGATAAAAGTTTTGCTTAGTTTGAGGCTAGATAGTGCTGTATGAAAGGACCAGCATTATTAATTTCTTGTAATTATTGAATAAGCCTACGTTCTACGTTCGTAAGCGTTCGCCAATCTCCTTTACTGTTTGTGTACCTACCTAATTCACGGGGGTTTCGTAGTATGAACGTTCTCAAAGTAGTGGCAGAGAAACTAATTAACAAGTTGAACTCGACTCGTTTTGCGGAGATTTCGTTAGCTAAACAGTTATTTTCGGTCTAACTTCGCCGTTCTGCTTATAATACTTACGTGTATATTGTTGAGAACATGGGTAAATTAGCTCCGTCGCTTTCTTTTGTAACGGTGAAGGAAAACATCGTGAGGAAACCCATAGCTAGCTCTAGTTATAGATCATACTGCGTGTTTTGAACGACATTAAGCACATGTTCTGCGCGCTATATGGCCTGCCCATTGCCAATTCAACGTGCTAATCCGTCGGGCTATGTCGGTGACTTGAGTTATCCTACGTATCTCCTCGTTTCTGATTCGATTCCGTAGAGAAACCCCGAGCAGATGGCCGATGGGGCCCGAAAGTTCTCGAATGGAGGCCACAGACCGGCAAGCGCAGCGTAGGACGTCCACCTACAAGATGGGAAGACGACTTGGTAAGAACCGCAGGTCGACGTTCGTGTCGGAGATCAATGAGGGAGGCCTTTGTCCAGCAGTGGACGTCCTACGGCTGATATGATGATGATGATGAAGCACATGTTCAAGCTAGGACTATGCGATACACAAGCCTGCAGATTCTGCAATGAGGCGGCAGCATCGTCCCTACATCTGTTAGGCGAGTGTGGTACACTAATACGTAAACGTAGCATTCATCTGCGCAAACACATCCTTAGCCCGGAGGAGCTAACAGTCATCACCACTAAACATATACTACAGTTTTTAGCAGCTGTAGGACGGGGCGACAAGAAAACAAGTGGCGATCACAATTTGCTTCGTGGCTGCAAAAGCTAATAAACGAATCATATTCATTCATCATGTAAGTCGTGGGTACACACGGCTACACATCGAGCTATACTTTCCAGTATAAGCTGACCTCGCACTGTGTAGGCTTTTCGTAGAATGAGAGGTCAGCTTATACTGGAATAAATAGCTTAACGTGTAGCCGTGTGTACCTATTGAACTGATTAGGGACATCATCGCAAAGGCGCCGCCGAATAACGCTAAAAAACTGTTTATTGGAAATGTATGGTTACTGGATAAATATTCAAGCTACCGGTAATAAATCCACCTCTAATAATAGTTGATCGAGCGAAACGAGATCTCTAAATCAACTTGGGCAAACCGGCGTTGTATGTATGTATGTGTCCGAGGATAACTTTCGAAACGTTTATCCGATCATTGCCAAATTTAATACATAGGTAGGTACTGATGGCACAATTTTGGTGTGACGAAATGATCTAAAAATGCTAGGGGGTTGTTGAGATATTGGGGTTCAAGAGAGATAAAAAAAATGAAAATGAGGCTAACTGGTCAAATGGGACGTAAAATGATAGGTATTTATTAGTACATTTAGATTCCGTTTTTATTTTTCGTAAATTATTTATAGTTTTTGAGTTATTAGCCATAATAAAAACTAAACTTTGACAAAATTCACAGGGTACACCAGTGACCCCACAGTGCTGTAATTTAATATGCGTGTAGCTTATGTGATACAAATACAGGCAAAAGTCTGAAATTCATAATAACTGCAATTTGTACCCCAAAAAAACACATAACATGAACTCCCGTTACCTGTAATTTGAATGAAACTGTAGGTCATGTTATTTGGTAATTAATTTCATGACACTATTTTGATAGTCAGATTACAAATAATATTTGTTTTAATCGGAGACTCGCGAGATCTCAGTTCGGGGCGAACTACTAGCATCCGGAAGTGTGTTATAAATTAATGCTGTACGTAACAAAATAGGTTGTATATTGATTGGAAATTATCTGAATGAGAAATCAGAACTACAAAGATTCGTAGAAAAACTAGGTCGCTGACATAGCCCAGAGGATTAGCAAGCTGATGTGGCAGTTGGCGGGGCAAAGCTAGAAGAACTGATAGCCGTTGGGGCAAAAAGGTTCTCCAGTCGACCCCCGACAGATTGAAAGACGACCTGATAAAGGTTGCTGGGAGCCGTTGGGTGCAGGCCGCACAAGATCGGTCACTCTGGAAATCTATAGGAAGTCCTACGTTCAGTAGTGAAGTCGTCCGTCTAATATAATGATGATGATGTAGATTGATTGTTTTTACATCAACTCTGAGGTATGTCGACCACTTTGGTCTCTGATAGCCTCGTTTCTCGATATACCAATTGATAACTAAATAAAACTCGTGATTTTTAACGGAACAAAATGCCTTTAATAACAATATATATTTACATGACTAAAATACAAAAGAAACAGATTAACGATCTATAGATAGCTCATTTCTAATTTTTTGACAGGTCATTAATTATTATTTTGTATTATGTACTCAACAAAACTGTTGTTCTTTCTCATTAATTACCTATTTGTAAAATATTTTCTAAATGTAGCATGACAATAGTTCCGACACAATATTTTATTGATTGAGAATAAATGAAATGAATTGAAATGAACTGCACCAGATCACTACCAGGTGGACCAGGTGGAACTGTCCCCAAGACACTGGCTGCATTGACCTTCTGATTTGCAATGCGTTGACCAAGATAAAGCGCCAGCTCTCGGATCACACGTTGGCGTCGCTACGACTAGACACCCAGAAAGAATTTGGAAACTCGTAATTGATATCTATAGAATACAATTGATTGAATTATCAATGTAAAACTTTTGACAAACATTCTGGTACTAGACCTAAGTATAAAATTGCATACGCAGTATAAAATTACTCCAAGAAATATTAAGATAAACTTTGAAAGTTTCCTCAACATAAAGTTTATTTATTTTAGCAAGTTGCAGGAAATGTGCTTAAGTTATGATTGGGGATCCTTACCTCGGAGGTGCGATGCATTGGCATAATATGGATCTGTATTAAATAATATCATTATTACGACAAAAAAGTTTATCAACCGTATAACACATGTTTAATAATTCCTTACCCATATTTGTACAAGATTTTATTAAACACACGCTTATCAGTGTTTAATTTTTTTGTGTTAAGACACATCTATATCCACAGATATTTAAAACTTGAAAAGGATCCGCAGGTCTGTGTTTTTGCAACCTGCAGTTTTTTAATGTGTTTATCAATTGCTATGGTCAACTTTAGTAGTAGATATCGCCATGAAAACTCCCGGTGTACCAATAATCCCGGCGTGCGATGAAACACATTTATGTCTGATTTTTTACACCTTGGGTTACATGATTGAAGTTTTAGTACGGATCCCTAATTTGTTCTAGTAATAAATATAACCTGTGTTACTCAGGGATAACATAGCATTCTAATGATGAAAGAATTTTTTAAATCGGATTAGCAGTTTTTGAGTTTATTCGTTTCAAACATACAGAAATACAAATCTTTCCTCTTCATAATATTAGTGTAGAAATCGCCACCGCTATGTTCCTACTGCTATGAACCAGAAGGTCATCATCAAATCATGTTGTCAACGTAGCGGCTAAACCATATTAATCATTACTGTGCTATTCATTTAAAACTAGCATTTGCTTTAGTTCTTACTAGTTGACCCGCCGAACTTCGTACCGCCTTGACATGCATATAACGCGGATCAATATACGTCACCCTGGTAGAATTGTAAATTGTAGTCCCCGGCCATCATTTTACAACCATACTTAACCATAGACAAAATTACGTTTAGCTGTCATTTGCGTTTATTTATTCCATGTTAGATGCGTTTTTGTTATACCACGTTTTATAGTGACTTGTATTCTCTTTGACGTTTTATTTCACGTCACACGGGACCGCGGTCGAACAGGATAAAAAGTATCCTATGACCATCTCCTGGTTCTAAGAACAGGATAGAAAGTAAAGATGTCCGTTTCCTGGTTCTAAGCTACCTCCCCACCAATTTTCAGCCAAATCGGTTCAGCCGTTCTTGAGTTATAAATAGTGTAACTAACACGACTTTCTTTGATATATATATATAAAAGAAAGTCGTATATATATATATATATAGTAATCTATATATATATATATATATATATATATGTTAATCAATTGCTATCATCAACTTACAGTAGTGGATTCTAATAAAAAACATCTAGTGTAGAATCAGTAAAAAATGTATGTGTGTACTTATTTTCTAAATCATTTATTTATTTCTAGATGTCAAAGCTCCATAATTGTTAAAAACTTTATTAAGTATTTGCGTACACACGGCTACACATCAAGCTATACATTTCCAGTGTAAGCTGACCTCTCATTCTACGAAAAGCCTACAAAATTTGAGGTCAGCTTATACTGGAAATATATAGCTTGATGTGTAGCCGTGTGTACATTAAGTACGCATGTAAGAAGTTATACTTCTTTGTCGTAACAAAACAAAATTAGCTACAGATTTCATCCCGAATGCTACAACTCTTTGTTTGTAAAAGGAATGACAAGTTAATAAATATATTTATGAGTTTTCATGGAAACTTGAGAGACTGTTATCAGCTAACTTTATCATGTCACTTTTTGGCTGTCAGTGTGCGCACGCTTCGTAACAATTTTACTCGCATACATTTTACTAAACGCGCCAAAAGAAGTATAACTTTAAAAACATAAATTTTGTTTTGATATTTAATCAATGATTGATGTTTGATGAGGATTGATTATTTGTTACAGAAAATAAATTTACAGACGAACTTAATGCTGGTAAGCATTCTCTGCCAGTTAACATTTGTGTAGGAGCTTCATGATAGAAGCTGTTGGTGAAATTCAGCTGTATACGGTTGAGATGCGAATAACGATTTTTATATTTGTCAACGCCTTATTATATATTTTCCTTATAATTTCAAATGAAAGGTAAATAAATAAATATTGATGGAAATTTCACACAGCGCTATCTAGCTCCAAACTAAGTAGAGCTTGTACTATGGGAACCAGATAACTGATATAATACTTATATACATTTGTTTTGTAAATACATACTTATAATATATAGGAAAACAACCAGACCCGGAAGAAATATCTGTAGATCATGGAAACATTTGTTCCGCGGCGGGAATCGAACCCGCTACGTCCTGCGTCTCAGCCGGCTATTCGCCCACTGCACCACGGAGGTAGTCACAAGTATGTCAATATTTCACGTAGTCTGGGCCAAATAAAGGGAAAGCTCACTATCGCGGCGTCTACAGTAAGCGAAGAAGCAAATGTACTGAGTATTCGAAAAGGCGTATCCACATTACTTTATTAAATGCAGGGAAATTTATTCCTGTGCATTCATTTTCAAGTATTCGTTTTCGAGTTCCAAGTTGAACAAACTTAGCGCATGTGTTTGTTTCTAGCTTCTACAAGTAATGACGTATAGTTGGACTGACTTGCTTATTTATATTTAAATTATAAGCGCGCTGTGCAAAACTTGAAATTAATTTTGTTAGTTTGATGAAGTAAGTTTATGCAGTTATTAGGATGTTCATCAGAATAGGGAGACTGAGGTGGAGGGGGGGGAGGGGGAGGGGGGCTGTGTATTTTGTTTTTTTATTGTTTTAACGTGTATGTCTATTTTTTGAATACTAAATCAGTTGAAAATGAGTATTCTTTTACAGGTTTGTAATACAAAAATATAAATAACATACATTTATTTCAAGCAATTATGTAGGGAAGGGCACAACACAAAAGGTATATTAAAACATTATCACATTATCTCGGAAAAAACATAGCATTCATTTCTCATACTGTATTCAAAAGAGTTGATTGATGCGTGACCTAGGGATTCATCTTGACGCTAAGCTTACTTTCTCTGAGTATGTAGATATCATTACAGATAAGGCGTACTAACTTCTGGGCTTCATTAAGCGTACATGTCAAACTATCAACAATGCCGATTGCATTAAATGTATCTATAATGTCTACGTGAGAAGTAGCCTCGAGTATGCTAGTTGTATATGGTAACCATACTATATAACTTACACCCAACGCCTTGAGCACGTACAAGAAAAATTTATCAGGTTCCTAAACTATAAGACAAAGAAATACTTTAAAAGTTATGAGGATGGCTGTTTCTACCACAAGTTTATGACTCTTAGTGATCGTCGAATGGTGATGGACATGATGTTTTTGTATGACATTGTACACACGCGGATAGATTGCCCTGAAATAGTTGGCCAGATAGGACTCTCAACTCCATCTTATAGAACACGACACACTTGCTTATTCGACATACCTACATGTCGCACCAATTATTTACAGAATTCTGTTTTTGTTCGTATTGTTACAACCCAAAAGAAGAAATTCAAAGATATTGATATATTCGATTGTTCAAAGCCTACCTATAGAGGTAGGAATATAAAAGCATTACGTGGTAAATCTTAAGGCGGGGTGGTGGATGGGGGCTTTCTAGTGCGGTGGAGGGGAGGATTTGCCTAATTTTTTTAACATGTGTTTTTATAATACCCACCTATGAAATTGCATGCGTTTTATTTAGAGTTTTCTACAATACCTACCAACCTTGGGTTAATTGAAACGTGTTTTTGGTACATATTTCAACTTTTAGAGAAGAATTTTTTCTTTTTCCTATGATCAGTCTTTATTTTCTAACACAATTAATTTCACATGAGATTATTTTTTTTATAAGTGCAGTGTACAACTGAATAATACTATTTTGATTGTCTTAATAAATCTCGCGATGACATTCAGGGATCCGCGAGTATTCTGCGACAAGCGAGTGTAAAATTATTGCGAAAGATGATTCGTAACAACAGACATCGTTTTCATTCATTACAAGTGGAGTTGTACAAGATTCATTGTAAGTGTAGTGGTGTATTGTTACCGATGGATTTTGATGTGTGCGATCGTATAACATACGAACAAGCCCAACGCTCTGGAGAACTTAGTGCATCTAAACAAAAGCAAAAGTTGGAATTTTTTTGGAATAAACAAAGGCAACATGTCCCCTACCAATGTAATAACTCACAAGAAACTCGAACAGTTATAAATTTGAAGAAGGGTCTCAATTATGTTCCTACCACGCAGCGAATCCCACATGAAAAGGTGATCGGCAATATAGAGGAAGTTATCCGTTATAATAAGATTCCAAAAAGCGACGCGGAGTGTCTAAGACAAGACATTGCTTTTGTGTTACGTCATGCTAAACCTCCAGAACCGAACATCACGTATGAAGAGTTGGGTGCGTTAAAAAACTTACGCCAAGATAAAGACCTAATAATCCTTAAGGCTGACAAAGGGAATGCCACAGTGGTGATGAACGTCACAAAATACGAGGATAAAATCCATCGCTTGCTTAGTGACACCAATACCTACAAGCTAGTTAACTATAATCCGACAAGTCGAACGCAACGTAATACCCAAAAGTTAATCAAGGAGTGTCAACACGCCATAGGTGAGGAAGTTGCCAATTTCCTCTTACAACCAAGAAACGTCCAGCCGCCTAGACTGTATGGTCTGCCAAAGGTACACAAGCAGAATGCCCCGCTACGACCTATAGTGAGTCAAATTGATTCTCCTACTTATGAATTAGCGAAACATGTAGCTAAAGTATTGCAACCGACGGTGGGACGAACATCGTCTTTTGTAAAAGACTCGCGGCATTTCATACAGATCCTTAAGGAGACAGAGGTACATGATAATGAGATGATGGTCAGTTTTGACGTAGAATCCCTCTTTACGAAGGTCCCCGTGGCTGGTAATTGAGACGAAAATAAAGCAAGACGGTATTCCGGCAGAGTATGTCAAGCTTCTGGAGCATGTTATTTTCACCAACTTCTTCATATATAAAGGGCAATACTATCTTCAAATAGATGGAGTAGCCATGGGTAGTCCTGTTGCTCCCGTGGTGGCCAACATTTGGATGGAGTATTATGAGAATATAGCCATCTCGTCTGCCCCTTTACCAATCAAGTTGTGGAAGAGGTACGTGGATGACGTCTTCTGTATTTTGGAAGGAAAAACAGCCGAAGTGGAACTTCTTTTGGCACACCTCAACGTCGTACATAGAAAGATCAGGTTTACGTACGAGAAAGAATGTGATCGACGTTTGGCGTTTTTAGACGTATTGGTTCAGGTTCGAGAGAATGGTAGTTTGGGCTATTCAGTTTACAGAAAACCTACACATACGGACCGATACCTACATGCGGATTCACATCATCACTCTCGACAACTTAATTCGGTAGTAACATCACTTATCAATCGTGCATTCGACCTGTGTGATGAGGATCACATTCAGAGTGCATTGGCGCATGTCCGAAATGTGTTGGTGAAGAACGGTTATAAACTGCGGTCCTTACCAGCTCGACCAAGACCTAAAGCCTACAGTTGCAGAGTGGAACGAAAACCTGCTTTTCTACCATATGTTAAAGGAGTGACAGATAAAATCGCAAACATTCTACAAAAATTTTCACTTAAGACCATCTTTACTCCTTTATAGAAAATTACACACTACCTGCGCTCACCAAAAGATTGTTTTCCACTAGAAAAACCAGGAGTGTATAAAATAGACTGTAGCTGTGGGAGTTCTTATATTGGTCAAACCAAACGCACTATAGCTTGTCGGGTGAAGGAACATATCAGGGCGGTGAAGAATGTTGACAGACAAAAGTCTGCCATAGCGGAACATCTGCTGGACTCAGGCTCAAACCACTGGATCGAGCTACACAACCCACAAGTAATCTCAACTGAGCGACATTACATGCCAAGACTGGTTCAAGAGGCAATTGAGATTGCCAAACACAAGGATTTCAATCGTGAAGATGGTTTTCAATTATCTGGAGCCTGGAATCCTGTGGTGAGAATGTGTAAGAACAGAAGAAGTGAAGTGTCAATTACGCGTCCTGATACCGTGAGTGTTGTGTGTCGGAATCGAGTTATGATCGAGAATGAAGCCGGTGGTAGTAATAGAATTAGCGAATTAATTCCTAGCAAGAGACTAAGAAAGAGGGTAGATCGTTATATCTGCCAATAACTACCTACTCACAAAGACTTCAGTTTACCCGTGATCATGGCGCATGCAACTGCGCCGAAATATCGGGATACTCAAATACTCACAAATCATGGTAAATATCCCGTTTTTAGTATAAATAGTGTATAAAGGAAGTGTATATTTATAAGTCCTAAGGCTGATACGACGTATTGCCGAGTCTAGGGCCATTTCTTGCTGCCACAGAGAAATAATATACTACGATTATTATTTATGGTTCCATACTTCAAAAGGTAAAAAAAGGAACCCTTATAAGATCACTCTCTTGTCCGTCTGTCCGTGTGTCACCACCGATTTTCTCAGGAACAGATAGACCTGCTAGGTCTATCTGTTCCTGAGAAAATCGGTGGTTGAAATTTATATCAAATACTGAGGTCTATAGTTCGTATTAGGTGTATAAAAATCAAAGTCCTGAGTCACAGGATATAAAGATATGGGCAAATTTAGATTTTCGTGAAAACTTGTAAGTACCAAAATTAACCTTAACTTTCAACTTTTTTATTTTTCGGAATTTTCCCTTTACTTGCGCCGTAAGACCTTGCTTTTAATCAAAAATGACAATTCTAGGTCAACCGGAAGTACACTATAGGTTTTCGATCGAAAACCTATATGGTAGTTCCCGTTGACATAGAATCACGAAATAATTTGGTAAAAAGCAAGGTCTTACAGCACAATTAAAGGAAAAATTTCATAAAATAAAAAAAGTTGAAAAGTAAAGGGTGTCCCCATACATACATAGTTGACGCCAATTAAGATAGTTCTCGGAGTTGTATGGGCGCTCATACAATTTAGAGAACTAGCTTAATCGGCACCAACCTCAAATAAGGTAAATAAATAAAATTGCGCTATTGAATAAAATAAATATTTAAGTGGGGCGCTCCCATACAATAGACATGATTTTTTTGCCGTTTTTTTAGACAATGGTACGAAACCCTTCGTGCGCGAGTCTGACTCGCACTTGGCCGGTTTTTTATGTTAGTCAAGCGCTTGACCACTACCCCATACTCATAGTCATAGTCATAGATATTTTGTGTGTATGTTTAGTACAAAAAATTTTGCTCCAAAACATGAGCCCCGCTGGCAACTACAATACCTATACAATAATATTATTATTACTCGTGCGCGATAACTTGGGACCTGCTAGGAATGCGACTCCCCGACCGCTTCCCCTGCACTTCCCCGATGGCGCCCGTATTGTACCGTTCGCATCACTATTTTTTACTAAGGTTTTTAGTCTCGTACTGGCCTACGTCACATAACGACGCGCTCTGGAATTCTTTTAGTTTTCGTTTGTGTTATTGTTTTGTTGTTGTAGTTTTTGTTGTTATAGTTTGTGTCATTGTTTTGTTGTTGTAGTTTTTTTTTGTTATAGTTCTTGTTAAGTGTTTTTGTTATCATTATGAAGGGTAAACCTTTGCATAGCGGAGAAAGAAACCTTGTGCTAAAAGTGTTAGAGTTTTTTCAGACAGTTTAGACAGGCTTCGACAAAAGTATTGGGACGGTGACCTTTTACAAGAGACGAATGAATCGCAATTAATTGTAAATTTATCGGATACCTCTTCGTCAAGTGATTATAATGAGACTGAGGACGAAGAACAACCTCTAGAAGGCATAAATCCACTAAGTAGTGACGAAGATGAGATAATGTAAATAATAGATAAAATAAATGTATAAACTTAAACATTGTATTTTTATTTTATTCAAATAGTGTAAAAAAGATTAGATAAAAAGCAGCGTCCTCCCTGAGTAACATAATAAATTAGGTTAAAAAAAAACAAAGATAAAGCCGCAGGCGGCTGCTTGTTATGTTCGCTTTTTTACGGGCGGTACAAACACGCCAATATGACGTCACCGCGCTCAGGTCCCAACTTATCGCGCACGGGTAATATGTACTTATTGCTATGTATTAAAAAAAATAGGTACCTATATCAATAGCAAGTATAAAAGTTAAACTAGCTTATATAATATTAGGTACCCACTTATAGTTGAGTTTAAAATAGGCATAGCCGGTTGAGACGCAGGAGGTAGCGGGTTCGATTCCCGCCGCGGAACAAATGTGTACATGACCTACATATATTTGTTCCGGGTCTGGATGTTTTTCTATATATTATAAGTATGTATTTACAAAAAAAATGTATGTATATAAATATTCTATCAGTTTATCTTGTTCCCACATTACTAGCTCAACTTAGTTTGGGGCTAGATAGCGCTGTGCGAAAGGTTCAGCAATATTTATATATTTATTGATACTTTAACTTAGTTACTATTATTTATTTCCTTAAAATATTATATCTATCTACTTTTATTCCCCGCCATTAATATTATATGATTATTTCTGTTTTTTAATACGTGTTAATCAAAACTTTTTTGCTTTTCTAAAATTAAAATATTTTTTGTAAGTTATAAAAACCAGCCCCGGATCTAGGGAGGGGTAAACCAGGGCACTTGCCCAGGGCGGCAATCTCAGGAATCGCCAATATCATGTTTGAAAAAAAATCCATCACAAAGCGCGTAGTGACGGATTCTTACTAAACGCTTTGTGAAGCAAGTTTTTTTAACAACGTAAAATACCAAAGGAGCTGACGGGGATTCCCTGTCTGAAGTTGTAAATATGTAGTCCAGTCAAATAGCAGAAAGTAAAAAGTGCGAGTCTCATATTAATATCCTCCCCCTCTAAAACGCTAGAGGGGATGCCACATCAAGTTTCTGTCCTGGTTCGGGAAAATCGTAGATCCGAGGCTGATAAAAATGATGGTAAGTGATGGTGTGATCGAAGATGGAGCTCGCTTGTCTAAAAATAACTAGTACACTCTGGACTTGAAGAGTACGAGATTATACTGGTGATGAGATTATCTTCATTGTATTGAATACGTGGACTGGCCTTCTAGCTTTCTCTTTAGTTGTAACTTTGAAGCCGAAAAAAGCTGAGTCGTTTTCACTTTTTCCCAGCTAGGCTTACCAGAAAAACCCTGGCCATCTGCCAGTTCGTCAATTACTATAAATTATTGGATCAGTCATCAAAGCCTCCCCTCGTCAGCTCAATTTTAATTATATTACGTAAACGGCGATGATTTCAGAGTCTGGAATTATCTCGCTGAGGATTTGAATAATGAGTTTCAGTTACAGGGTCGGTAGGACTCTCGTAGAAGGTTTTTAACTAAACTGCCCTTAGTATTGATTTTTTATTTTATTTTATTTATTAGGTATACCAACGATTGTAACAATATGTCATGCTTAACTACAGATTAATTTAAGTAGGTACTAATTGCACAACCAATTATAGGTAAACACCGCATGCACTAAAAAAAATATGTAGTAACATGAACAAAGTAACATTAGTACATTTTGACAAATAATGGAATTAGGGATGTAAGGAAAGAAAACACAAAAGTATAAAAATACACACTAATGATAGCAATAAATCCACATGACTATTCTAATAGCGGGTTTCTATATCCATCGGTAACCAGCTACGACTCGTTTTCTCCTTGAAAAAGTGTCAAACTAGTAACTAGGAGAAACGAGTCGTAGCTGGTTACCGACGGATATAAGAACCCGTTATTAGTATTTTTAATAAAACCAATTTAAAGTCCTTCATTGAATATAGGTATATGTTATTTATTTATTCAATAAAGCACTTCACTTAGTTTTCTAACGAAGTGAAGTGCTTATTTAGTTTTAGTAATTTAGTTACAGATTTGGTATATTATATATTAGTAGATTTAGTTCATATTTGTCAAAAACATTATTTTTAAAGATATATTTATATTATAAAATGTCGGTGTGCGTGTGTTCATAATTTTTCTCCGCCTAAACGCCTTGACCGATTTTGATGTATTTTTTTTTTGTACTATGGCGTTCTATAGTTGAAGAAGCTAAAGAATTGTATAATTGGAACGCTTTTATTAAAACTGAGTTCGATTTATTTACAAAATATCATACTTCATCGCTCTTCTATTATCGTTTTCGACTGGATTTTTATTTGAATAGTCCTCTTTACATATGTCTTCATAATTGGGGGTCCACCACTTAGTGAAGTTCTTCACAACAGAATATTTTCTCGCAGGATCATTGAGGATCTGACATAGCTGGCACACATCATCGTTGATTTGTTTTTCTTTGTAAACGTAATGGTTGTGCCATCTGGAATAATAAAGCAATCAATCAGTTTAATTTGAGTCTTATGCCTTGAATTATAAGGTTATTTCGTTTTAGTTTTAGCAAACGCATTTGTGTTGTAGTTGGACTGCTGAGTAAAACATTAGTGAGATACAGGGTGGCGACATAAGCAGTGTTAGATTTTAAGAGGGATATGCAAGTGTTATACATGTTTTTTATATTACTACTTATTGTAACAATTTTATTTCATAATTAGAACAATCCATCTACAGCTTCTACAGCAGCCTTTAATACTCAATCAGTTATATGTCTGTTATGAAATGCTTGTCTGTTTCTAGCACTCCCAAAATTATCGTGCAATGACCTACTAGGTAGGTACCCGAAAACCTATGTAATTATTTAATAATGACGTAACCAGGAGTTATTTTGTGTCTCTACGGTTTGAATAAATAAGTATGAATAATCCTAGATATTTTCAGTTTTTTTTATATACAACTTATATGGCAAACGAGCATGCAGTCCACCATATGTTAAGTGGCTACTGCAGTCCATGGATATCCACATAGAATTAAAAACAAGGTATTATGTTGTCTTGATCTCTATATGGATACGTTGCCATACTATAGGACTATGCTGTTATGCCTATGTGCCAGTAATTACAGGCACATACCATTACCATCTAACCGGAACACAGCAGCACAAGTACTGCTATTTGGCGGCAGATAAAGGTAAGGCGGTGGTGCCCACTTCCTCGAGCCCGTTCAGAAAAGCTCTACCACCAGTAAATATATACATAGAATAGCAACATCTATAATTGGCAACAAATTAAATTGGTAGCTACACATTGATTGTATTTGTAATAGGGTGCATCAGTTCTCTTACGCACTTTACAAGCTGAGCAGAGTTGCAAATATTTCAGCGGTACTTGCAGCCTACCATGGTCATGTTTCATCGGTTTTACGATATGCCATCATATTCTGGGGCAATTCAACCGAAAAACTAAGAGTTTTCAGAACACAAAAGCGCGGTCCTTCTTTTTCAGACCACAAATAACTCTAACACATAGAGTTATTTGTGGTCTGAAAAAGAGGGACCCGTGCATTTCAAAGCACTAAAAATAATGACGTTTTCTTCAATGTACATAAGTGAGGTCGCTGTTTTCGTTAGAAGTAATCCTGAACTTTTTGAGGCGTTTGCAGTTGGAAGCCGCCTATAAGGCAACTTGCAAAATGTGTCCGATAGGACACAGCTACTACGTAATAGCACGTTCTGTATGGCACCTACATATAACATAAGATACCTATAGCTGTTCGCAGATTGTCAAATTTACACATATTCAAGAATTAACTTAATAACATATTAGTTAAGAAAGTATATTATAATGTTAATGAGTTTTAGGTGACCAAAATATTAAATAATTTTCACATTAAATTGACATGAATCCTAATTTAAATCATAATTACTATTTTTGACATTTTATTATCCTAATCAACTTCGCAACGTTTTTTCGTTCAACATACCTCAGTGCCTTAAGACGAAAGTCTTCAATCAGTGTGTGTTACCAGTGATGACATATGGGACCGAGACGTAGTCCTTCACTATTGGCCTTATGAATAAGCTCAGAGTCGCTCAACGAGCTATGGAGAGGGCTATGCTCGGGGTTTCTCTACGAATCAGAAATGAGGAGATACGTAGAAGAACTCAAGTCACCGACATAGCCCGACGGATTAACACGTTGAAGTGGCAATGGGCAGGCCATATAGCGCGCAGAACAGATAGCCGATGGGGCAGGAAAGTTCTCGAATGGAGGCCACGGACCGGCAAGCGCAGCGTAGGACATCCACCTAAAAGATGAGAAGACGACTTGGTAAGAACCGCAGGTCGGCGTTGAATGCAGGCCGCTTCCAACCGCAGTTCCTGGAGATCAATGAGGGAGGCCTTTGTCCAGCACTGGCCGTCCTACGGCTGATATAATGATGATGATGATGATTATCCTAATTATTATTTCTTGATATTTTGTTTTCCTCAATTTAAGTAATTATGTATTTTAATTATTTTCATGTTATGTTTATTATTAATTAGAATCTGTTGTACGCCGCCGCCGGGCGAACTCTAGCGCTTATACCTACCTCCTACCACCTAACATTGCACCTAGCTTTACAAGGACTAGATGAATTATGAATTAATATTATCTTTGGTCTATTTACACATGTAAATTGAAATTTGAAAAGAATAGTAGAGTCCTTTGTGAAAGCGCTCGCCGGTGAAGAGCTACCACCATACCTATTTCTGCCGGCAAGCAGCATTGCTGCGTTTCAGTATGAAGGGTGTTTGCCGGTGAAATTACAGACACATGAGGACTTCTGTATGCCCCAAGTTGACAGACGCAAGGCAGTGCATCGTACTGCACGATTCTAAGGACCTACGAGGCTATTTTTTGTTATAAGCGATGATACAACTTAACATCAGGTGGGTCACAAGCTTGTTCCATCTAAAGGTCCACAAAATTATATTTAATGAATATTTCGTATATATTACCTGAAATATTCGCGGTATTCTGCTGGATTTTTGATAGCTCTGCTCATCAAGTATGCTACTTGAGTTGTGTTTAATTCTCCTGCGTGGATGTAGGAACCAGGTGGGAGAAATCTACAAAATATAATTTTGTTATCGCGCGTGTTGGATCCCGTACAGTAAAGGTTTTTGCTCCCAGTACGGGGCAGTATGATGTTAATTTTATTATATATACATAGACAGACATTTATTTGCTAACATAGCACACACAAATTCACACAATACAATCAAAAGGTTTAACATCAAAGAGAAAGCACAAGTAAGAGAAAACAGAAAACTACATACAACAAACATAGGAACAATAGAATGAAATAATGAATAATACAATAGTACTCAGGGAAAAATTAAAACGAGGCAAGTAGGTGTGTATGTGGTACTGCAGCAAATAGGTTCCAGCTCAGCGTTACGCCTCGCCACCGATCGACAGCTCGGCGTTGTTATATAATCATTTATTATCATCTATATCAATTTTTATCGAGTGATTTTGGATTTTTTTATGAGTTTTATGCCACATGACTAAACTATAAATTGTTTACGTTGTGGCTTACGGCTTAAATTTATATACACAAAAAGACAAACTCGCCGACAGGCTGGAACCGCTGAGTCAACGCCGTGATATCAGATCGTTCAGTGTATTCTACCGCCTTTTTATTGGGAAATGTTCTGAGGAGCTATTTGATCTCATCCCGTCGTCGAGATTTTACCTCCGCACTTCTCGACAACGTAATAAAGCTAATTCACATATCGTCGACAATTGGGTATCGCGCACCACACGCTTCACGCGATCTTTTCTACTCCATACATGCAAGATTTGAAATGATCTACCATCTGAGGTTTCCCATCTGAGGTTAGGCTACGACATGGCACGCTTGAAGAAAAATGTAAAGAGGTTTCTACAAGGTAGGGATCGCATCGACAACACCCCCGGTGTTACCGGTGTCAATAGGCAACGGTGACTGCTTACCATCAGGTGTACCGTAATCCTGTTTCCCCACAAATAACATTAAAAAAGAAAGACAGAGCCATGGAGGTTTTTGCTAATAGAACCAGAATTTAATAAATACCATACCTTGAATAATTAGCTCCCCCAAAAACAACAGGCACGGTGGCATGAAGAAGCGGGTACAACAACTTTTCCGTCACATAGTCCTCACACAGAGAATTCTCAAACGCAAGATAAAAGTAATACTCTTCTTCTAGTAGCTCTAAACATTCGTCTAGGCGATCTCTTGGACACGTCAGTTCCCCGCAGTTACCGTATGTATCAAGTTTCAAGTTATACTTCGATAATTCTACAGCCAAGTCCTTGGCCATTTTTGCCCTACCACTTTTAGCCTTGCAATGAGAAACGAACCACGCCGCCGCCTTCCTTTTATGTACTAATCTATTGACTACATCTTTTGGCGTTGGCTGCATTGGCTTTTTCCATTTCATATCAATTTTCGGACCAACTAAATTTCCTTTTTTATCCTCAATAGTGATGTAAGCCCATCGGATATCAGAGTCAAGTCTGTAGCTCCAAGTCAAATTATAGTATTCATCGAAGAATGGGTTGCAGTAAGGATAGTTGCTTGCTGATTCTGAAGCTGTGAAGATGTATTTTTGATGAGCCGCTCGCAGGTAAGGTGGTCTGTCCCAACGATTTTCCACATCAAACATAATAGCATCAAAAAATCTGGGATCCACAAGTAGACTCTTGTCATTTGTCATGAAACAATTGATATAGGTACAATTCCTTTCAAGAAATGGCGTCTGGCCATGTTTAAAGATAGCTGAGCCATAGTGAGTGAACCCATCTGACCATTTTAATATGAATTTTAAATCTGTTGGTAATCTATGTGGCTTTTCTAAAGTAAAATACTGTTTCGTCATGTTTTTCTTGTTTCTATTTAGATCGCGAAGTATTTTCTTCAACGCACCTGGAGGCCGGACTACGTATTCTAATTTTATTTCGTCTTGACTTCTATCTAATGTTATTCGCAAATATTGAACAATGAGAGTGCCGTATGCAGTTAAAAGTATAGCTCTCCACACTTTCGACATGATTGAGGTAATACCCAGCTATGGAAAATTTGAAGAGAACATGCTCTGTCGTATTTGTAAATATTCATTGTTTCAATGTCTCGCAAAATTACTAAGATTCTTGATTGGAATTTATAAACAACTAGTGGTCCCGCCGAACTTCGTATCGGCTTGGCATGCATAGGTATAACGCGGGCTGTCAATATAAGTCACCCTGGTAGAATTGTGAATTGTTGTCCCCGGCCATCATTATGTATGAGAAAATAAATGACTTCCACAAATAATTCAATACCAAAATTAGCCAAATCGCTCCACCCGTTCTCGAGTTTTAGCGAGACTAACGAACAGCAATTAATTTTTATATATATAGACAATATATCTAGGGATAACTCCTACCGAAGCATCTGTTACAAACGATATTCATACATCATTTTTGACGATATTTGCAGCACGCATTCTGTCAATTCTATGTCAAACGTCATAAGGTTACATTATAAAAGCGCTAAGGTTAGATTATAAATAATTTTATATGGTGGTTAAGTATTCTTAAATTTTCTAATTTTGCGCGCAATTTTCTTAATTTTTTCTTTTATAATAAATGAAAGAATTCTGACAATAAGAAATACAACAAAAAAAGAATTGGCCAAATTGGTCCAGGCGTTGTTGAGTTATGCGCTTACCAACACACTTTGCGATTCATTTTTATATTATAGATGGTGCTGCTGCTGGTGATAAAATTTCGAATGACTTTTCTGTATGCAAATACTAAAAACCGGACGGAAGGGAAAAATGTAAGCAATTATACTAAATAGGAAATTAAATACGAATTCTCTTTGTCCAGGCAAGCGAACACTCGACGTCCTCCGCTCTCGGCGGCACGTATGCAAATGACAATGAGGACGAGTGGCGTCCCCTTGTGGAGGTATCATGAGAGTCTTGTTATGCTTTCAAATGAGGTTATTTATGTCGCTATACATACAGTAGTTAAGGTTTTATCTCACCTTCATCTTACAAAAGTGACTTTGTAACCTTTGTAAGTTCATAATGTACAATTTTCTTAAGATTGTTTGCCAAAAACAGGGCTCTATTATTTAACTGTCTGTGTGTCTGACAGTCTATCATAGAATAACATATAGGACGTTAGTCAGTCCTAAGTTATTCATACAGCTAGAAGGCCAAATCTCATTCATTTGGCTGAATTCATCTTCAAATTACCTAATAAATAACCTAATAATCTGGTGACCTATAATACAGGTTCCTATGAACTTACTTCAGGCACCAGTCTCTCACAATGTTGTTAACACCACACAAACTTGCCTTTGTATATTAAACTTAAGTAACAAATTGTGAGAGAAATAAATGAATGTATTAAAAAAAAAAATCAAGAAGTCGTATGTCTCTACATACACTGAACTTGATTCTACACATCAGATATGGCCTTAAAGGATCAGGAAAATGTTGTCATTTGTATAACGTTCCCGAAGATGTATTAAAACAGATTATAGCGGTTAAAGAGTCGCTTGTGATGCCAATGACTATTTATTCTGAAGATGGCTCATCAACATAATCAATAATAAGACGAAGATTTTATTGATTATCTACAAATATTATTTGTTTGACCTATATGATTATATTTACTTAAAAATAGCACGGCATTTTAATTACTCTACTAAAAATAGCACGGCATTTTAATTACTCTACTAAAAATAGCACGGCATTTTAATTACTCTACTAAAAATAGCACGGCATTTTAATTACTCTACTAAAAATAGCACGGCATTTTAATTACTCTACTAAAAATAGCACGGCATTTTAATTACTCTACTAAAAATAGCACGGCATTTTAATTACTCTACTAAAAATAGCACGGCATTTTAATTACTCTACTAAAAATAGCACGGCATTTTAATTACTCTACTAAAAATAGCACTGCATTTTTAATTATCCTATCTACTTACAATCATTTGTTATTCACATAAGATTTGGCAGTTGTCATTTTTTTAGCATAATAAAGTGTGATCTAGCACTTTTTTAGCATATTCGCCGCCAATGTCTAGCTTTCCATATACAAAACGGCAACACTACCTGGACTCCAGGGCCTGGAGTAGCTACAGCTAGCTTAAGTTGTAAATTATTCAACCAGCTCAAATTGAACAGCTTTGCAAAAATACTTTTTAGGCAGCACTAGTGGCGGGGGGTACATATGTGTTGATTTCCCTATTGACACACAACTCGCACAACACACAACTTAAACTTGAGTATTTACGTTTTGAAGTAACAGAAAAGGTAATGCTGAAAATCAAAATTCGATTGAAAGTTGACCGAGGTTAAAAATACGGGAACACTGGTGCTAATGAACGTTCCAGATTTACCCTACGCCCGCATTGTCGGACTAAGACGAATGTTCGTGCTGTGTCTTTTATTATGTCGAATGTTTCTCATTTATGTCGTATGTTAGTGTGTTGTGTGTACACGAACATTCGCCATAATCTGTCAGTGTGGCTGTAGGTTAAGAAAACCAAAGATCTTCCCTACAAATGTTATTCCAACACGGTGCCGGTGTAATAATTTGAAATTCCGTCTTCGCCTCAAAAGCGTGCAAGCGTTAAATGAATGAACTTTTATAACTTAGGGTCTCGCCAAGTTGGTCTTTAATGCCGACTTTGAGGCTGCGTTCGGTATGATGAACAGCGCCCTTACTTTTAATGACTTTTTGCTAATATTCAGAGCCTCGAAAAAAGTTTGGCGAACGTGAAATTCGAGTTTTCGATTTTTGAATACACTTTCGTGTGCTTTTCGCTAAAGTTATCTAATAAATGGTGATGGTATTAGTTGGCTACTTTTGAAGGTGTTTTTTTTGTTTTGTGTATTTATAAAAACATTTTTTTAATTATTAGCTTAGCTGTACGCATCAAGAATGAGAACCAAAACGGTGTGTGCGAATGGGTAGTATATCAACTAGGTAAGGATGGTGCTGCATTGTCCTTTGATGGAAGAGATATGGCGGGATCACATCGTATAGTTCCTGGGCACATTCCTCGAAATTTATTCTGTAAAAGATCGATAGGCTTGCAACTTTATGGCGGTGTTCGAGACTTTGGGTCTTAGTCTCCGCCATATATTGGT
Organism: Philereme vetulata; assembly: GCA_918857605.2. Taxonomy (NCBI): domain Eukaryota; kingdom Metazoa; phylum Arthropoda; class Insecta; order Lepidoptera; family Geometridae; genus Philereme; species Philereme vetulata. Next base: position 10,092,400 of record OU975446.1, on the reverse strand, counting down.
CACCTATAAGCCTAAAAGCCGTTCTATCGAGTCTAAAGTAGAGAGCTGGTATTTGGTCGAACCATCCCAAAGGTCGCAGCAGTATTCCATACCAGACCGGACTTGTGCTCTGGAAAGACTAAGAAGCTGTCCTGGTGTGAAGTATCTCCTGACCTTGTTGAGGATGCCCAGCTTCGTTGCAGCTGTTTTAGCCTTAGACTCGACTCGTTTTAGTCTATTTACGCCGCGAAGACCCAAAAATATCATAGTATCATAGTACAGTTGCAAGTCGTCTTTATAAAGACGATCCCTGTAACGCGGAGGAGTTGTGGGCTCGATTATTTTTGTAGTTCAAATGTTTACTTTTGTATGTTGGCACTGCTGGGCAAAGAGAAATCCCTACACCTTTTTCAATCCTGTCCAAAATCTTGAAAGCGTTTAAAGGTCAGCATACGTAACAGGATAATACCTCGGACGGGGAGCTGACGTGTATGGATCATTACGTGAACGGTGGAACGGTCAATCATGAGGATTAATATTAATCCCTGCTTGCCACTTCTACCATCGAACCTTGACTTTGACTACCTCAGTGGCACAGTGGACGAATAGTCTGCTGAGACACAGGAGGTAGCGGGTTTGATGGAACAAATGTTTGCATGATCTACAGATATTAGTGCCGGGTATGGATGTTTTTCTATATATGATAAGTATTTTAATTATATAAGTATTTATACATATAAGTTTATATATATATATATATATATATATATATATATATATATATATATATATATATATATATATATATATATATATATAATTTATTTTTATATATAAGTATTCTATCAGTTAAGTATCTAGTTCTCATAGTACAAGCTCTGCTAAGTTTAGGGCTAGATAGCGCTGTGTGACATATCCAGCAATATTTATTAAACTTCCCGCAACGGTCTCACACGGTGCGTTTCACCCGCTCGTTTCTTCCACGCACCTGCAAGATGTATAATAATCTTTCTCCGGAAGTTTTCCCGGTGGGCTTCAAAATGATCGCCTTCAAGAGAGGTGTAAATAGTGCATTAAGTTTTAGGCAATGCTACTGCAGTACACCGAGTTCTGCAGGAGTTTATAGGCGACGGTGAGCACTTAATATCAGAAGGCCCGTCAGCTTGTGTGTCTATATGTTTTTTTTGTCATCCTATATTGTCCCACTGCTGGGAAAAGGTCTCCCCCAAGTCTCTCCATTTATCTCTGTTCTGTGCGACACTCCACCACTCCTGCTCGAAGGTAACAGGATCGTCTCGCCAACGCTTTCTTGGCCGACCCCGACCGCGTCTTCCATCTAAATGTTTAACTTAGAAAAAATAAAAATATATAGTTGTGTACTTTTACAGTTCTACGATATAAGACGCTAATACGATATTAGACGCCTCGGCAACGTTCTTGTTTCCGAATTAGTACGATTATGCATAAATTGTCCGGGCCGTCTCACCGGTCACAGCTCATCAATCACCAGCGAGCTTCAAAAGTGGTTCAAAGTAGTTTTCGAGATATATAACTTAAATTGTAGTACTGTACTTAACTTATTTTAATATTTACTTCTTATCAACGCCTTCACCCCATCTGTCGTCAAATATTTATTCATTTATGAACATGCCGACGACCGTTGTAAAACCCGTTTCCAATACAACATTACATTTATACAGCCGGAATATAAACAATTCAGACCCGGATGATTTCCAGACCGGCTATGCAAATCCGGACAAGATGTCACCCAGACCCCTCATTGCGCTTGCCGATGGCAATGGTACCCATTGCTGTGTGGATCATCATTATGTGCAATGACTTTTCGGAGGTTTTCGCGGTGGGCTTCAAGAGAGGTGTAAGTCATTAACGCTAAGTTCATATGACCGCGCGGTACCGCGTGGAACTACTAACCGCGCGGTACAAGATCAAACTTAATAGTGTTTATCGTCTACATTACCACGCGCTACCGCGCGGCACAGCGCGGCGCGATTCGACCCGTGCGGAAGATCTTCTACAAACTTTCTTAGTTCTACAAACCTGTATCGACTCGTTCAGTTGATCCGTGTGATTTGTGATAGACAGACGAACTAATTTAAGAAAATGAGTAGCGAAAACGATGTATCTGTCGATTTGCTTATCGATTAAATTGAAAAATGAGATGTCTGAAATTATTTGTCTGATAGACTCATTTATAAGTAGGTTGAATTAATGAATGAATGAAAATACTTTATTGTACACAATATAAACAGAAAAAAATACAATCAAAATAGAAAATACATTGCAAATAGTACAATGGGTGGTCTTATCGCTTAGCAGCGATCTCTTCCAGACCACCTTTGGATGGAGAGGATTTTGTTATAACAAAGATAATGGTCGAGGGTGTACATTTATGGCCAAACTATTTATTAAGAGAGTGCGTCTGATACCAAAATAAAAATTAAATACTTCATTTTATAAATAAATATCAATACAAATAGAACATATGTACTGGATGATTGTTATTTATTTTTAAAGTAATTAATAAAGAGTTTACTTACCTTAATGTTACTATGAGTTTTTCTGTTGGTGATATGCAATATCTTATAGCATCATCACTGGGTTTTAAACGCAATCATATAAAAAATCAAAGGATGCAACCGACATCCTGACAACGTTAAAAAAAAATCTTTGTATAGTCTCCAGGTCGAGATATAAAGTGACAAACAGGCTTGAAGTAAGCCTTTCACTCAAAATAGGATGCACCCAGTACCGTCTGTGTCTTCTGCAACGTCTCAGTTTTCGGTACAGAATCCATATGCAAATTGCCGCCTCCACGTCCAGTCTCAATCAATGTTGGCTCGCGTACAAAGCTGTCATGTGAACGCTCCCACCGCGTGGCGACGCGCGGTTCCGCGCGGTCATGTGAACTTACCCTTGTTAGGCAACGCGTCAGCAGTGCGCAGCTAGTGGAGTTTACACGGCGACAGTGATCTCAAACATTAGGAAGCCTGTCAGTCTGTTTGACGACAAGTTTAATATAAAAACTGCAATGAAATAGAATTTTTATAGTGTTATTCGAACACATACGGAAAATTCCAAGATTTTAAAACCATCTCAAAATTTTTCAAGCCTAGATGGGACTTGAACCCGCATCCTTCCTTTTGTTACGAGGATGCATTATCCTCATTATAAAATAAAAATACTATTTGAAATAAGCAATGCGACATCTCTTGTCAATGTACTAAACTGCAACGTTTGACATTGAGCAGCTCAAAAACTGTATAAGTTTTCCTGTAGATTGATTTACTTTAGTCGTAATCTGCATCATCTCACTAATTTCGACTCTGACGTGACAGAGCCCAGAAGCACAATTGGATATTTTTTTTAATAATGATTCTTAAAAAATTTTGAGACGGTTTTAAAATCTCAGACTGCAATCAATAATAACTGAAACAAAATTGCTTCGACTATCACATGGTAATCGTAGTTTGGAGACCATGTATGTGTCTATTGGGTGTTATAAAAGTGTGTTTATCCGATGTAATAAAACTGAAATGGTGTAGTCAAAACTGTGAAACGTACAGTCAATCTCACAACTGCTAAAATACCATTCGATAAAACTGAAAGAAAAAAAAATACCTACAGAAAGTGTTCTAAGCTGAGAGTGTGTGGTAAAAGTTTGCGCATTTAGTCTAATATCAATTAGTAAAGCAAAACTTATAAAACAAATAAGAGGAAGGTTTTTTGGCTTCGCATGGTTTTGTACATTTGCGATAAGCAAATAAAAAAAACTACGAGCCTTACAGTAGTCGCATCGCATATGATGTGCGTAACATCTTAACACCGCGCGCGCTCATTGGTCAAATCAAATAGCGCGCGCTTCCCCGGTTTCCTGTTACACATTTCCGTCCCTTTTGCCGAAATCACTCCCACAAACCGAGAGGAAAGGTGTTACACATCAAAAATTAGAGAAACAGAAAAAACATAAGGACTCTTTGTAAGTCCAAGTTTGTCATAGTCCAAGTTTGTCATTGTCCATGTTATCTATCAAAATTATTGCCTTCGAAACAGTTTCCATGGTAGTTTCACTAGCGCAATTAGGGAGCGGTCCTTGTCACCAGATGCTGTAGTTATGGCTTATTTCCGATGCAGATTGGTGCTTCGGTGGACTTTGTAGTGGACATTTTCGACTCCATTGTTTGGTAGTTTGAACAATTGCTAAGTTCAAACTTGATGGTATTCAGATCATTTCTTTGAATTGTTGAACCTATTTATAAACACAAAGACGCGATTAGCATTAAGTAAACTAGTGGTTCGCCCAGAACTGAGATTTCACGAGTCTTCCTTAAAATCAAAAATATTATTATTCGTAATCTTTGACTATCAAAATAGAGCCACGAAACAAGAACCACATACTTGACCTACAGTTTCATTTGCATTACAGGTAACGGGAGTTCATGTTAATTGGTTGCTTTTTTGGGGTACAATATGCAGTTATTCTGGATTTCAGACTTTTGCCTATATTTATGTCACTAAAGCTACACGAATACTTAATTTCAGCATTGTGTACCTTGTGAATTTTGTCAAAGTTTTGTTTTTTTATGGCTTATAACTTAAAAACTACAAGAATTAAACTAAAACTAAAAACAGGGTTAAAATGTACTAACAAAGATCTTTCATTTGACGCCCCATTTGACTCAATAGCATCATTTTAAATTATTTTTTACCCCTCTTGAACCCCATTATTTCACCAACCCACCCACATTTTTAGCTCATTTAGTCACACCAAAATTGCGCCATCACTATATACCAAATTTCACGATGATTGGATCAACGCTTCGACAGTTATCCTCGAACAAACCAACATACATACATACATACAACGCCGACTTGCCCAAGTTGACTTGGAGATCTCGATTCGCTCGATCAATAAAAAAACCCAACTGCAAAACTAACTGAAAAGAGGTAAACAAGCTTACATGCCCATTCCGATCCGATACAATCCATATCACATCTCTAAAAGTAAAGAGTAAGTAGGTAAGAAAAAGTAGGAAGTAAGAAGTACGTATTGTAAGGGCGCCTTGCGCAGCGATGCATAATCGAATCTAGTGCCTAAAGATGTTCAAGAGAGTTGTCATATCTTTTTTTTAGGAGATGGAACAGGCTTATGGCGCATCTGACGTTAAGTGGTAACCATCACCTATAACAGAGAATTACTTGTTATAGGTGATGGTTGCACGATGCACTGCCCTGCGTCTATCGCAACGCAGCAATGCTGGTTCTCAACGTCAAATTTAAACATGTTTAGTTTATAAATACGTTAGGGATAGTCTATGGTGAAATTCTCCGTGAATTTCAATTTTGACATAATGTCGGTTAGTTTTCCAAATAATTTAGTAATGACCGGTTCCTTAAGCCTTCTGCTTCACTTTTGCGCTTAGCTCCGATCTGACAGTTTATCATCGATAAAAACACTGAATTTCTTACTGATGGTCTCCTATCTTCATCTGACTGTTCATCTTGTATGACACAGTGACCACGACACAACTGATTCAACATACGATCTGTCAACTGATATCCGGTTATGTAAATTCAGACATGATGTCTGCAAATTCGATGATAGGGTAGCCTTGTATAGTATGGTTTTGCAAGTGCCTAAATTGAAATTCAACCGTTTATTTGCTTGAATACATAGTTTATTTGCTTGTAGGGCATTCAACCTGCATGGAGGCGTGCAAATATTTATTGTCAACATCTTAAATTAAAATTCAAAAAAATCATAACTACGATAAAATAATGGCACTCCGGGAGTGCTGACAGAAATGAAACCTTGAACAATTACGAGATACTTATACACGGTGTCCTTTAAATCACTGTTTTCCCAGAACAAACGGGGTTCAGACCATGGTCTATTAATTGTTTATAGCATCAAATAATATAATAAAAAAATAAAATCTAGACCTTCTCAATCAAGTCTAGCTTTATTCAAAAACTAACAGTGACATAAAGTTCCCATGAACTTACGCTAGCCGTAGCGTATTACCTACTTCTTAGTACCTAGTAGCTACCGGTCAGCGCGCTATGTTGTAGGGCGTAACGTTAACATAGACGTTTTTAGTTCGCAACTTTTTATATTATTCAAAGACCAATTTCGTTTTGTTTTTTAATTTTATGTTATAAACTGTTAGTAGACGATGGTCTGAATAACGTTTGTTCTGGGAAAACAGTGATTTAAAGGACACCGTGTATACAGAGGTGTCGGTAACGATAACGGTAACGGTAACAGTGTTGCGAGTTCAATGGTTTTTTCCCATCTCAAAAATGCCCAACGCGCCTAAAGAAGTCTTCACTTAAAAATTAATTTGAATGTTGCAAAATAATCATTATAGATGTCGCATAACATGACAATTTACTAGAAAATTTTTCTTATGCCCCTTCACAAACTAAAAAACAAACAAATTATATACAGAAGTGTCATTAACAGTGTCGCGAGTTCAGCTAAATCTAAAGAAGTTTTCACTTCAATTATTTAATTGAGATTGTTGGCGATGACGTTTAGGATGGATGCTATGTCAGTGTCCTTAAACTTAAACACAAACTTGAACTTTCCAAATCATTAAAAATCTCTTGCATTTGTCCAATACGTATTTAAAAGTTTAAAATCCAAGGAAATTCTTTAAAACCATAAACCCTCGAAGTGTAATCGAATCTTACAATTGTGGGGAACAAAACTCTTTAATTCTTCCAAGTTTTGTTTCAGTTGCTTTACGCGCCATCGGTTTTACAAAAGAGCAAGAAATTTCAGTAAAAATACTGCCTTAGATAGAGCAGAACTATTTTCTATATAAGTAAAGTGTAAGGTATAACTTTTTCTAATAAAAAAAAAGAAATAAAATAAAATATTGGAAACTATTGGGTTTAAAGTATTACTAAATAAATACAATCAAATTCATATTTTTTGTATCGGAAATAATGTTACGTTGGACACCACGTGCGTCGATACCCTTGCACCTTCTCATCTGTCTGGTACAGCAGTTGGGGCCGCTGCGGCGGCAATTTCAGCCGAGGATCTCAAGCGGCGCAAATATGAAAGTCTCGACAGAGCGTGTTTGAGCCATTTGGGGTCGAGACCCTGGGTCCATAGGGTACCGAGACCCATCGCGTTATCGAAATTCTTGCTGGGCGTCAGGTCGAAGCGACGTGTGATCCGTGAGCTGGCGCTTATCTGGGTCAACGCATAAGCATTGCAATTCAGCGGGGCAATGCAGCCAGTGTCTTGGGGACACTTCCGCCTGGTAGTGATCTGGAGCAGTTGAGCTATCTATAGATCGTTTGCAACGGTTTTTAGATGATTCAACTGTTTCTACTGTATTTTAGTCATGTAAATATTTATTGTTATTAAAGGCATTTTGCCCAATTTTAAATTTTACATTGATATCATAGAACTGGTGCAACCTTAATTGACTATGCACAAAAAGACATACATACATGTAGCAAAAAAGGATAAAAATGGTCGAGGCGCAGTGCCAGTTGCAAGATCCTGACCAGACCTTCATTGATTACCATGGTAACATACGCATACATGTGTATTACATTGGATTCATACAACTTTTGTGTTGTTAATAAAGTTAATATATAAAACCAACAGGGTTTTACTTTGATCTATACTCAAAATCAGAATATTTTAATTCATTAAAATCACTAGGAAACGTCAATTTTACTGCCTGTTCCTTCGCGACCAAGCAATGAAAGAAAAACAAGAAACAAGGCTGGTTGTTTTTTTTAATGATCCTTTTAGAATACATAACAAGATAAGATAAGAAAATAAATTACGTCTAAATTGTAACATTTTTGAACGAGTTGGAGCAATTCCAATCCTCAGCTTCTCTATCATCTGAATAATCCGATATATTTTAACAAGCTTATTATAAATGATTTATTATATATAGATGTATTATAATATTATATTACGCTCATAATAGCTGTGTGGGCTTCCAAGTCGGTTGAAAGTATATTTAGGTATTTTGTATATATTAAGTGTTTGTTTTTTTGTTTTAATTATTGTTTATTAGTTTTATTTCTTCTGATTCTCAGTTTTGTGTTTATTCATTTTAATTATTTAGTAGTAGTTATGTCCTTAAACATGCTTTTTCTTTTGTTTCCTCGACGAGTATATATCTGTTTTTCTGTGCGCACATAAGTTACGTTTCAAGCTAGATAAAATTGTTATTTTAGATAGGTTGTATTTTTTGGCTTGTAATGTGTAATGAGTGCCTTATAAAATAAAATAAATAAAGATTTTGTTTAATTACGTTTTTTAATTTGTTAATTGTCAATTTTTGTAAATATTTTATATACTTGGGAGTTTGTTATAAAAGCGTACACCTTGCCCTTTAAACAATTTACTAGCTTTATGGAGTCTGTGAGTGGCAACAGCGAGTTTATCTTTATTTCTAGTATTAAAATTATGATTATCGCTATTTTTCTTATCCAAATTATTTTTTTGTGAACATAACATCAGATTTTATAGATGTATTGACAAGAGAATGTCATAATATTTATTTCTTTAAACTTATGGCGTAATGATTATCTAAAATACTTACTACTAAAAATAGAGATAGACGATTCTACTAACTTACTCATTTAAGATGAATAGGTGGCTGGCTATTTTGTCATCTGCTCACTGGATAACCACGCACGTGGATTTAATAAGGGAGTACAGCACACTGGCTGCCGAGTTATGTATTGAACGCACCGAAAACCGCGTGCGAGCACAGGTTGGGGCGGTTGTCAGCCGCATCGCGCCACTTTTTACGTAAAGTTTTTTAAGTAAAACTTCTATACGCACGCTTGACTTGGGGAGTAAGCTGGTGAATGCGTTACGAAAAGTGCGAACGGAAGTTGAAAAGGAGATATAAGTTAGTGAAGATAGAAAGAGAGAGAGTACGTGTCGTATATTACTATAGGAGCAAGAGAGAGGTGTGCGTGCACATTTTCTTTCTCTTTTCCTCTCATAGCCAGTGCATGATATATATATATATATATCTATATATATAAAATTCTCGTGTCACAGTTTTCGTTGCCATACTCCTCCGAAACGGCTTGACCGATTTTGATGAATTTTTTTGTGCTTATCCGGTATCTATGAGAATCGGCCAACATCTATTTTTCATCCCCCTAAATGTTAGGGGTAGTCCACCCCTAAATTTATTTTTTATTTTTTAGACAAAATTTTTAATTTCTATTTTTTTATGATACAACATACAAAAATACATACAATCCTCAATTTTCACCCTTCTACGATCAACCCTTATTTTTTAATAGCAATTATTTATACGGCAAAACAACGTTTGCCGGGTCAGCTAGTATATATATATATATCTCAGTCAGTAGTTCGTTTGCAAGTTTGCTAGCGTTACGCGTACGGTGATTTCTTGATTATTTTTCGTAATTTCATTTCGTTCTTGAACAATTTTATAAATTAATAGTTTGACAATTAAGTTTTACTTCTTCAGTCGTATGATCTAAATCACACTCGTTTTTTTGAAGTAATTTTTCAACATTACAACTGATTCATAGCCATATCGCGCCAAACCGCGTCTTGTGTGGTGTGTTGAACTCCTAAAAGCTTCTCTAGCAGTGGAACACCCAATTTTTCCAAGCCCTACATAGACCTCACCCTATTAGTGTTAATTAAATCTAACTTCAGATTTGTATTCAAAGGCTTGGGTTTCATTCGCGGGAAAACTCTGAAACGCTTTATTTCATTTTAATTTTGCCGTCATTTTAATTTGTTGTAATTTCACCCTAATTTTAATGAGAATAACGGCAATTATCGCGTAGATTTAATGAAGATATAGGTTTTTTAATTGCCTAAACAAATTATATTGAATAATTTTCCGTAGAACTTTGTTTAAAGTTTATACGAGAATCGAGGCAAGTGGGTTATAGCATCGCTCACCCGGAAATGGTGAATTTGAATACCGGCATGCAAATTGTTATTTATGTATGCACGTGCGCGTATATTAAACTACAGTTAAACGTGCTTTAGAAGGTGAGGAAACCAGCAGCCTGTTTGGCTTTGCACGTATTAACCATATCTTTCCTGGAGAGTAAGGCTGACTTATTGATCGAGCGAAGCGAGATCTCTAAATCAACTTGGGCAAATTGGCATTGTATGTATGTATGTATGTATGTTTGTTTGTCCGAGGATAACTTTCGAAGCGTTTATCCGATCATCTTGAAATTTGATACATAGGTAGTGATGGCACAATTTTGGTGTGACTAAATGAGCTAAAAATGTGGAGGGGTTGTTGAGATATCGGGGTTCAATAGGGGTAAATAAAAATGAAAATTAGACTATAAGGTCAACTGGAACCTCAAATGAAAGGTCTTTATAAGTAAAATTCAACACTGTTTTTATTTTTAGTTTAGTCCTTGTAATTTTTGAGTTATTAGTCATAACAAAAACAAAACATTGTCAAAATTCACACAGTACACCAGTGACCCCACAATGCTGAAATTTGATATTCGTGTACCTTTAGTGATATAAATATAGGCAAAAGTCTAAATTCCAGAATAACTGCATTTTGTACCCCAAAAAACAAAACCAATTAACATGAACTCCCGTTACCTGTAATTTGAATGATACTGTAGGTCAAAAAGTGGTTGAATTTCGTGGCAATATTTTGATAGTCCAACGTTACGAATAATATATTTTTGTTTTTATGGGAGACTCGCGAGATCTCAGTTCAGGGCGAACCACTAGTCAATATTAAACTAATATTTATACTAAAAACGGGATATTTACCATGGTTTGTGAGTATTTGAGTATCCCGATATTTCGGCGCAGTTGCATGCGCCATGATCACGGGTAAACTGAAGTCTTTGCGAGTAGGTAGTTATTGGCAGATATAACGATCTACCCTCTTTCTTAGTCTCTTGCTAGGAATTAATTCGCTAATTCTATTACTACCACCGGTTTCATTCTCGATCATTCATCAATCGAGTTATGATTGTTGTTGATTGTAGTTTACCCGTGATCATGGCGAACTGCGCCGAAATATCGGGATACTCAAACACTCACAAATCATGGTAAATATCCCGTTTTTAGTATAAATAGTGTTCATAACCATGATAGTTTCATAAGTTATAATATTAAACTAAGTTGCGCTGTGCTGTGCTATTTTAAACAAACCGTGCAGCAACACAAAGCAGAGCGCAGCACGTTTTGTTTCCTCATTAAAACATACTAGCTGACCCACCCGCGGTTCTCCTTCTGTCCAGTAAAAAAGTAGCCTATGTCCCAATCTCGGTCATAATTATGCGCATATCACGCGCAAAAAGAGTTCGGGACAGTCGCAACAGCATCGTGACGACGGTGGCTGAGTGCTGCACATCTCCGCTCTGGAAGTGCCGCGTGCGAAGGGTGAATAATAAAGGAAACAAATTCTTCGATTAGTCACCCGCACCACAAAATGTCAGTTTCTATTTTCACCCAGTCTCTATTTAATTCTTTTAAATATAATTGTTCTTGTTTTTATTTTTTTTTCTGTGTGTGGTTTAGTTTAAGATATGGGCTGTATTGTTGTCTGAAATAAAGTATTTTTATTTTATTTATTTTTGTAATTTATCTGCATACCAAATTTCATCGAATCGAAGCCTAGTCATGAACACGTAACAAACAGACAGAGAGACAGAGGGGCAGTGTTACATTCGATTTCATAATATTAGTATGGAAGAGGAGGTACTTAGCTAAATACAGCATAGCTTTTCAGTTTTTACAAGATATATTTTGGTGAATGTGCGCAAGACCTTCATGACCTTATCCCTCCTTCCCTCTTCCACCATCGGACAAGCAGACGAACCGAGAAGTACCACCCATACCTGGTCGGCATACCACCTTGCCGTACCAAACGATTTGCTTCAACTTTTCTTGTATGTCGTATGTTTTTTCAAACCAGTATAATCTTGGAGTCTTGAAGACTCCAAGATCCAGAGTGAGTAGGTTCTTTGTAGGCAAGCGTGCTCCATCTTCGATCACACCTTCACTTACCATCAGGTGAGGTAGTGGTCAAGCGCTTGGCTATCATCAATAAAATAAAAATAGCACAGCATAGCTTAATATTGGATATTTACCCTAAGGCTATCTTACCTAAGAAGATTTAGTCTAAGTGCTCGTCAAACCTACTCCATCTAAAATTCTGACCTACTAACTACAGAATTCTTTACCCACCTAGTGCCCCAACTTTGATTATTTAGCAGTAGCGACTCAATAAATATCATCTATACTCGAAAAACAAGAGTTCCTAATTTGCCATAAAACCGCTGTTTAAACAACACCCCAAAATCAATGGCGACAAATGATGACACTATAAGGTCGTAAAAAATCCCTCGATTTTTTATCTCGGAACCCCCCTACCCAACTACGTCGTTCGTTTGATATCTCGTGAATATAAAATTATCACCACCCTTGGCTTACTCAGCGAGTTTAACTTCATTTTAATAAAAAATGTGCAGACACAAAAAATATCTGACTTGCCAATGTCTATCGTCTTTGGCGTTTTATTGAATTTGTTCTGTGGAGGAGCGGAAAGTGTTTTGGTTATCAGCGGTTTTTTACTTGTTAGTTTTCATCGGCAGTCCGTTTAGAAATATAAATTCTTAAGATTTTGCGTTCTGGGAGACTATAGGGCGTGTTTAATATATCTGTCATCATCATCTCAGCCCACATCCACCCACTGCTGGGTATAGGCCGCGTTATCACGCCACTCTCTCCGGTCCTGTGCCAAGCGCATTCATTGTCTTCCCGCAACTCTCGCGATGTCGTCCGACCATCTGGCTGGTGGTCAACTTGTCCTTCTTCCGACCTCCGTGGTGCAGTGGGCGAGTAACCGGCTGAGACGCAGGAGTTCGCGGGTTAGATTCTTGACGCGGAACAAATGTTTGCATGATCTACATATATTTGTTCCGGTGGTTGTTTCTCTATATATTTTATTTACGAAAAAAAAAAGTATGGAATATGTAACAAAAACCCTGTCAGATCCTGTCAGGGTGTGATAAAGGTTCGATATTAAATCACAATCATGTAATAGTTTACCAGAAAAAAAATATACCCGACTAATTTAATTATTTGGCGCTCAAACTTCAAACTTACCTCTGGCAACACCGGCGTGGCTACGCGCTGCGCCAGGGCGGTGTGGAGGGGTCAATAACCCACGTACGACATTGTACGACGTACAAAATTTGCCTATTTTCGGGGTAAAATTCAGATTATTTTCGATATTAAAAATGAAATAACTTTCAGTTTATTAGATACAGTTGTTTTTAGGGTTCCGTACCCTATTACCGTAAAATGGCACCCTATTACTAAGGCTCCGCTGTCTGTCTGTCCGTCTGTCACCAGGCTGTATCTCATGAACCGTGATAGACAGTGGAAATTTTCAGAGATGATGCTCGTTTTAGCTCGATATTGCTAATGACAACAGGTAGACGCTTGAAATATTCGCAGAATCTTTAGTTATATATTCAATTTAAAAATAAATAATTAAATTAAAATAAAACAAATATTTAAGGGGGCCTCCCATATAACGAACGTGATTTTTTTGCCGTTTTTATAAATAATGGTACGGAACCCTTCGTGCGCGAGTCAGACTCGCACTTGGCCAGTTTTTAAACATCTGCTCGACTTTAATTTCTATCTCGGAACACGCTCTTCATGGATCTGATAGTTTTTGTTACATATTATATAACTATTCTATCAGTTATCTGGTTCCTATCGTACAAGTTCTCCTTAGTTTGGGGCTAGATAGCGCAGTGTGAAATGTCCAGCAATATTTATTATTATTTATGGAACGCGTTCGAAAGTTGAGTTAGCAAAAAGCCTTTGCAAAATAACCTGTTGAACATGCGATTATGTTTTTTGTTTGCAATGAAAATGTAGGTTCTTGAACACGACCGCTTACTACAAATAGTTGAAGAGTTCTCAAACTCGGCCATTTGAAATTCTCAAAGTTTTTGCACTTTGTGTTAACACTTGGCTGTAATCCAAAAAATTAATTGAAGCAAAGCGGGGCGTTTAGCTGAAGTACCTAGGTACTACGATCTACCTCGGACAATTGAGGTTTGAGACGGGATTTTAACCACTCGTTTTTAACCAGGGGGCCAATAGAGATTTTTTTATAAAAACGTAACTACATTGACTAGTTATCTGGTTCCCATAGTACAAGATTAGTTTGGGGCTGGCTAGCGCTATGTAAAGTCCAGCAATATTTATTTATTGACTCACACAATACACACCCCCTCAAGTATACACATAATATGTACAATAAATTCATTAAAAAAAATATTTGATCGAGCGAAGCGAGATCTTCTAATCAACTCTGGAAAATCGGCATTGTATGTATGTTTGTTTGTCCGAGGATAACTTTCGAAGCGTTTATCCGATTATCGTGAAATTTGATATATAGGTAGATAGTGTTGGCACAACCCTGGTGTGACTAAATGAGCTAAAAATGTGGGGCAGTTGTTGAGATATTGGGGTTCAAGAGGTGTAAAAAAATATCAAAATGAGACTATCCAGTCAAATGGCACGTTTAGTGAAACGTCTTTACGAGTACATTCCGTCCATACGATCCGGTATTTATTTTTAGTTTAATCCTTGTAATTTTTGAGTTATTTACGATTAAATACAGTAAATTAAAATTACAGTAATATTTTTATACAATTAAAGTCTGTAAGATCGTGAATAAATACGCAAGTTTATGACACTAAATATCAGTTTAATTAGCATTTTTAGGTATAAGCAAACAATCAATAACATCACGGGTCGCTTGCATGCTTGTGTCAGACTGACCTGACCACGGATGAGGGAAGTAAGCTGACCCATCGGTACATACCTACCTACTTACATCTAGTTAGGCACAGCTCACGTTTCTTCGCTATTACTAACAAAGTCTATAATCGCATGTCAGTTAACATATACCATTGTTATTATTGTCATTACTTGAATATCGTCTAATCCTATTTCCCCACCTCTAACACTCGTATTTATAGTCAAGTCAAAATAATTACTTGAGCAAAAGTAATAACTCGAGCAATACTTCGTATTTTATAGACAAGAAATCGGTCGAAGTAAGAACTGTCAAAAGCTAGAATACTTAGTCAAGTAATAGAAACCATTTTGGTTACTTGAGCAACGTACACACGGCTACACATCAAGCTATACATTTCCAGTATAAGCTGACCGCGCAATGGTGTAAGCTTTTCGTAGAATGTGCGTTCAGCTTATACTGGAAATGTATAGCTTGATGTGTAGCTGTGTGTACATTACTCAGCCAGCATTGTGGTAGATAATTAAAACCTTTTTTTATTGTACTCAGTTCAGTTTTCACTAATTTGTGGTCTACATTCTAACCTGAAAATATGGAAGATATCAAGAATTAATTTTTGTATTTGGACAATATTTCGAATGAACCTTTGGAAGAAGTTACGAACAATATTACCATTAATGAACTTAAAAAAACTAAAGTGTATTTCCGTGATGCAGATCCTCTTCACGAATACTCTGAAAAAACTCGGAGATTTCGTTTTACAAAACATATTGTGGTGAACGCTATTTTACCTTTAATAATTGGAGACTTACGTTCAGATACACAAAGAGGGCTCCCAATTAGTCCCATATATCAGTTATTAACAGTACGCTGTCAAAAAATATGTTTCAGTAACACATTCTCAGTTAAATGTAAACATTCAAATTTGGTTGGGTTATATCATGAAAGACGTTTCATTTTTCCAAATATTCCATAAGCAAAATATTTACGTGGCAAGAAACGCAGTTATAAAATGTTGCAAATATTGAGCATCGACTTTTGCTTAAGCCCTTGCTTAAGTAATTAGCGTGCATTACTTAACTCTAGAATAAGATTTCTTATCCAAGAATTCTATCCTAAAGTAATGACTTTGTTGAGAAATTGTTGACCAGTGTTAGTAACGCTATCGATCATCCATCGATATACGTCTTTTGTTTTGACATGAAAACAAATAAAAATATTGATTTTTATCCGCCATTACAAATCGAACATTCGACCTACAAAGCATTGTTTTGCGCCCGTCGCCGTCGTCTAAGACATACAGGTAATCCCAGCATTATTACCACAATTTTCCGCCTAATGGGGGGCTGCACTAACGAGGATTACTTTCGAAGCGTTTATCCGGTCATCGTGTAATTTGGTAGGTTGTAATTTAGGTAGGTAGTGATGGCAAAATTTTGGTGTGACTAAACGAACTAAAAATGTAAAAAAAAACAAAATGGGAGTATCTGGTCAAATGGCACGAAAAAGATCTTTGTAAGCATATTTCGAACCCGTTTTTATTTTTAGTTTAAACTTTGTAGTTTTTAAGTTATTAGCCCTAATAAAAACAGAACTTTGACTATATTCACAGGGTAAACTACTTATACCACAGGGCTGAAATTTGGTATACGTGTAGCTTTAGTGGCACAAATATAAGCAAAAGTCTGAAATCCAGAATAACCGCAATTTCTACCCGAAAAAAAGTGTCCAAATTACAAGAACTCCCGTTGCCTTTAATTTGAATGAAACTGTAGGTCAAGAAAATTAGTTATTAATTTCGTGGTACTATTTTGATACTTAAAGATTAGGTACAAATATTTTTTTTTGGTTTTTATAGGAGACTCGCGAGATCTCAGTTCGGGGCGAACCACTAGTTATAGGTAACGATATGAGTTTGAAGTCCAGTTCTGTATGTTCCTTGGTTGCTCTCATCCGCTGAAGCGCGCAGTTCAAGCGACGCGTTCAAAGTGTAATTAGTGCAATCAGTGTGAATCACGTTTTAGTCAAGTGCGAACCGTTATGTCGAGTGTAGGGTCCTTAACATGCTATGTTGAATGACTGTTATAGTGTTACAATTACAAATCGCCTGGCGACGACGTCGAACGGCGTTTGCTTCTTGTAACATCTTTGAAAATGATGAGCAATACTAAACATTTTTTGTTCCTCCTATTATACTTAAATCCTCCAATCCTATTTATACTTAATTTTGTCTTATCTACGCTTTTTATTTATTGCTAACTAATTCTAATATTTTTATCTCATAAGGGACCATCCCACGCGTGCGATCTAGTGTGCGTCCTTCACTAGAGGACCTCTTTGCCCTAACAGCCACCAAATCTTTGAGCTATGTGCCCTGCCCACTGCAACATTGAAAAAGTATGTAGGTATCTTTCGCGTAATTCCGTAAAACTAATCGACCAAATAAAACACTTTATTATAAAAACTTCATTTTTATTTCAACAAAACACTCTCCAAAAAGTAACGCCATCTACCTCCTAAAAGTGTGAGAGAGCACACGTCTGATAGAATCGAATACATTTTTGAAACTCTTCACTCTCCTGGGCGGGAAAAGCAAATCCAACAAACCCCTTTGATAATTTTTCTTAATTGGAACTACTTTGATCGTAAACTCTTGATCTTCTGTCGTACTTGTGGTCTCTTGAGGTCCTCGCGTAGTTTCCACAACGAAGATTGGATTTTGAATGTATTTTGGAGGTGGTACGGTCGGTGGGTCGGTTGTCAACGTTTGATGGAACTCGACGAGTTGTGTCTGTATGATGTTGATGCTGTCTTTTTCAGTGGTACTATAGATTTCTTCGTCGATTACGGTAGGTGTGTGATGGTAGATGTCGTGGAAGTCCCGAGTGGATGGAGCGTAGTAGTTGAATCTTTGTTCTTCCGTCGATCCAGATATGGTTTTGGCCTGAAACGGGTATCTTGATTCTAAGTGGTTCTTGTGATTTTAATGGGCAAAAGACTCGATGGTAAGGCTTTTCTCGAATATAAGGAGTAAAAATTATCAATTTTGAGAAAACTAAACACAACAAAATACAAAGTTCTTTGGCAAATCACACAAATATTATAAATGCGAAAGTTTGGATGTTTTTTTGTTACTTAATCATAACTTAACCGTAACGGCTGAACCAATTTCAATGAAATTTGGTATATACGTAGTTTATAACCTGAATCATCACATATGCTACCATTTATTCCATAAATCAGTTCCCATTGGATAAAAATAGGATGTCAAAGTATACATTATGTATTTTTGCACCCCAGAACAACGCGAGCGCAGCCGCTGGAAACAGCTAGTATCTATACTAATATTATGAAGAGGAAAGATTAGTTTGTTTGTATTGAATAGGCTCCGAAACTACTGGACCAATTTAAAAAAATATTTTACTGTTGGGAAGCTACACTATCCCCGGGTGACATAGGCTACTTTTTACCCAACTTTGCAAAAGGACCCTCCTTTTGAAACTACTGGACCAATTTAAAAAAATATTTTACTGTTGGGAAGCTACACTATCCCCGGGTGACATAGGCTACTTTTTACCCAACTTTACAAAAGGAGGGTAATGGTTTTATTGAAAAACTACGCGTGCGAAGCTGCGAATTGGTCAGCTAGTATATTATAAAAGTAAGGTTTTGACAAATGAAGGGTAGACTTAGTTTTTGCACCTTAATATTATTATGTTCGGAATTCAGATTTTGCGCTCAAGTCCGTCCCAAATTAAAACAGGTCAAAGCAGAAAACGACCGAAATGAACGATAATTTAAATCGAAATCGATTTTATTGAACACTAGCTGTCAGATCCGCAGCTTCGCACGCGTAGTTTTTCAATAAAAACATTACCCTCTTTCTGCGCAGTTGGGTAAAAAGTAACCTATGTATGTTACTCAGGGATAATGTAGTATTCCAATGGTGAAAGAATTTTTGTAATCGGACCAGTAGTTTTTGTGTTTCTTCGTTAGAAACATACAAAAATACAAATCTTTTCTATGTAGTAAAAAAAAACAAAAAACTTTCAAATTTGTACGATTACTATAAAATTAATACTAATATAATCTAAACTTTAGACACGTACCTTTATATAAAAAGGTACGCGATAAGGAACCTTAGATTCTAAAGGGTCTTTATAATCTTTTGAACCCACGACTCAAACCAACCATGTCTGTCTTTCTGTGGAATCGTAGCTCACAACTGGATGATTCGGATCCAGTTTTTGTTAAAAGAGAGCTAATTTACAAGGGTTCGTTCTTAGCGAGTCAGTTTTTTAACCCCTACGCAAAAGGAGGGGGTCGGGGTTATTTATTATCCCGACGGCGACGTTTCAACTTTGACTGAATCTGCCTATCACCACGGCTGTTGCAACGTTGAATATATGCTCTGTGTTTTGTTATGAAAACACGTTAACAACATTAAATGAAAACACGGGTAGAACTAATGGCTAGTTTTGTTATAAAATAAGTTTTTTTAATTTGTATAACACAGAAATATACAATTTTAAACAACCTTAATATGAAAGTCCTAAAATATCAATAAATCAGCCTGCATAAAATAGACAAACAAATCATATTCATTCATCATGTAAGGAGGTACCTGTTTAACTGACTAAGCGGCATCGACGCAAAGGCGATTTACATTAAAAATTGTTTAGTAGAAATGTATCGATTACTAGATAAATATTCAAGCTACCTGTAGTAAACCCACCCTTAAAATGAATTAATACGATGCCGGATGTGTGTTTTAAATTAATGTCGTAGATAACAAAACAGGGTGTATAAATACTCGAAGGGAAAACTTTGACCCCTTTTAGGCTCATTAAAGTTGGAAGGCTAAAAACTTATAATTTACGGTCAAATGGCAACCACTATGCGCTGGCAATAAGTATTTGTATATTTTCTTTATGATTCAGACTTACAGATAAAACAATTATTCGGCCTTAATGGATAAGTTAGGTTCAACTTACCATAATCAACATCATTAAAAATATAATTTGAAAACTATAACACATCTCGGCTTTCTTGTGTCCACTGTTTCACACTGAGTGACATCTGGCACTGACTGTGTGACCCGCACTGTTGTACTGAACAATGGTGTTTATAAAAATAAGCCAATAATAGAAGTAAACATGAAATATTGTATTAAACGTACATTGTTTTGATTTGTTTATAGTATATTATGATACAAGTGAGCTAAGTTGCTTATTATACACGAGGCTGTGGGTTGCAGCCCGAGCCGTAGGCGAGGCCGTAAATCAGCCGAGTGTCTAGTGAGCAAGTTGCTCACGAGTTTCATACGCACTTTTTCAACACACTTGCGAGGAAAAAACGAACATGTATTGCATAAATCGTTTAATTATTAAAACAATTGGTGAATATACAATTTTCAAAAAGATATTGAATTGTTTTTGATGGCAATTTCACAGTTTGTGTTACATTGGTACTTGCCAATTCTTTAGTACCTTCATTTACTTGCTTTCATTTGCATTTTGTGTTGCATTTAATATTTCTGGCGGGGTTAAATCTATCAATTGTTCATCGTTTGTACTAAAACTTGTCATTTTTACAATTATTTACCACACAGCAACAAATGTGATACAAACAATTAAATGGGAAATAACGCGCAAGTTTTTTTTTGCACACGCCAAATGCAAGGTGATTGATTACATATAGCCATACAGCCTACTTATTTCAAAATTATAATTTTAGTGATAAAATACAAATATTTTATAACATATTATTGTGAAGTATAAGTAATTTGATAATAATAAATGTTTTTTCGTCTTAATTAGGGATACATTTATATATTCCAAAAATGTAATAGATTTTCAGGGGCATACAATCTCATTGTTGTTACAATAAAAACTATAATACCCGGTTAAATTGAAAATGCTCTGTTTACTCGCATATAATTTGCAGTTAGGTACTAACTCAACTTTTTAGGGATAATTCTATTATGCGCTAGTGCGTAATATTATTATGCACGTGTGTGTTATAGTTCGGTTTATGGCCCTAAGAACGATGTAATAAGGCTAACTTTACGAGCGAGTGTGTTGAAAATAATTTAACCCGTCAAGGATCACGCCAACGTACCTTTTTGTATGGTGCCTGGCCGATTTTTAATAAGATAAAATTTTGTACCCAGCTTATTGCATGGTGGGGTGTGGCATTTGGCATACTTAAATATTAAACGGAGAAGTAGTCGAGAAAGCTATAATGCAGCTAAAAATATTTAAAATCTCTCTTAAAAATACAAAAGAAACAGATGTAAATCCCCGTATTCCTAGGTAAAACCCTAGATAAAAAGCTTCAATGGGGCTCTCGAATTGATAAGATGTCGAAGTGACCTATTTTGTGGCATACGCATTCAAAAAGATCCGGCTTTTTAGAAACGTAGACACAGATAGACTAGTTTACTTCAGCTAACTCCACAGCTTTATGCCATACGGTATACTGCTGTGGAGGAGTGCTGCAGATATAAACACCGTTTTTGTGCTGCAGAAGAGGGCTGTTCGTGCAATTTTTAATATGGGCCCCAGAGAATCAGTATGCCATAAATTTAAAGAAATAAATATTATGACATTCCCTCCCTTGTCAATAAAGCTATGAAAATCTATTGTATGCTCACAATAATATTATTTTATTTTAAGAATAATAGCGATGATCATAATTTTAATGATAGAAATAAAGATAGCTAGATTCTGTCAAATGAAAGTAGACCCTGAAAAAACGTGGCAAATTCAAAAAATATCAGCGTGGCAACCCAAACATTAGGGAATAATAATGATGCCACACTTCGATTCTCATTTTCCCTAATCTGTTGAAAAAAAGTCAATAGTACACACCTTAAACGACGACCTATTTGAAGAATATTAAGAGAGTGACTGAAACGTAAGAAGTAAGTCAGATTCATGGGAAATGGTCATCCGTGGTTCCTGCCTACATCTTCGGGAAAAGGCATTTTTTGCCTATTTTTCCGGTTCAGAATGACAAAACCTATAAAATAGTTCAATATTATTAATCTGCAGTTAATAAGAGTGGGTTACAATTCGTTATTATTATAGTTATTTATAGTACACATTGATGTGTAGCCGACACATCAAGCTATAAATTTCCAGTATAAGCTGACCTCTCATTCTATGAAAAGTCTACACAATGTGAGGTCAACTTATACTGGAAATGTATAGCTAGATGTGTAGCCGTGTGTACGTGCAATTATTATTTTATACCACCCTAAATTTACCCAGCTGTAGAACATAGCGTCCGTAGGTGGAAACACATTAGTATTGCCATGTAAAAAGTTACGAAAAAATGCGAGTGCCTACTTTTGTTTGACAGACTCTAGAAACTCGCTGTTACTCCTTGTAGACTTCATAAAGTTAGTAAATCCTTTAGAATGCAAGGTGTACGCTTTTGTAACAAAATCCCAAGTGATGTACAATAATTAACAATAACAAATTCAAAAACGTATTTAAACAAAATCTTGATAAAAAAGCCTATTATAAAATATCGGATTATTTAGATGATAGAGAATCTTGGGATTGAAATTGCTCCAACTCATTCAAAATATACAAATTAGACGTAATTTATTACCTGTATTGTTATGTAATATAAAAGGATCAGTAAAAAAAACCACCAGCCTTGTTTCATGTCTTTCTTTCCTGGCTTGGTTGCCAAGGAACAGGCAGTAAAATTGACGTTTCAAAGTGATCCTTGTCATTTTAATGAATAAAAGATTTTAACTTTGACTTGACTTTAACCCATGACGGTATAAGGGTAGCCTTTAAATAACATCTTTCGACAACTGATGAGCTTAAAGCGTAACTGTAGTGCATCGGAAATGTTTACCGAAGCTCGCGTGGATACGTTCAACGCTATTCAACGTAGGAGGATAGCGTCATGTCCAGAGTTGACACTTGTAATAACGCTATCATTAGAAGTCTGGCAGAAAGGCTTATACATTCTAAAGATGTATAGACGCTGGGTTGACATTGCCACCTAAACTACATCATGTGATACTAGCTGTTGCCCGCGACTTCGTACGCGTTACACTACTAAATGTGTAGGTAACCTAGAAATAAAGCTAAACTCGCTGTTGCAACTTGACTTGACATCCCATTTTTATCACATGGGAACTAATTTATAGGATAAATGGTAGCCCATGTGGTGATTGAATAACACACAAAGAAACATCCAATGGCATTTTGCCCCCCCCCCCCCCTCTTTTTCCCAGCTTACTTTAGAGTAGTTTGGATTAGATTAGTTTAGAAAACACTAAATCTAATAAACTTTCAAACTTACTATTTAAAAAACTTATTAAAAAATACACATAATTATGGATGCTTATGTACAAAATATGACATGATTAATTTGACAGAGAATAATTATAATTAAATACTAAAGATTTGACATAAATAGTGTAATGTAACCTAATAATACCTTTATAAGTGAACCAATATGAAAGCTTTGCAACCTTATTGCATGTCCCTGAGTGAGGTAGAGTACTGAAACGAATTTAAATTATATGTGACATCTTTCTGTATCTATACTATTATTATAAAGAGGAAAGATTTGTTTGTTTGTATTGAATAGGCTCCGAAACTACTAGACCGATTAAAAAAAAATATTTCACTGTTGGGAAGCCACACTATCCCCTGGTGACATAAGCTACTTTTAACCCAACTGCGCAGAAGAAGGATAATGTTTTTATTGAAAAACTACGCGTGCAAAGCTGCGGATTTGTCAGCGAGTAACCTATATTCTGGCAATAAATGTATATGATTACAAAATATTAAGAGCTAGATGCTATGTAAAATTCCATTGGCAACATTCTAGTTACTTAGGTAACCTTATTCAAAAATGGGTGCCAG
This sequence comes from Philereme vetulata, assembly GCA_918857605.2. Lineage (NCBI taxonomy): Eukaryota > Metazoa > Arthropoda > Insecta > Lepidoptera > Geometridae > Philereme > Philereme vetulata. Next base: position 10,068,693 of record OU975446.1, on the reverse strand, counting down.
CTCTTCGATAGCGTATCTTGCGCGCATCCACCACGCGGCTAAAATCGCATTTGCCTACAAATAAAAGGAAGCCAACCCGCGCTTCGTACATTGCGATATGAGATAATGGTTTCCATTGCTACATGTAATACGATAATACTAAAATGAACAACCATTCACATAATCATTCTTGTACACTAGCTCAACAGGGTTCTACGAGTACGTCATGCTCAAACTTTTTAATCCTAGAGAGATATCTTGCGGCCAAACAAATAAGTTTTTTGTTGAAAAATGAACCGCAAGCAGATTCAAATGAGCCCAAACACTAGTAGCCTACTATAATCCATTCAGAAGTTCCGTAGTCTAGCATCTGTCTCTATCGTGAGACCATCTCCATGATACCATATTATTGCATTGTCACCGAAGTTACATATGTATTCCAAATTTCAGCTCAATCGGTTGAAGGGAACAGGTTTAAAATTCAGTTGCAAGATTCCACCCGGACAAACATACATACATTATAAGTTAATAAAATGCTTGTAAAATTGACAAACGCTAACTAGGTAATGTTAGACAACAATGCACATTACTGTGTTATAACATAAAACCTAACAACCTACTGCTATCCAGTGGCAGATGGCAGTAGGTCGTTAGGTTTTTATTCTCTATTCTAATAGTTTGACAAATTATTCCTGTTGGCCCAATCAGTTGGACTATCCTGTCCTACGAAAAGGAAGCTGTTCGAAAAAGGGTTAACCAGCAATTCTGTTTAGGTATGTAGTATTGTGATTAGGTATGCGTACGGGTCCGCACACCCTGGTAAGAAATGATAGTTATATCAGTAAAAACTAGAAATAAATTTTAACTAATATATTGATTAATAATTGATTATACTAATAAACTCGGGGTTTGTCAGCGAGCCATGGAGCGCAGTATCCTAGGAGTCAAATTAACAGACCGCATTAGAAACAGTGAACTGCGCTCCCAAACACAAATTGCGGACGTTAGGCACCAAGTAGGCAAGTTAAAGTGGGACTGGGCGGGCCATCTCCGCCGCATGTCGGAGTTATGGGCAAAATCCACCACCGAGTGGATACCAAAATACAGAAAACGACCACGTGGTAGACTGCGACGCTGATGGAAAGACGAACTCGATTCGTATGTGGAAGACTGGACTACAACCGCGCATGGTAGAGTGGAGTGGAAGGAAAGAAGGCTATAAGGTAGAAATACCTCCCGTTCGCACAAAGCGGTTCTCTTCGACCTTTATTATGCGCGCCGCCAAAGAGTGGAACGACTTGCCAGAGTCTGTGTTCCCAGATAGCTACAACCTGGGTATCTTTAAGTCGCGAGTGAATAGGTTTCTTCTAGGCAAGCGTGTACCATCGTAGACTGCATTATCGCTTACCATCAGGCGAGATCGTGGTCAAACGCAAGCCTATAATATACATAAAAAAAGGGAGGCTTTTGTCCTGCAGTAGGACAGTACAGGCTCCAAATAAAAATAATAATATTGATTAATAAAGTCTTTAATAACAGAAAAAATATACAATTATTTACAACAAAATACAGAAAAAACAGTTGAATCATCTAAAGATCGTTGCAAACGATCTATAGATAGCTCAACTGCTCCAGATCACTACCAGGCGAAAGTGTCCCCAAGACACTGGCTGCATTGCTAGTAATTATTGATAATTAAATGATATGATAATAAGACGCGTGGTTTGATTGATGACCAAACGCGAACTGAGTAGCTGATGATTTTGATGGCTGGCGTAAAGAGCAAGATGGTACAAATTATATGGGCCAGTGTACGTGCTCGTAGAGTATGATTCTTTCCAAAGAATTTTGATATTATCAGCTCAATTTTGCAATATCAGTACACATTTTCTTTTTACTTAGAAAACTTTAAAGACAGATTTCAAACATTATTATAAATACGGGAATTATCACGTACCGTTTTATCGGTGTTTTGACCGACAATGTTTCGGTTCAATTCGTGAACCTTCATCAGGCATGCGAGGCGAGACGTTATTCGGAGCGAATCGCACTCACCCTAGTGAAGGTTCACCGAAACATTGTCGGTGGAAACACCGATAAGACGGTACGTGATAAATCCCGTATTTATAAAAAGGCCTTTTTTCTGTTTAAGAACTGGTTTATAATAAGTACATAGTTTTATTTCTGTATAATTCCTATTGTTATATTGTTTAAAGGATAATTAAAACGAATAGCCTGGCTTGTTTTTGTCTGATTCTTTCCTGTGCTGGTCGCGGAGGAACAGATGGTAAAATTGGCGTTTCAGAGTAATTCCTCGTGATTTTCATGAATATTGAATGGTGCAAGATCTTCACATACGAATATCCAATTACCAAAAATATAATAATTTAAAGCGATTATATTTCGCTATAAATATTATTATTACAATTGGTTTGAAAATGGAATTTCAGTTTACTAAAACGGAAGTAACAAGAAACGTTCTGAAGGAGAAACATGTTTAGTTACAAATACTCTTTTAGATGTAGATGTTCTATTCAAATACAAAAAATTAAGGGTAGTAACAACTCATAAAATATACCTGTTAGTGTCGTGCGAAAGGCACAACGCTCTACTGAAGGTAGCACATCTTCTTCTAAGGCTCGATATGTGTTATTTATAGCTTATAAAGTTTTTTTGTGTACTTTGAAATTTAAACTTTAGTCAAATTTCGATCACATTACGATTTACAGAGACAGTATCTCTCAGGAGATCAGTATCCATCACCTTTCAAACAAAGTACAAGATCTAACTGCGAGAATAGAAAGTCCAGCTAATATTTGGTATAATCTTTCGACTATATAAGTTAACTCTTCCCCAACTCCTTGTCTATCCATTTTCCTATACCCACTTGCGCGTCCGCACCTATCATGATGGCGCTGGCTGTAAAGACAATAGCAGTCGCAACCACACCGCTCCGCGAGAAGGTCAAAATCTAGACTTTCGTACGCGATTCGCTGAAATATACCGCTTACTACCGCTGAATTAAATTGTGTTTTACAAAAGGCATTATCTATAGCCCCTAACTTCATGCGGTGTTGCTAATTACCGCGACTCCTGGTGAATTAGTGAAGTGTGCGCAAAGGAACATTCCAGGCTGCTTCAAAGGATCTCGAAGGTTAGTGGGCGCATACCTTATCCTTATCTTGTTGTCCCGATTTTCCAGGAGTTATATTATGAGCTGTAAAATGCCAATTCAAAGGCGTAAGATCCGCAAACGGCTCCACCAATATTAATCACTTTTTTTTTACAGATAATTATGAATCAAAAAATATGTTTTTGCATGATTGCCATGCATATTTATATAGGACCAATCAATAGGATACTATTGATTAAATAAATAAATATTGCTGGACATTTCACACAGCGCTATCTAGCCCCAAACTATACAGTGTTTGTACTATAGGAACCAGATAACTGATAGAATACTTATATTTTTTATGTAAATACTTATTTTTAATATATGAAAGAAAAATCAGACTCGGAACAAATATCTGTAGATCATGCAAACATTTGTTCCCGGGCGTGAATCGAACCAGCTACCTCCTGCGTCTCAGTCGGCTATTCGCCCATTGCGCCACAGAGGTCGTCGATATATATTGGTCCTATAAATATATAATATTTCGTTCACTTGGTTTTAAGATTATATTAGCTAAGATTAGATTAGTGTATAATGATTTTCTGTTTCTAGCACATCCAAAATTATGGTGGATTGAGCTTCTAGGTAAGTACCTATAGGCGTATGAAACTATTTAAGTAGATATACCTAACCAAGTGTTCGATTATGTCCCTACGATGAATAAATGTAGTAGAATGGAATAGAACATCTTAGAATAGAACATAATAAAATAAAATAGAATGGAATGGAATCGAATAGAAAACGCTTTATGTATACCACACTTAAATTAACGAATCATATTTAACACAGTACTGATACTGGTTGATCATTTAATCACGACATCTTGACTTCGACCGCCCCGCACCGCTTCTGGTGTGCACTGGTGGCACGGCGCGGTGACGGACAAAGCGCGATGCGGACGGAGTATGAGTGGTTTTGTTGCTTCAAATACAAACAAACAAACAAACCTCGGCAACCGCGATCACCACGCCGCATTGAACCGCGTTCAGTGTAATTGATAGATTGGCGAAATGTGATAATTTGAATAAGAATTTTCGTCACATATTTACATCAAAGCTATCAAATGAATGTTGATTATGGCCGATTACATTTAATTATTTAGCTAAAGCTCCTTTCGTAATTATATTATGTGTCGTGGTCATTACTGCTGTGGCCTACTTATTTAATAATATATAAGGAACAAAGGTACTGTAAACCCTAATGGGGTTTTTAGTAGTTTGTTCTCAATTAGATAATAATTATCACTTACATGAGAATCATATATATGTATAAATAAAAATATTGCAGGCCGTAATTGTAGGTAATAAATAGTTTTAATTACGGGTATTAGCTTAAATCAAAAGGTCAATCTAATCTAGAGTTGCCACCTCCAAATTTTGAAATCTAGGAACTGAAGGTAGAAATACCAGGACGTCTTGGTTTAAAAACAGGACACACTATTGTGTTTGGAATCCTCATGAGAACTCGTAGAAGCTTTTATTGGACAAGTAATTTTTTAACAAAAATATAAACAATTTCAGATAACAGCAAAAACCAAACTACTTAACTGATTTTGATGAAACTTTTATTAGACTAACCTGAAAGTATATCCTTTCAAATAAATAAGGAATTGTACCTTCTATCATCAGCTCATCTGCATAAATCAAAGGAACATAAGAAGCGGTCTATAAGAGTCTATAATATTTAAAGAATTATCTACAAACTCCTAATATTCAAGAAGTTATATTTTCCATCATCAGCTCAATCTCTTGAATAGTTTTTTTATATACTACTGACTTTTTAATAATAACAAACATAAAACCGATTTGCGTCCTTATAAAATTTGAGGGTTGCGCTCAATTTTTTTGGGATCCCATCATCAGATCCTGACTTGGTACCAATGGGACCACCAGGAAAGTATACCCTTTTAAACAAAAAAAGAATTTCTCGAATCGGTCTTCGCGTCTTTGACTAATCGGGGATCATACATAAAAAAAACAAGATTCCGACGAATTGAGAACCTCCTCCTTTTCTTGAAGTCTGTTGAAAAGGTATACAAAGCTTTCCACATCGCCTCTTTGTTTTAAAAAGTGTCAACGACCTTCAGATGCGAGACGCGGGCCCAATGACAAAACCATTGGTGACAGTAGTGGCGCCTGGATTACACAGGACCCGTTAAAAACCCAGGACGCTACTTAAAAACTATCCAGGACAGCCCAGGACACCCCAAAAAGCAGGACATGTCCTGAGAAAACAGGACGGTTGTTGGTTACCCTAATCTAATCGGAATGCGAGTTTTAGGCACGTTTTTTTCATACATAATTTTTTATGTAAAAAATCAATTCACGCACAAGCTCGAGTAGGTTTTGCGTGAATTGCGTTGAACTGAGCAAGTTGCCTCCTATTTCAATGCTTCAGACCGGAACAACTAACTTCTTAATGTCGTACATGGTACGCGCTACTTCGTAACATGCTAAAATACAGTCTGATCATTATCCTAACGCACTAAAAGAAGTTTCACTTCAAAGTAATATTAGAAAAAAAAAATATGAAATTCTCGACAAAGCTTACATATTTGAACTATTTGGGGTCGAGACCCTGGGTCCATGGGGTACCGGGGTCCATCGCTTTTCAAAATTTTTCCGGGCGGACGATCAAAACTACGTGTGATTCAGTGGGGCAATGCAGCCAGTGTCTAGTGCAGCAGTCAGTTGAGCTATCTATAGATCGTTTGCAACGGTCTTTAGGTGATTCAACTGTTTCTTCTGTATTTTAGTCACAGCCAGTGTCTAGTGCAGCAGTCAGCTGAGCAGATCGTTTGCAACCGTCTATAGGTGATTCTACTGTTTCATCGGTATTTTAGCCATGTAAATTATTGTATACTAACTGAACAACCCGCAGCTTTGCACGCGTAGTTTTTCAAAAAAAACATTACCCTCCTTCTGTGCAGTTGGGTAAAAAGTAACCTATGTCACCCGGGGATAGTGTAGCTTCCTAACAGTGAAAGATTTTTGTAAATCGGTTCAGTATTCAATACAAACAAACAAACGAATCTTTCCTCTTTGTAATATTAGTATAGATTATTTCTGTTATTAAAGGCAATTTGCCCCTTATTACTATTTAGATCATGGATTTGAATTTAAAATGCAGTGAAAAAAATATCTTACCTGTAATAAGTGCTGAAATCAAAATATGCAATGGAAACGGACCCTGGCTCCCGCGCCCCGAGGATGCTTATGATGCGGTGTTGCAGTTTATTTAATTTCCTCAAAGGCATTACGTGGAAAAAGCGTGCTTTCAAGTGCACAGCCACTCTAGACACGCAGCCTCACGTCGGGAATACAAGTTTCGGGAATGAAAGTTTCCAGACTTTTTCTTTGCGTTGTTAGCCGTGGTGCAGAATGCATGAATGTTATGTAAATAAAGCAAGACTGGTCAAGTACGAGCGGGTCTCGCGCACCTAGGGTTCCGTACCTACCTGTGTTTCTGTTAATTGAGCAGTGACAATTACACAAACACTCACAGCGCATTTAGTTGTGTGACTCAGAAACCAAGTTAACTTTTACGTAGATTTCTTAAAAACTGTGATTGAGACTCTGTTTTATTTTTCCTGTAATCTTTGCACTTAGCAAACTTCGAAGATAAGAGATAACGATACTTTACAAGCCTTTTAAGGTTTCGTAGCCAAATGGCAAAACACGGAACCCTCATGGATTCGTCATGTTTGTCTGTCTGTCCGTCCGTATGTCACAGCCACTTTTTCCGAAACTATAAGAACTATACTGTTGAAACTTGGTAAGTAGATGTATTCTGTGACCTGCATTAAGATTTTCACACAAAAATAAAAAAAAACAATAAATTTTAGGGGTTCCCCATACTGAAACTCAACATTTTTTTTTCATCATTCCCATACGTGAGGGGTATCTATGGATATGTCTTCAAAAATTATATCTAAATGGTTTCTAATATCAATTTTTTTCTAAATCGAATAGTTTGCGCGAGAGACACTTCCAAAGTGGTAAAATGTGTGTCGTCGTCTCCTGTAACTTCTAAAATAAGAAAATGATAAAACTAAAACAAAATGTATGATGTACATTACTATGCAAACTTCCACCGAAAATTGATTTGAACGAGATCTAAAAAGTATTTTTTTTTAATACGTCATAAATCCTAAACCGCAATTTACCCTTCATTCATCAACTCAAATTAAAAAAGTTACAACGAACTACAAGAACTTTTATATTATGTTACTTGCTGCTACGGAACCTTTCATGGGCGAGTCCGACTCACACTTGGCCGCGTTTTTATTAACTTGCAATGTACGTATGTTTGTCCGGGTGGAATCTTGCAACTGCATTTTAAACCCGTTCTCCTCAACCGATTGAGCTGAAATTTGGAATACATATGTAACTTCGGTGACAATGCAATACTATGGTACCATGGAGGTGGTCTCACGATGGAGACGGATGCTAGACAACGGAACTTCTGAATAGATTATAGTAGGCTACTAGTGTTTGGGCTCATTTGAATCTGCTTGCGGTTCCAATTATGATTTTTATAAAAGCTTGTTTAATAAGTATTTTTTTAACAAAAAACTTATTTAAATCTAACTCCAAAACTATAAAACATAAAATTGGTCTTGCAATGTGTATGCTAAGCTTTTTTATAGGATTCTACATTTATATACCTAGTCAGGTCATAAATTCTGTCACATGTTTAATATAAAATAATTGAAACAAGTTTATTCATTATGTAACCATTTATATACCAAAATGAACTTAACAAAACATAGATTCTTATGACACTAAAGTTTATTCAAAATGACCTCCATGATTTTGAATACAGGCCTTCAATCTGCGCGGCCAGTCGTCTATCGCAGCACGAACGAGGTCCATGTCAATATCGGCGGCTGCCTTAATCAAGGATGTCTTGAGTGACTCCAAATTGGGATGAGGCTTTGAGCACGCCTTTTCCTCCAAGTATTGCCATATCTTGTAATCGAACGGATTCAAATCTGGACTGGAGGAGGGCCAGTCTTCGTGCCGGATGAAGTCGATTTCACGCGCCGCCAGCCCGTCTTGTGTGCTCTTCGCTCTATGAGCTGGTGCCGAATCTTGTTGGAATACCCAGTGCCTGTTATTGAACATGGTATGAGAAACAGGTTCCACAAGGTTCGTCAGGACTGTATTTTGATACACAACTGCATTCGTTTTTACACCTTTCTCACAAAAATGTACCTCTGTTAAGCCCCAATAAGAAACTCCCAACCATACCATGAGAGAGGATGGAAAATGACCTCGTTGGACACGCGGAATACGGTTGCTCGCTTCTTCACTACTGTGTGCGTACACCTTATCATTTTGTTTGTTGTAGCTCTCTTCTACGGTAAAAATTTTTTCGTCCGAAAAAAGAATTTCCCGATATTTTTTTCCCGCGTACCGCTTCAACAAAGCGCGGCATCTCTTCAGTCTCAGGTCCATTAGACGAGCATTCAAACGATGTCCTGTTATTCTTCGATATGCCCGAAGCCCTAAGTCTTCATTTAACACCCTTTTCACCGTGGTTCTGCTTAACCCCATCTGAAGGGCCAACAGTTTCTGCTTACGTTTGAGATTTCTTTGAATTCGCGCCTTCACAGCTTTTATCACTGCTGGAGTCCTAACAGACCGAGGGCGACCACTTCTTGATCTGTCATCTACACTAGAGTCTTCATTGTATCGTTTGATGGTGCGATAAATGAATCTTTTGGTTATATTCAAATTTTTCAGTATGTCAAAAATTAGAAATGGCGCGTAACCGCAACGATGCAACGCAATAACTGCAACACGGTCTTCTTTAAGCGTCCACTCCATATTTAAAAATGAGTAAAATTCTAAAAAGTATACATTTTTATTTTCATGAACAATTCGAAATTCGAATTCTATAAACTTTTTTGTGGCCAGCATTCTAAAAGAAAAGTTTTTACTGTGTGACAATACTTATGACCTGACTAGGTATGTATATATAATAGAGATCTGCGTGTACAATAGCTTGTAAATCAATTATAAAATAAAGATCATATACATTCTGCCTCATCTAGGCGTGCGAAATTCTGCGATAAAAAAATATATAAAACACTAACTTCTGCCAGCGGCTTCGCACGCGTTATTTGTCAATAAAAAGTAGCCTACGTTCGAATTCAGGTCATAATCTATTAGCAAACCAAATTTCATCAAAATCGGTTAAGCCATTAGCCGTCATTCAGTAACAAACACACAAATAATCCGTGGGAAACATGTAGGGATCATTTTTAGAGCCTACAAATTTTGACTCTTCCTAGCCTCTACATATTGGTGGTTCTTATGGATGTTGTCCGGCATCCTTTTAAGTATGATACACCGGAACAAAAAGGGCTAAGATTGAACCTAAGAAGGAAAGATCTTTATGCTCCACTAAGTCCAAAATTAAATGATGCGATGCACGGCTGTCAGTATCAAGCAGTTAAATTATGCAATTCTCTACCCATTGCCAAGAAAATTATTGGTAAGTGGTCCAATTATTACCTATATATTTAATTATTTATAATTATTATTTCTTTCATTTGTAAATATACTCTGTGCACCGCTGCCCATTACTGCTTCGCTCTCTACTTTCCAAAGGTTGCCTGGAAGAAATCGTTTTCAGCGATAAAGCCGCCCATTGTACTATATTTAACATTAATTAGTTTTTTTAAGTATTCATGGTGTACACTAAAGAAAAATTATATTCTATTCTATATAAGACTAGGCTAAAAAACTTTTGCTGGAGGGTGTTTTTCTTCAGTGTATGATTTCAAGTTTCAATGCAATTTAAAATGATTTTATTATTTTATTAATTTATGACATCTCTCTGACTTTTTAATATAAGTGGCAGAGCTTTTGTGAACGGGCTCGAGGAAGTGGGCACCACCGCCTTACCTCTATCTGCCGCCAAATAGCAGTACTTGTGCTGCTGTGTTCCGGTTAGATGGTAATAGTATGTTCCTGTAATTACTGGCACATAGGCATACCAGCTAAGTCCTATGTAAGCAGTGTGGCAACGTATCCACATAGAGAATAAGACAACATATTAGCTTGTTTTGAATTCTATGTGTATATCCATGGGCTGCAGTAGCCATTTAACATCTGGTGGCCTGCTTGCTCGTTTGCCATATAAGTTACATATAAAAAAAGTGTTGTTTTTGTTATGTATTTTAAATTGTGTTAGTTTAATTGATTGTCTTTGTATGTAATGTTTATGATTATTGTGATTATTTAATGTATAGTTACAAAAATACAATTGATTAATTGTTTTATGAACATATGAAATGAAATAATCAAACATCCAAACCTTCACATTTATAATATTAGTGTGTCAAATTGTCTAATATAAAATTGAATATCCTACATACATACTTGAAGAGAAGAATTATTTAAACACACATAATGCCACTAGGTCGAAGTAGCCCAAGACAGAGACAAATGGCTATCTTTGGAGGAGGCCTTCACCTCTTGTGGGGTTGTTACAGAATAAAATAAAATATTGTGTACTTAATATAATTAAGCAACGTTGCACTAAAAAAACAATAATTAATTGTTACTGACTGTATTGAATACCTCAAAGTAATATTTTAATCTTTTAAAAATAAGTACCTATGAATTGTAAAACTGTATTAGTTGTATATGAGAAATAAAAGGCTTTTTTATATTTATTTTATTTATTTAATGCCACTAGGGTCACCCATCTTAAAAGTTCTAGTTCGTTGTTTAATTACCAAGCATACCTACACTACGGAGAAGTGATACATTTACTTATTCGACTTTCTTGTCGCAAGTAATGTTTAAAAAAATATATCAATGAACAAACCCTTTTCCCAAAATCCTGTCACATTCCAACGTGAATTTGTTAAACTCACTCAAAAGAGACATAGAATTCGTCTCACAATCGAATCCTGCACTCCAGGGTATCACTCGAAGTGCGAATTTCTTATACAATTTGTCACTTAAATATCGCTCAAAAGAAACTCGGAAACTAGATTGGAGTAGATTTACTTGGAGGTATATGTTAAAGGAGAGGTATTGAAGTTTACGGGAACGTTAGAAGTGTTTTTAAAAATAAAACATTTATATTTTGATAAAAGATTTTAATTAAAATATTATTACAGTGAAACGTCTAAGACTAATTTCATTCTCGAGACGAATGATTTATTTAGTATTACAATTATAAAGCCCAGAGGCACATGACACGTGGGTGGTCGCTGATAAGCCGCCAGCCAGACATCTGAGAATGCAGAGTTTGCGTCTTTATGCGTTCAATGTAGTTATGCGTATCTCAGCTGGTTGCATAACTCCTCCCTCCTCAAGAGCGAAATTATCGGGTCTCGCGGAAGCTCTGATCCGATCATTTCGCTTAAACATAAAACAATAAACAATAAAACCAATAATAAAAATGCTTAAGATTAAGTACAACAATAGAGTGCCTAAACTAACACTGTTTACTCTGACGCCACTGATATCTTTTTCACTTTCACGGAACACACTTTCTTTTAACTTTAGAAGACGTGAAAATTGTTTGATTTCCTCCAAATCAATGTTCTTGATGTTAACAGTAGGCAATGAAGTATAGTTCATCATTTTTAACTTTGGAAACGTAATAATTGGAGTGATCTTATACTGTAGACGTTCTGTAAACGTTCTGCGATAATTTAGTTTAATCTCGTCCAGAACAACCTCGCAGTCTTCATTTGTTGTTATAATATATGTACCATAGAGCGACTCTCTTGTGTTATCATGATTACATTTTTCCACCAATACTGTTGGTTTACGTGTAATAACAATCCAGCTATCCAAACTGATTCTCTGAACCTTGGTGTCTTCGATGTCAACTGCGTATGGTATACATGAGGTAAGATGTGTCTGGAACTCCAGAAGCTGTTCTGCACACGTCAGTGTTGTAAACTGGACCACGTTATTCTCGCTGCATAAGAAGTTGTTATCAGCAGAAATTTTCTCGCATGGCCTCGAGACCGGCAGGTATTTCGAATCTTTCATCAAAAGGTAAGGGAATTCGGGAAAAACTACAATTGTCTTGTTTATAAAATCCTTATAAATCGGTAATGAATAAATTTAGAAATAATTGTAGATATTTTTATCTATTAATGGAACTTCCATTATGAACGTTAACTGGTTTTCCTTTACATAAGCTTTTACAGTGAGTTAAAATTTGGAAGAATTTTCAAATTAACAAATTTATTATAATTATTTTAACAAATTATTCTCATTAACTTCATAAACTAAACTATTTACTTGCTCTATGGATGAACACTTGAAGTAATTCTATAGGATTTACGATAGACTGATGTAGTACAGACACTTTACTAAATGCCAAAGCTGTCTCTATTTCATTAACCGTTGCATACATAATCCTCAACATTCTCATAAACGTATCAAACATGCTTAGGGTGTACATCAAAAAGAGACTGGCGTTTTCTTTAAAGTCTTTATATTTAGTAATTCTTCAATTCTTTTCAATCCTTTTTCCAATATTAACGTATTTTCTTGTAAGGTTTCTGTACTATTCACAAAGTTATCCAACATTCTGGTGATCAAGGTTATCTTTTTATCAATTGCGTTTTCTTTAGAGCCAATTCGCGAATTAAGAGTGTCATATCGAATAGCGTCATTGTTATCTAAATTTCCAGAGACAGTCTTAATTAATGATCCGAGGGGATTAACTAAGCCTCTCTTATATCCGTGTAATGGAACCAACTGCCGAAATTTCACTACAGTTATGTTATGCATGTACTCTACTTGAGTCTTAATAACTAAAAACTGATGGGCATATGGTGCATGATCACCTACTAACCTGATAAATTAATTAACGTTTAATATATGATAATCTATATCGCTATAAATACCGCTTTAATCTAAAATCTAAAATCTTAACTTTTAACCACTTATCTTCCTCCTTAAACGCTTGTCCTTCTATAACGGGTAATATCCTGGGATTGTTTTCAACCCTTTGAAGATAAAGGCCCTGGTTTTGGGGAAGAAGGGTCAGTACGACCAAGCTCCAACTGTGAAGGACGTTTTATATTTTTAATCGCTACTTTTGTCTTGTTCTTACCTATTTGCACTGAAACTACATTACGTTCTACTTTTCCTGTCACTTTAACTTTCCTATACTTTAGTTTTTTCTTACTCTTTCTAGTGTTGATATCCTTTGCAAACACAGTATCGCCTGGTTTTAACTCTACAGTCTCTCCTACTCTCTTTTCGCTCGTCTGTTGTTTTTTATCCAAAAGGTACTGATAGAGGTATTTTGTCTGTTTAGCGTGGTTATTCAACAATTTTTGCATGTAAACTTTTTCAAATTTACCGTCAAATAACTTATTAGAATCCGTGTGCCCAAAGTAATTTTGGAGTACCTAAGGCTTTATAATTGTAATACTAAATAATTCGTCTCGAGAATGAAATTAGTCTTAGACGTTTCACTGTAATAATATTTTAATTAAAATCTTTTATCCAAATATAAAAGTTTAGTTTGTAAAAACACTTCTAATGTTCCCGTAAACTTCAATATCTACAGAAATTTTATCAATAATTTAATATTTTGTTTATCTAAGTGCCTCATATACAACCTGTTTTGTTATTCCTATATTCTTTATTGTACACAAATAGATTTACAGATAAAAATAGCTTACAAAATGGACATGTACAAAGGCGAGCTTAACCCTAATAAGAGTTTTCTTCCAGCAAACCTTTGAAGATAGAGATATTAGATTATAGTGGTGGGTACGTGCACAGAGAATGACATTGGAGAATTGACAATGACATTGTTATGTATGACATTAATGTAAAACGCACATCAGGAATCACATTAACTATTTTTACGACGTCCGTGGCGCAGTGGGCGAATAGCCGGCTGAGACGCAGGAGGTAGCGGGTTCGATTCCCGCTGCGGAACAAATGTTTGCATGATCTACAGATATTTGTTCCGGGTCTGGATGTTTTTCTATATATTATATGTATGCATTTACAAAAAAAAGTATATAAGTATTCTATCAGTTATCCGGTTCCCATAATACAAGCTCTGCTTAGTTTGGGGCTAGATAGCGCTGTGTGAAATGTCCAGCAATATTTATTTATTTGTTTTAGAGGTGGGTTTAATACTGGTAGCTTGGATATTTGTCCAGTAATCGATACATTTCCAAGAAACAGTTTTTAACGTAAATCGGCGTCGCCTTTGTGTCAGTTTAACAAGTACCTACTTACATGATGTTGCTGTTTCATTCATATTTCAGAATTTGAAATAAACCACATTATAAATACGGGATTTATCACGTACCGTCTAATCGGTGTTTCGACCGACAATGTTTTGGTTCAATTCGTGAATCTTCATGAGGGTGAGTGCGATCCGCTCCGAATAACGTCTCACCTCGCACTGCGCGCCGCTGCCCTCTACGTGCAAGTAGACGGGGCTGGGTGGTGGGGATTGGGTCAACGAAGGCCCAGCGTGTTGATCGGCTGTGTCATCATCATAATCATCACTGCTGCTCTCTTCGGTAGTTCTTAGTACATGTAAACACACAACACTAACAATGTCTCTACCAGGTTTACTCACTCTTCTGTCACTTGCATCATGAAGACATGGCTTCCAGGCTTGTGGTTGTGTGTTTGCCTGTACCAAGAACTACTGAAGAGAGCAGCAGTGATGATAATGATGATGACACAGCCCATCAACACGCTGGGCCTTCGTTGACCCAATCCCCAGCACCCCGACCGTCCACTCGCGCGTAGAGGGCAGCGGCGCGCAGTGCGAGGTGAGACGTTATTCGGAGCGGATCGCACTCACCCTGATGAAGGTTCACGAATTGAACCGAAACATTGTGGGTCGAAATACCGATAAGAAGGTACGTGATAAATCCCATATTTATAATAACGATTGAAATCAATCACGAAAGTGTTCTAAGCAAAATGGAAATAAACCTATTTTATAAGAATTCTAGCAGTACTAGCTAACCCTACCCGTGTCGTACATAACTAAATACGTAGTATTATAGCGCATTGCTGGCAGAACTGACGGCATTTAGGCGGAGAGGTTCCAGAATGGAGACCACGCACTGGAAAACGCAGGACCCCCACTAGATGGAAGCTGATAAAGGCTGGGAGCCGTTGGGTGCAAGCCGCACAAGATCCGTCGCTCTGAAACTCTATGGGGGAGGCCTATGTTCAGCAGTGGAAGTCCTAAGGCTGATATGAATTGCCTATCATACCTAACATAACCTTACAGTTAAATAAGTCATCTCTTATGGCTGAAAAGATCCGTGATTTTATGGATCGAGCGAAACGAGATCTCTAAATCAACTTGGGCAAATCGGCGTCGTATGTATGTATGTTTGTTTGTCCGAGGATAACTTTCGAAGCATTGTTCCGATCATCGTGAAATTTGGTATCTATGTAGATAGTGATGACACAATTTTGGTGTGACTAAATGTGCTAAGAATGTTTGAGGGGTTGTTGAGAGATTGGAGTTCAAGAGGGGTAAAAAAAAAAAACTATAAGGTCAAATGGGACATCAAATAAAAGGTCTATACCTAGTCAGGTCATAAATTCTGTCACATGTTTAAAATAAAATAATTGAAACAAGTTTATTCATTATGTAACCATTTATATACCAAAATGAACTTAACAAAACATAGATTTTTATGATACAAAAGTTTATTCAAAATGACCACCGTGATTTTGAATACAGGCCTTCAATCTGCGCGGCCAGTCGTCTATCGCAGCACGAACAAGGTCCATGTCAATATCGGCAGCTGCCTTAATCAAGGATGTCTTGAGTGACTCCAAATTGGGATGAGGCTTTGAGCACGCCTTTTCCTCCAAGTGTTGCCATATCTTGTAATCTAACGGATTCAAATCTGGACTGGAGGAGGACCAGTCTTCGTGCCGGATGAAGTCGATTTCACGCGCCGCCAGCCAGTCTTGTGTGCTCTTCGCTCTATGAGCTGGCGCCGAATCTTGTTGGAATACCCAGTGCCTCTTATTGAACATGGTATGAGAAACAGGTTCCACAAGGTTCGTCAGGACTGTATTTTGATACACAACTGCATTCGTTTTTACACCTTTCTCACAAAAATGTACCTCTGTTAAGCCCCAATAAGAAACTCCCAACCATACCATGAGCGAGGATGGAAAATGACCTCGTTGGACACGCGGAATACGGTTGCTCGCTTCTTCACTACTGTGTGCGTACACCTTATCATTTTGTTTGTTGTAGCTCTCTTCTACGGTAAAAATTTTTTCATCCGAAAAAAGAATTTCCCGATATTTTTTTCCCGCGTACCGCTTCAACAAAGCAGGGCATCTCTTCAGTCTCAGGTCCATTAGACGAGCATTCAAACGATGTCCTGTTTTTCTTCGATATGCCCGAAGCCCTAAGTCTTCATTTAACACCCTTTTCACCGTGGTTCTGCTTAACCCCATCTGAAGGGCCAACAGTTTCTGCTTACGTTTGGGATTTCTTTGAATACGCGCCTTCACAGCTTTTATCACTGCTGGAGTCCTAACAGACCGAGGGCGACCACTTCTTGACCTGTCATCTACACTAGAGTCTTCATTGTATCGTTTGATGGTGCGATAAACGAATCTTTTGGTTATATTAAAATTTTTCAGTATGTCAAAAATTTGAATTGGCGCGTAACCGCAACGATGCAACGCAATAAATGCAACACGGTCTTCTTTAAGCGTCCACTCCATATTTAAAAATGAGTAAAATTCTAAAATGTATACATTTTTATTTTCATGAACAATTCGAAATTCGAATTCTATAAACTTTTTTGTGGCCAGCATTCTAAAAGAAAAGTTTTTACTGTGACAATACTTATGACCTGACTAGGTATTAGTACATTTAGACTCCGTTTTTATTTTCAGTAAAGTCTTTATAGTTTTTGAGTTTTTAGCTTTAATAAAAACTAAATTTTGACATAATTCACAGGGTACACCAGTGACCTCACAGTGCTGTAATTTTGTATGCGTGTAGCTTAAGTGACACAAATATAGGCAGTAGTCTGAAATTCAGAATAACTGGCACTTGTACCACAAAAAAGAGGAACCGTTACCTGTAATTTGTAGGCCAAGTTATCTGATTACGCATTTCGTAGCGCCGTTTTGATAGTAAAAGATTACAAATAATATTTTTTTGTTTTAATCGGAAACTCGCGAGATCTCAGTTCGGGGCGAACCACTAGTTTATTTTTAAGTTAATAAAATAGTGGACGTAGAAGCCTCTGCCAGAGGTTTTTAAATCCTAGTTTTATGTTTTTATTTAATTATTGTATCACCAACTTAATGTTAATAATAATCACAAAGGAGTGGCAAATAAGAATTAAACTAGAATTCATTTGTTGTCAAACTTAAATGAATTAATTATCGTAAAACTAAATTAAGAACCAAAGAAAATCAAATGCTTTTTAACCAACGTCAAAAAAGGAGGAGGTTCTCAATTCGACTGTATTTTTTTATGTTTGTTACCTCAGAACTTTCAACTGGATGAACCGATTTTGATGATTCATTTTTTATTTGAAAGCTGGTGCTTCCCGCGTGGTTCCATTTCCATTTAGTCCAGTTCTGACAATGGCATCCATGAGAAAACCATATAAATATTAATTTTGTTTAATTTTTATGTTATGTTTGTTGGCTCAGAACTCCGTTGTATATCAACCGATTTAGAATATTAGTATTTTTGTTTGAAAGGATATACTTTTAGATTGATTCTATGGAAATTTTAACAAAATTGGTAGAGTAGTTTGGTTTTTATCTGAAGTCGGCTATATTTTTGTTAAAAAGTTACTTGTATTCATTAAAATTCCCGTTAGGCTACGAATTTGCACGCTTTAAAAGAAATATTAAGAGGTTTTTACAGGGTAGGGAATGTATCGACAATACCCCGGGTGTTGCCGGTGTCAATAGGCGTCGGTGACCGCTTACCATCAGGTGGGTCGTAAGCCTGTTTCCCCACTAATAATATAAAAAAAATCACAAGGATCACTTTGAATAGTCAATTTTACTGCCTGTTCGTTCGCGACAAAGCCAGGAAAGAAAGGCAAGAAACAAGTCTGGTTATTCTTTTAATGATGCTTTTAGAATACATAACAATTAAGAAAATAAATTACGTATAAATTGTAAAATTTTTCACCGAGTTGTGCAATTTAAATCTCAAGCTTCTCTATCTTAATAATCCGATATGTGGGTTTTTTATAAAGTCAGACTACAAAGAAGTTTTAATTTTATACCCCCCTTCGGTGTTATTTTAAAAGTGGTAAGGCCTGGGAACCTACATACAATTGAAATCTGTAAATAATATTGAGATAGAAATTCAGATTTGAATAATGTTGGTGTCAATCCGGATATCTGCGCACTAAACCATCCACACCTCTGCCTCGATGGCGGAAATGGAAACATACTGGACTACTTTAGAACTAACTTCTCCATGCGGCTTCGACCGCATGGTAAATTAAAACCAATCCAATCATTAATATGCTCTCTTGTAGTAGTTTGTTGTGAAAGAGCTCGCCTGGGGGAGTAATAACGCCATGCCTATTTTTGCCACCAATTTATTTATTAAATTATATAATAACAAAAACAATAAAAACTTAACAAACAACCATCATCATCATCCACAGACCGACTTTACCCACTGCTGGGTATAGACCTCCCCAACTTTGTACCATCCGCCACGATCCTGCGCTGGATGCCATCCTAACGAACAACCACTCATGATAAAATAATCAAATTAATAATAATAAAAAATCAATTTTGTAGTTGTGGTTCGCGCCGAACTGAGATCTCGCAAGTCTCCGATTAAAACATAAAAATATTATTTGTAATCTTTGACTATCAAAATAGTGTCACAAAACAATGAACCAAATTACTTGACCTACAGTTTCATTCAAATTACAGGTAACGGGAGTTCATGTATTTTTGAACTTTCTTGGGGTACTAATTACAGTTAATATGGATTTCAGACTTTTGGCTATATTTTTGTCACTTATGCTACACGCATACCAAATTACAGCACTGGTGGTCACTGATCACTGGTGTATCCTGCGAATTTTGTCAAAGTTCAGCTTTTATTATGGCTATTGTCTCAAAAACTATAAGAACTTTAGAAAATTTTAAATGGAGCCTAAATTTAGCAATGAAGACCTGCTATTTGACATCCCACTTGACAATAGTCTCATTTTCATTTTTTTTACCCCTCTTGAACCCCAATATCTCAACAACCCCAGAATATTTTTGAGCTCATTTAGTCACACTAAAATTTTGCCATCACTACTTACCTATGTTTCAAATTTCACGATGGTCGGGTCAACGCTACGAAAGTTATCTTCGGAGAAACAAACATACATACATACATTCATACAACCTAAATAAGATTGATCTAAAAAATCAAGCAGCATGGCTGTGTTTAGGTTTGAAGGGTTTGCCGATGAAATTACAGTCTCGCGAGGCTTTACCTCTGTGTGCCTCACAACATTTTTAACTCATTGAGTCGCACGAAAATTGTGCCATAACTACCTATATACCAAATTTCACGATTATAGGATCAACGCTTTGAAAGTTATCGTCAGACAAACAAATATACATATATACATACAACGCCGATTTGCCCAAGTTGACTTAGAGATCTCGCTACGCTCGGTCAATTATTGAGAAACAGTTTGAACATTAGCGATATTCACCAGAGATATTTAAAAATATTCACGTACACCAAATCAAATACGAAAACAATAAGCAATTTGCCGCTACTGTTTGTAGGCTATGAATAGTTCTATAATTCTACCGTAGGTATATTTTCAAATTGCTCTTGTCTAAATTTAAGCTTATATAAATTTTGCATGCAGATGTGTTTAGTAAAATAGGTAGGCAAGTATGTGAAACCGTAGAGTTGTATGAGAACATATTACGTACACTAGCCTTGTGTACGTAATATGTTCTCATACAACTATAAATTTCAAGCTATAAATTTCCAGTATAAGCTGACCTCTCATTCTACAAAAACCCTATACAATGCGAGGTCAGCTTATACTGGAAATGTATAGCTTGATGTGTAGCCGTGTGTACAAATAACTAGCGAATAGGCGATTTTGAATTTTCAGGGTTTTACAAAAAAAATTAAACACTGTTCATAGCGTGTTTAAAATATTCAATAAAACGAGTGGTGTGATTCAAACACGCGTTAATCAATTATTTTACTTGTAACAAGGTTATTCTTTATTGCATGTTTATTATCTACTAGCTTCCGCTCGCGGCTTCGCACGCGTGGTTTCCCAATAAAAAGTAGCCTATGTGTTAATCCAGGTTATAATCTACGTACATACCAAATTTCGTCGAAATCAGTGCAACCGTTACGACATGATTGAGTAACAAACAAACAAATGAATAAACAAACATCCCAACTTTCGCATCTATCTAATATTAGTGTGATAAAATAACAAAAAAACCGGCCAAGTTCAAGTCAGACTCGCATACGAAGGGTTCCGTACCATTATCTATAATTATTAAGACCGAAAAAAAATTTGAATAAATCACGTTTGTTGTATGGGATGTTAATTTAATTTTAATTTAATTTTTTTAAATTGATTAATATAACTAAATATTCTGTGAATATTTCAAGCATCTACTTGTTGCAATTATCAATATGGAGCAAAAACGAACAAAAAAAAATTACGTTTGTTGTATGGGAGCCCCCCTTAAATATTTATTTTATTCTATTTTTAGTGTTTGCTATTATAGTGGCAACATAAATACATCATCTGTGTAAATTTTAACTGTCTAACTATCACGGTTCATGAGATACAGCCTGGTGACCGACGGACAGACAGATAGCGGAGTCTTAGTAATTAGATCCCGTTTTACCCTTTGGGTACGGAACCCAAAAATGTACATACAACGCGGTCACATTAACTCGACGCATCGCTGGAATGCGGGTCCCCGCCCGCTTACCCCCGCATTCCCTTTACTCGCCCGGCAATTGTCAGCACGGGCAGCATCTTTGTTACCGATACACGCGTCGATAATTTGGCTAATTTTCTTGCTAAATTTGGCTTGTTTTCTGTATTTGTTATATAGTTTTGGTTGTGATTATTATTTTATTACTGTTGATTGTTGAATATTAACTGTTGAACTGTGTTCAAACCAGAATAACATGGGGAAAGTTATACACAGTGAAGGGCGAAATCTCGTGTTAAAAGTGCTACAGTTCTTCGAGAATGAGAAGAAAAATAAACGTTTTTCCATACCGTTGGATCAGGTTGAAAAACGTACCTGTGCCGCAACTGGAATATAAAGAAGTACTCTTACTCGGATTCTTTCTTAAAATAAATAAATATTTTTTATTCATTTAACACACTCAATTTTTAAGCAATTTTTACTCGATCTTAATAAACAGGTAGAAACTTATCTTTTATAGATGGTTCGGAACCTTTCGTACGGGAGTCCGAGTCGCACTTGGCCGGTTTTTTTTCTACACCGTACTTAAGCGCCAAAATGACGTCACATGGTCAAGCGTCTAGTTAATTTGACCGCGTTGTAAACAGAGATTAGATATGCAATTACATTTTTTGCCAGTTATCCATAATATAATAAAAATAGAATAGAAAACGCTTCATTGTATACCACACTTAAATTACCAAATCATAATTAAACACACTGGATACGCGAAAAAATACAATTGGCGGTCTTATCGATAAAAGCGATATATACCAGACAAACTTTGGATGGACTGGATTTTACGGTAAGATGTCATTTACAAAATGAAGACAATACACTTGCTCGCTAGTTTTAAGAGCTGTGTATCGCCAAAGTCACAGACAATCGGTCAGATGCATAGCCATCGTAATCTGCTGTACCAAGACACCTTTGTTCCCCGCTGCACCGCTACGCCGATTCATCGCTACACAATGGCCGCTATGCATCAAGCCGATAGCTGCGGCCTAATCCATGATGCTTAGATGCCCAGGGTGCGTGTATACTAGGCAACTATTCAAATATCTTGTGATAACTACAAATAATTTAATAGTTTTAAGCTGGTGTACACTTCGCCGATTCATCGCTAAGCAATGGCTACTGTGCATCAAGCCGATAGCCGCGAGCTAATACATGATGCTTAGACGCCCAGGGTGCGTATATACTAGGCAACTATTCAAATATCTTGTGATAACTACAAATAATTTCATAGTTTTAAGCTGGTGTACACTATGCCGATTCATCGCTAAGCAATGGCCACTGTGCATCAAGCCGATAGCTGCGAGCTAATACATGATGCTTAGATGCCCAGGGAGGGTATATAATAGGCAACTATTCAAATATCTTGTGATAACTACAAATAATTTCATAGTTTTAAGCTGGTGTACACTACGCCGATTCATCGCTAAGCAATGGCCACTGTGCATCAAACCGATAGCTGCGAGCTAATACATGATACTTAGACGCCCAGGGTGCGTGTATACTAGGAAACTATTCAAATATCTTGTGATAACTATAAATAATTTAATAGTTTTAAGCTGGTGTACACTACGCCGATTCATCGCTAAGCAATGGCCACTGTGCATCAAACCGATAGCTGCGAGCTAATACATGATGCTTAGATGCCCAGGGAGCGTGTATACTAGGCAACTATTAAAATATCTTGTGTAAACTACAAATAATTTAATAGTTTTAAGCTGGTGTACACTTCGCCGATTCATCGCTAAGCAATGGCTACTGTGCATCAAGCCGATAGCCGCGAGCTAATGCATGATGCTTAGACGCTCAGGGTGCGTGTATACTAAACAACTATTCAAATATCTTGTGATAACTATAAATAATTTAATAGTTTTAAGCTGGTGTACACTACGCCGATTCATCGCTAAGCAATGGCTACTGTGCATCGAACCGATAGCTGCGAGCTAATACATGATACTTAGACGCCCAGGGTGCGTGTATACTAGGCAACTATTTAAATATCTTGTGATAACTACAAATAATTTCATAGTTTTAAGCTGGTGTACACTATGCCGATTTATCGCTAAGCAATGGCTACTGTGCATCGAGCCAATAGCTGCGAGCTAATACATGATGCTTAGACGCCCAGAGTGCGTGTATACTAGGCAACTATTAAAATATCTTGTGTAAACTACAAATAACTTAATAGTTTTAAGCTGGTGTACACTTCGCCGATTCATCGCTAAGCAATGGCTACTGTGCATCAAGCCGATAGCTGCGAGCTAATACATGATACTTAGACGCCCAGGGTGCGTGTATACTAGGCAACTATTCAAATATCTTGTGATAACTACAAATAATTTCATAGTTTTAAGCTGGTGTACACTATGCCGATTCATCGCTAAGCAATGGCTACTGTGCATCGAGCCAATAGCTGCGAGCTAATACATGATACTTAGACGCCCAGGGTGCGTGTATACTAGGCAACTATTCAAATATCTTGTGATAACTACAAATAATTTCATAGTTTTAAGCTGGAGTACACTACGCCGTTTCATCGCTAAGCAATGGCCACTGTGCATCAAGCCGATCAAGACGATGCTTAGACGCCCCGGATGCGTGTATACTAGGCTTTTTTATTCGGGCTTTTTCACTGATAGTTTAAGACTTAAAATCAAAGATGCTTGAAAATGAATATTTTTCGATGGTAATGAATTTGAAACAAAACAATTACTAAAATACTAGCTATTAGTCCTACCCGTGTTTTCATTTCATGTCGTACAGTAACAAAACACATAGTATGTTATAATAATGCCACTAGCGCTTTTTCTGCGCTGGGGGTAAGTATTTACTTACCGCCGTCTGTCTATTGGTTTGTAAAGCATGGGGTTATGGCAGGTCGTGTCACAGTCGACTGATTTTGAATATAATGTGCACTCACCCTTATAATGCTACACAAACAGCCTGTGTACAGTAATCAATCTGGCCAGTGCCTTAGTTTATTGTAGAGCACGCCTAAGGATTAATCACTGGAGAGACTAAATGAATTGGGTACTATATAAATTGAAGTCGTACCGTTACTAACATTATATTCGAATGTAACTTTTTCCATCTGTCTGTCTGTTTGTTTGTTACGTTTTCACGACTATATGGCTGGACCAATGTCGAGTAAATTTGGTACAAGGTTGTATTTTTGAGACGGGGCAGTAAATTCAGTGTTTTTCATAGTAAAATCACTTGGTAAATATCCGCTGAATGAATGAATGAAAATACTTTATTGTGCACTTCAAAAGAAACTGACATAAAAATAATAATTCACAAAGCAACGAGTATAATAAATAAATAAATAATAATAAATATTGCTGGACATTTCACACAGCGCTATCTATCCGCAAACTAAGCAGAGCTTATACTATGGGAACGAGATAACTGATAGAATACTTAAATACTTTTTTTGTAAATACATACATATAATACATAGAAAAATACCCAGACCCGGAACATATATCTGTAGATCATGCAAACATTTGTTCCGCAGTGGGAATCGTATCCTCTACATCCTGCGTCTCAGCCGGCTACTCGACCACTGCGCCACGGAGGTCGTCAATGGGCGGTCTTATCGCTTAGAAGCGATTTCTTTCAAACAACCTTTGGATGGAGAGGAATATTGTAATATTACAAAAATGGAGGGGGGGGGGGTGTACCTACATTAACAAACCAAAAACTAAATATTAGGAGAGCGCTGATCACTTACCATAAAATAAACCAATATATACATAAGTAAATATATCTACAAAAAATTAAATAAAATAAAGAATATACATAAACATACACACATACATACATATCTATTGCGATACTACGACGTTCCTGAGAGATAAAATCTTTTCACTTTTGATTTAAATGTGGCTAATGACGGAGCTTGCCGTATTGATACCGGTAATGTGTTCCAAAGTGTTGCTTGAACGGTAAATGAATCATCATAGAATCTAGTTCTATGAACTGGGGTTTTCAGAATCAAATTTTAGGAGGAGCGAGTAAGGATTAGAACAGTGAAGGAACTCAAGTCGTTCCTTCAAGTAGGTTAAGGGGTTTCGGAGGATGTTGTACAGGAGGGAAAGGATATGAGCATTCCGGCGAAGATGAATAGGTAGCTTGAGCTTGAGTCGAAATTCGGAGATGTGATCAAATTTGCGGAGACCAAAAATATAACGAATGCAGAAATTTTCCAGACGCACAAGCTTGTTTAGGTGGTTCTTTGTAAGGTCGAAATAGCTGGCGTCAGCATAATCAAGAACGGGGAGAAGAAGTGAACAGACATCGGTAACAAACTGTATAACAGCAGTATTAGAAAAGAAACATGAACTTTTTAGTGAAGGCAACTAATAAAAAGCTTGAAAAATAAACGTTGAAGTTGTTTTTCTGTTATGACATATTATTTTCATTAGTATTTAAATTGCCATTAGTACATACATTTACATAAAAGATGCTCCAAATACGAATAACGACTAAGATAAGTCTTTAATTTTTCACAGATCTTTAAATCATATTAATTACTGCAAAAGTAATTAACGCTTTCACGGCATTCGTTAAAAACTAGTCTCGCCGCCGCTCCGTGGATGGTGTTATGCAAATATTTGCCCGTGTTAAGCAACCATCAACTGTGATTAATTCAATCCCATATTTATTTACAGGGTCGTCAACTGCTTAATTGTCCATAATTACTGATTAGAACGGGTATTTAATACTTATGTACCTTTTTTATTAGGGTTTACCCAAAGGATAAAACGGCACCCTATTACTGAGGCTCCGCTGTCTGTCTGTCTGTCTATCCGTCTGTCACCAGGCTGTATCTCATGAAACGTGATAGTTAGACAGTTGCAATTTTCACAGATGATGTATTTCTGTTGCCGCTATAACAAAATATACTAAAAACACAATAAAATAACTATTTAAGGGGGGCTCCTATACAACAAACGTGTTTTTTTTGCTCGTTTTAGCTCGATATTGATAACTGCAACAGATAAACGCTTTAAAAATAAATAATTAAATTAAAATAAAACAAATATTTAAGTGGGGCTCCCATACAACAAATGTGATTTTTTTGCCGTTTTTTTTATATAATGGTACGGAACCCTTCGCGCGCGAGTCCGACTCGCACTTAGCCGGTTTTTTGTTATCCAGACGTTTCGGCTGTGTTAGAAAAGCCGTGATCCCGGATGGACTGGAGTAGTCGGAGCTACCGTCGAGAAGTGATGGCAGCTGCAGCAACTACCCTCACTTGGTCTTCAGAATTAGAAATGTCCACGTTCATATAACGACACACTACACTAACCACATCTACGCACTGAGACGACCGATTACGACGTGCACACCTAGTAATCACCGGGTTCCAGGTCGCTGAGAGTGTATAGCCAACTTCCGATTGAAATTTGGAAATTTCTTGATTTCAATCGCTTACGAACCATTCTCTTGTAATAATGGCGTTCACTAAAGAGAACCTTAGGATCTTGAAGTTCAGTCCAATGATTCGGTCCCGAGTCTACCAGATGCTCTGCTATCGCTGACTTGTTTACTTGGCGATCTTTGACAGCTGCGATATGCTCTTTGACACGCTCGGCTATGGTACGTTTGGTTTGCCTGATATAAGAGCGACCACAACTACAGTGTACCTTATAAACACCATTTATTTAGGTGTAACACCATTTTAGGTTAATATTTGTCTTGAACTCAATTATGGGCATACATACATGCCAACAAGTAACTTTTAACAAAAACATAACCGACTTCAGATAACAGTAAAAACCAAACTACGCTAATAATTTAAAAAAAGTATATCCTTTCGAAAGAAAAACTAATTTTCCAAATCGGTTGATATATAACGGAGTTTTGATCTAACAAACATAACATAAAAATTAAACAAATTTAATACTTATATGGTTTTCTCATGGATGCCATTGTCAGAACTGGACTAAATGGAAATAAGACTACAAGAAAAGCACCTGCTTTCAAATAAAAAAAAATCATCAAAATCGGTTCACACAGTCAAAAGTTCTGAGGTAACAAACGTAATAAAAAGATATAAAAATACAGACGAATTGAGAACTTCCTCCTTTGAAGGATAATAACAAATGTAGCATTAAAATATACTTAACTACAGTAAAAGATCAAACGGTGTATTCAGAAGGCTATCTCCTATTGAATTTATTAATTTCAGTATTAATATTAGATATTACCCTATCATGCCTTCTCCTGTTAATAACTATGTATCTTAAAAGCTGTTTTGCTATTGGCTAAAAAAAGTTGTATAGAATTATAAAAACCAACCTTAACATTAATAAGTATATATACAGTTTATTTGGAGAAACTTACACATTCTACTTGATAGAATAGTTAAAAATAATAAAAAAAATGGCGCAATATGTGTGAAGGTGTATTATTTTGATGATTGGATTGAAAATATATACAGTGTTGATCGATATTCAAATATCAAACTAAGTAGATTAATGTTCTGAAAGATAAAAAAATGTAGAGGCCTTTTATGAAATAATTAAATAGTTTATTTTGGAAGCGATCTTGATCGGTTACGTTAGCTAAATTGTTTGCAATTAATTGATCAAGATGGGCAGCGTTTGGGAAACTTCGCAACGTTTATTCGTCCAACATACCTCAGTGCCTTAAGACGAAAGTCTTCAATCAGTAAGTGTTCCCAGTGATGACATATGGAACCGAGACGTAGTCCTTCACTATTGGCCAGGCCATATGAATAAGTTCAGAGTTTCTCAACGAGCTATGGAGGGGGCTATGCTCGGGGTTTCTCTACGGGATCGAATCAGAAATGAGGAGATACGTAGGAGAACTCAAGTCACCGACATAGCCCTACGGATTTGCACGTTGAAGTGGCAATGGGCAGGCCATATAGTGCGCAGAACAGATGGCCGATGGGGCCGGAAGGTTCTCGAGTGGAGGCCACGGACCGGCAAGCGCAGCGTAGGACGTCCACCTACAAGATGGGCAGACGACTTGGTAAGAACCGCAGGTCGGCGTTGGATGCAGGCCGCTTCCAACCGCAGTTTCTGGAGATCAATGAGGGAGGCCTTTGTCCAGCAGTGGACGTTCTACGGCGGAAATGATGATGATGATGAATTGATCAAGCGAAGAGAGATCTCCAAATCAACTTGGGCACATCGGCTTTGTATGTATTTATGTATGAGAGAGAGAGAGATAATTCTTTATTGATACACCAAATTAAAATAACTTTACCTAAAAAACTTAAAGACTAATACATGGTGGTACGATGGGCGGCCGTATCGCTCAAAGCTATCTCTTCCAGACAACCTGTTTGATTGTTTGTCCGAGAATAATTTTCGAAGCGTTTATCCGATCATCGTGAAATTTCATATAGGTATAGGTAGGTTGTATTGACACAATCTTGGTGTGACTAAATGAGCTAAACATGTGGGAGGGGGTATTGAGATATTGGGGTTTAAGAGGGGTAAAAAAAACCAAAACGAGACTATAAAGTTAAATGAGACGTTTAATAGAATAACAGGTCTTTATTATTATATTTCGACCTTATCTTTATTTTTATTTTAATCCTTGTAGTTTTTTAGTTATTACCCTTAATAAAAACTAAACTTTGACGATATTCACAGGGTACACCAGTGACCCCACAGTACTGAAATTTGGTATTCGTGTAGCTTTATTAGCACGAGTATAAGGAAAAAGTTAAAATCCAGAATAACTGCAATTTCTACTTCTAATAAATTAACCAATTAACATGAACTCCCGTTAATTGTAATTTGAATGAAACTGTAGGTCAAGTAGTTTTCTTAAAACTTCAGAGCATTATTTTATTAGTCAACGATAAGGACCGGCCTGCACAACGATCATTTAACGTATTTAGCGACTAAACATGTTTAAATTTGTCGTGTTTGTATGATTTGACAACGCCTTAAATCATATTTAGCCACTAAATACTTTAAGGCATTGTTGGGGAAGTCGTCCTAAAATATTTTTTTTGGAAGTTTCGCGAGATCTGAGTTCGGGGCGAGCCGCTGGTTTTATACTAATTTGAATGTTTTCGGTTATTACCATTTACTTTTAATTGATTAAATGTTACAATTTTCTCGGTTCAGTTCTGCATGAGTGCTGCCCGCGAATGCTACTGGCAACATCTTGTACTAATTGGTCCGCGATGCGAAGATGTTCTGACGATTTATGGAGCGCCTCGGCACCCATTGCAAATTTTATGCTTACACGTTTATAGTTGATTCAATTATACTACATGTTTTTATAAATGACATTAATTGAAAACACGGGTAGGGCTAATGGCTAGTAGTATTGATGTAAAATTAATTACTATAGAAAACTTAAAATTTTCAAACAACCATAATATAAATTCCTAAAATATCAATGAAATACCCTGTATAAATAGGTAAACAAATCATATTCAATCATTATGTAAGTAGGTACTTGTTAAATCAAATCAAAAACATTTATTTGTAACAACACCAATAGTACAACAGAACAAACACACACAGGAGACATAACATAAAGAAGAAAGAAACAATAACTTAAAGATTAAAATTAAATAAAAATGCAAAATATTGCAGTGTGTGTGTCCCATCGTACTCACTGCATGTCTCACAAAAAGGCTCTAACTCAGCATGTGCTGGGTTGCACTTGCTACCCAGCGCTGGTCTTCCGCTAGAGCCTCTTTGAGTACGGATATCCGCCCACTAATTAGGCAGGGTACAACTAAATACAATTAAATATACTAAGGATAAAATTAAATAACATAATAAAATATACTAATAATAACGCCTATCTATTTACCGCGAAGCCGAAGAAAGTCAACAAGTATAGTAAGTACATAAAACACAGTAATAATAAGTATTAAAATAAACAATATGATAAGCTAGCCCCACAACAACGCACTAGCTGGCCACGTACTCATACGAACCTACTCCTACCATTTACCAATAAAGTTTTGATGAATCACGTGTAAATGAAGTACATCTCATTTTTGAGGTGTGCGTTCTCCTTTTGCTGTTTACTGAGGAACATTTTAAAGTTTTTTCCTGAACCCATATAAAGTTTATTGTTCACGAATAGGCGGAGGGATGTTATTCCAGCACTTAGTTGCAGCGTACCGGAAGCTGCCTCTAAACGCCGCCGTACGGTGCCGCTGCACGGACAACTGTTCAGAACACACACGTAAAGAGCAGGTTAAACTGACAGCGGCATCGTCGCAAAGCAGCCGCAGATTTACGTTAAAAATTGTTTATTGGAAATGGCCGATTACTGCATCAATATTCAAGCAACACCGGTATTAAACCCACCTCTAACATCAATTAATACGATTCCATATGTGTGTTTTAAATTAATGTCGTACATAACATAACAGGTTGTATAAAGTAGTTAAAAACTTTAGACCTTTTCCCACGTTATAATTATTCTCTATCCAAGTTTTTTGGAAGAGGTGATAAGACCGCCGGCTATACTTTGGTTTTATTGTCATGTCTTATTTTTGTACCATTTAATTACTTCGTAAGGTAATAAGGTCTGGTAAGTAAATTTCTAGTATAATCTACTATTTTGTAGGTTGGAAAGAAAATTGTTAAAATCCTTTATTTTTTATGAACAAAACATTTATTCAAAGTCAAAGTCAAAATTTTTTATTCATTAAAATCACAAGGATCACTTTGAAACGACCATTTTACTGCCTGTTCCTTCGCGACCAAGCCAGGAAAGAAAGGCCAGAAACAAGGCTGGTTGTTTGTTTTAATGATTCTTTTAGAATACATAACAATACAGGAAATAAATTACGTTTAAATTGTAACATTTTGAACGAGTTGGAGCAATTTCAATCCCAAGCTTCTCTATCATTCAATTCCTACAACCACCTTTGTAGGTATTACGTACCTACAAAGTAAACTTGATTACGTACGAAATTTCTAACCAACGAAACCACTAAAAAGGGATGACTAGTTTCAATCTACAGTAGAAAAAGCTAAAGTGTCGATTCACCGGACGCTTTATAAAATATTAGATGTATTTGCGCAGTTTTTCTTTTTCTTTGAAAGTTATGATTGGGTGAAATCTCACTAGCTCGCCGACTTGCCTTATTATAGTACCTACAGTCTGATGTTGCTCGCGCTCTACCTGGCGGAATAATGTGGATATTCTTTTCCAGTTAAAATCGTATTATATATTGTACAAGTGGGCCTGCCGAACTTTGTACCGCCTTGACATTCATATAACGCGGGCTGTCATTAAACGTCACCCTGGTAGAATTGTCAATTGTTGTCCCCGGCCATCATTATACAACCATACTTAACCATAGACAAAATTACGTTTAACTGTCATTTGTCATAGCTGTTTTGTTATTCCATGTCAGATGCGTTTTTGTTATACGATGTTTTATAGTGACTTGTATTCTCTTTGACGTTTATGTGTCACCTCCCACGGGAACGACGGGAACGGGATAAAAAGTATTCTATGTCCTTTTCCTGGTCCTTAGCTACCTTCCTACCAATTTTCAGCCAAATCGGTTCAGCCGTTTTTGAGTTATAAATAGTGTAACTAACACGACTTTTTTTATATATAAAAATAATATAGAGGATAACATCCTTTTTAACCCTTCTTCTCCCTTCTATCTGAAGGAGCGTTTAGAGTTTCTCCACCAGGCTAATGATCGCAATTTGCGTTCTTCAGATTCCCTCCAACTTCTAACTCCTGTCCATACGACAGAGTTTTATAGCCGATCCTTCACTGTAACAGCTGTACGATTGTGGAACGCTTTGCCCCTGTCCAAGTCTATTATTAATTTTAAAACAAAAGTGCACAATATTTGGCCCTGTGTTGATGTAACTGCTTGTTAATTCATCATAACCATTTTTATAGTTGCTTATTGTATTAAAATTAAGTTTGTGATAATACTAGTAATTTAGGTTTATAGTATGTAGGTATGTTTTTTAATTGTATATAGATGCACCGCCGGTTGTATAACAAAGGTTGTATGGAAGAGGTCTCTTTTAGCGATAAGACCCCCCCATTGTACTAAATCTATTTGTAAGAATTATGTTCTCTATTTTACTTTGGTATACAATAAAAAGTTATCTTATCTTATTATTTAAACTAGCTTCCGCTCGCGGCTCCGCACGCGTTTGTCAATAAAATATATCCTGTCTCAATTATTTTTCTTCAACGTATTTATTTCATAACTCAGGTTATAAGCCTGGACCTTCACACAGGCATTACCGGGGCCGAAGACAACGAGTAAGAGGCCTGATTACTTCTAAATCATCATGAAAAGATGGAGGTGAGACTGATAGTAGTACTATTGCAACACATGAATTAGAATTCGGTTTATTGTTAAAGTAACGCTTATGGAATGCATGCTGAGCTATGGGATATATGAGATACGGCACCTGCCAATTCCGCCACCCGCTCACAAGTGCCGCAAATAGAAGGCAGCGTGAGGGACAACGTTAGTGTGGGCGGTTAAAGGGTGATGAGAGATGTGTTGCAGTTTCACTCAGCACTACTCCCGCCTTTATGCCTTTAACACTTCAATCCATGGAGCATAGATCTGACGACCTCCATGGTGCAGTGGGCGAATAGCCGGCTGAGATGCAGGAGGTAGCGGGTTCGATTACCGCCGCGGAACAAATGTTTGCATGATCTACAGATATTTGTTCCGGTAGTATATATAGTATATGTATGTATTAAAATATATATGTATATATAGGTATTCTATCAGTTATCTGGTTCCCACAGTACCAGCTTTGCTTAGTTTGGGGCTAGATAGCGCTGTGTGAATTGTCCAGCAATATTTTTATATTTATATAGGTTCCGCTCTTGCACCTCCACTCTTGACCCTTATTATTGTCATTATTAAAAAGCTTCTCTGTATACCCCACTTAAACCAACTTCTGTCCGTCTGTCACCAGGCTGTAACGCATGAACCGTGATAGACTGTTCAAATTTTCACAGATGATGTATTTCAGTTGCCGCTATAATAACAAATACAAAAAAACAGCATAAAATAAATATTTAAGGGTGGCTCCTATACAACAAACGTGATCTTTTTGCTCGTTTTTATAGATAATGGTAACCCTTCGTGCACGAATCCGACTCGTACTTGGCCGGTTTTTTTTAATTATTGAAGTTTCATTAACCAGTATTTGTTTTCATATATTTCTATTCTGTAATTTTATAACTGTGAGAGTAGTATTATTCAGAGTTGTGAATTTCGCGTGTTTTCAAGTTAGTCTTATCCATACAATTCTTTCGTAATACCGCGCCGGTGCCCGTACTCTAGTCGCGTATGGAGGAAAATTAGACTTTTTAAACTTGCCTTGGAACTTCGATTTTACCTCATTGCCCCAAGTTTGGTCTTATTCTGCCTCAGGTGGGCTGCATGCTTATTACATAGTTATTTAAAGCTTTTTGTGAGTTCGGAATTTAAATCAATATGGTACAAGGTCTGTTATTTATTTTCGAATCACTATTTACTAGGGAAAGCGCTGCATCTTTAAAGTTATATTTACAGACTAGTTGTTGCCCGTGACTTCGTACGCGTTACACTACTAAATGTGTAGGTAACCTAGAAATAAAGCTAAACTCGCTGCTGCAACTTGACTTGACACCCTATTTTTATCCCATCAAAACTGATTTATGGAATAAAAGGTAGCCTATGTGGTGATCCAATCGGTTCATCTGTTATGGCGTGATTGAGTTACAAACAAACAAACAAACAAACGTCCAAAGAAACATCCAAACTTTTGCAAATATAATATTAGTGTGATTATGAAAATTTACTGGTTTCATGACGTGGGGCGCCGGCTGTAGAATGTTGCCCCTCCGCTCTTGCCCGTGGATGCAGTAGGAATCTGCTAAGGGATACCTCCGAAAGATGGGCAGCAGCATCTTTTCGTGTTTTCAATACCATATACAGCGCTCGCCAACCCGCCTGCCAAGCGTGGCGAGTATGGCAACAACCCTCTCATGATAATTTAAAACCGGGCCCCGAGTCCCCGGCGGCCCCGCTAATCCTGGCTACGGTAGCAGTCATGGTAACGGCGGGGCCAAGGGTGCTAAGAGATCAATGAGGGAGGTCTTTGTCCAGCAGTGGACGTCCTACGGCTGATATGATGATGATGATGATGATTGGTTTCATAATAGGTATATTCTAAAAAAAATCCCATGAGGTCATATTTCTTTCGTACTTAAACTTGGCAGTGTAAGTTGGTACTAAAAATGGGCAGGCCATATAGCGCGCAGAACAGATGGCCGATGGGGCCGGAAAGTTCTCGAATGGAGGCCACGGACCGGCAAGCGCAGCGTAGGACGTCCACCTACAAGATGGGCAGACGACTTGGTAAGAACCGCAGGTTGGCGTTGGATGCAGGCCGCTTCCAACCGCAGTTCCTGGAGATCAATGAGGGAGGCCTTTGTCCAGCAGTGGACGTGCTACGGCTGATATGACGATGACTTAAATTTGTCGAAACGTATATTCTACCTAGATACTCTATCAAGTATGTTACAGAAAATAGGCATAACCATTTGTACAGGAAACACTGCGTGCGGTAAATTCCCAATTTAGCCGACAAATGAATCGATAGAACTCCGGTACCTGACAGTTATTTACCACGGAATTAGCGGCCTGTGACGGAATGCAGGCATTCCATAGATCTCGAATGCCGGCGGTGGCTTCGACAAATACTTGACGTAATACCACATCGATCAAGTTTACCTTTAGACCTTTCCAGAAGGAATAGAATCGAAACAGAATAGAATAATCATTTATTTGGTACACACAAAATGACATTAACAATTATAAGGACAGTAGATACAAATTGAATCCAATAAAACAGTTCGACTCGTGTGTCTGCGTACCAAAATGGCGTTCAGCTCAGCATAATGTTGGATGTTAAGCACCCAACGCTGATTTTCAGCTGAAACCAGAAGCGAAGGTGTAGTGCAGCAGCTACGTAGTAAAATAAAAAATAAATAAAGAAGTGAGTAAATAAAAGGTGTGTACAATTTTATTAAAATGTAAATATAAATTTTATAAATATACTTATCTTAAATAATATTATATATGTATATATACAAATATATGACTTATGTACTTATCTTACTTACGAATCCTAAGGTTATGAAGGTAAATGGTTTTATATATAAATGAGTATGGGTAACTATTGTTACGCCGAGGCTGTTACAGAATAAGTAATAGTCGGTATATCTCGAAGTTATACCTACTGTGTCACAGAATAGGTAATACTTGGTTTGTAATGACCTACATACCACGTTTTTTGCCAACCGTTGCACAGATTAAGAAATAGTAGACATTCGAAATACCTATACTTTTCTAGATACTAGTGGAATGTTCTGAAAATAATGCTCGGTATAAATAGTGCGTAAAGACGTCCGCAGAGTCAATCTTGATTTGGCTATAAGTGCGAACATTTCGGTGACTTTTTAGTGGTTTATTGTGGGATAGTGTTGTGAATTGGTGTGTTGTGATTAAGATCGTGTATTTATTGTTTTAGTGTGGAATAAAAGTATTATTTTGGTTAGATTTATTTTAATTATTTTATCCCGAACCCTCAGGTCGTAACAATTTGGTGTCAGAAGTGGAATAAAATAATGCCGGTTCTGCCAAAGGATAACGTGGACGGTGTAAGGACGAGAGGACAACGACAACAGGAAATAGATGAAGTTCGGCAGAGTCGTCAGCCAATACCGATGGAATCGACCGCCTCCGAATCATTTGGAGATTCATCATCATCATCCATGGTTCAAGCTCCTGTGACAGGTGATCTTGCTGCTATTATGGCAATGCTTTGTCGTCAAGAAGAGCAGGCTCAGTTGCAGGAATAATAGCGACGTCAGGATAAAGAAGAGCAGCGTCGTCAACAGGAAGAGCAGCGACGTTGGCAGGAAGAACAGGCTTGGTTGCAGGAAGAACAGCACCGCCAGGAGAAGGAAGAGCAGGCTCGGATGATGAAAGAATTGTTCAGTTCAATTGGAAAGGAACTCCAGGGTGTGAAAGAGCAGATGGAACATCACGAGACCCGTATTTCAAAAACTGAAACTCAGATCGCTGATGTAAAAAAAACTCTGGATGTCCTGAAGTCTGGATACAGCAATGTGGTTCCTCTAACTGCTGCACCTTCA
This sequence comes from Philereme vetulata, assembly GCA_918857605.2. NCBI lineage: Eukaryota > Metazoa > Arthropoda > Insecta > Lepidoptera > Geometridae > Philereme > Philereme vetulata. The sequence continues at coordinate 10,032,387 of OU975446.1, read as the reverse complement.
GCACGAGGTTTTAAAACGCCACCATTTGATGGAAGTTCTTCGTGGTCAGCCTACAAGATTCAGTTTGAAGCCGTTGTCCAGGCCAACGGATGGACGACGGCGCAGGCTATGACGGCTTTAAAACTGGGCCTTCGAGACCAGGTACTTACGATTTTAGAGGCTCTTGGGAAGGAGGCCACCTACGAACAGCTGTTGGAGGCGTTGGAGTCACGCTACGGTGACGCACACCTGGAACATGTTTATCTAGCGCAGTTAAAGGACCGGAGCCAGCGTAACTCAGAGAATTTACAGCAGTGGGCCCTCGAGATAGAAAAGCTGGTTCGAAAAGCATACCAAACCTCTCCAGCACCCTTTGACGGTTATTTGGTCCAGGCATTCATTGACGGAATACGTGACTTGGAAGTGAGAGCTGCTGTAAGGCTTGGACATCATGATACCTTGAAAAATGCCTTGGCCCATGAGTTGGAGGTGGAAGCCGTGCGTCAGGACCCCCGAGCTCACCGCATCAGAGAAGTGAAGGGCTCTTACACTCACGACAGTCGTTCAAAGTTTAGCGCTAGATGCTTCGGGTGTGGAGAAAGAGGACATCTGAGGTCGAGTTGCCCAAAAAGAGAGGAGAGTGCTCAAGTAAGTCCCGTCCAACAGCAGCAGGGAAACGAGTAAGCGCCAGGACTGCGGGGCGAGTGCTGGCTGGGATTGAGAAAGCCCTAAGAGTTACGATCTCACAAGTTCATGATGGGAATAGTCTGACTATCAAAGGCCAAATTAATGGAACACCTTGTAAGATGACTTTGGGTGCTGGTGCTTCCCGTACAGTGGTCAGTTCCCAACTGGCTAATCGGTTTCTTGGGAAATTCAACAGTAGCCATGAGCAAATTCAGCTCCTGACGGCAACCGGCCAGCACATATCCGTCCAGGGTGAAAAGCGGGTGGAGGTTATGCTGGGCGAAAGGCCTTTCTAGCAAAACGTCATCATTGCCGATATAGTTGATGACTGCATTCTGGGTTTAGATTTCTTACGAGAGCACCATTGTAGAATTGACATAAATCAAGGAGTTTTACAATGTGCAGAAGAGGAATTCTTTATGGAAGGTGGGACCATGGGTAAGGTGTACTGTCTGAAGAAAATTGTTCTACCACCAAGATCGGAAACCATTGTACCAGTAAGCTTGCCACGGACTTCAGGAGGACGGAATCGATGTGTATTGGTGGAAAGATCGAACAATGGCTTTCCGTGGATTATGGCTCGGACACTAGTGAGGACCACAGATACTGCAGTGGTGCGAATATTAAACCTTAGCAATAAAGAACACCTCATCGAAAAGGGGACCTTGATGGGCACCTGCGAAGAAGTAGCCTGTCTGCGAAGATGTCAGGAATTGTCGAGCCCTAGCGGCAGTAAAGGGAATGGCAAATTCGATGTGTCGTCACTGTTAGAAGATTGACGTAAAAACCTTTCTAGGGAAGAAGTTGCTATGACTGAGAAAATGTTACATCGCTACACCGATATTTTATCCTCCAATGATGCTGATATTGGAAAGACTGGACTGGTTATGCACACGATAAATACTGGGGATGAGCTAGCTATCCGTCAACGACCTAGGAGACTACCGGTTTCTAGAGAAAAAGAAGTAGAGACCATGGTTGAGGGAATGATGAAGGGTGGGGTGATATAACCTTCATCTAGTCTATGGTGGTCTCCTGTAGTTCTAGTCAAAAAGAAGGATGGAAGCATGCGGTTTTGTGTAGATTATCGTCGACTTAATGCAGTTACCAAGAAGGACAGTTATCCACTACCAAGGATCGACGACACATTGGATACACTTACCGGGATGAAGACTTGAAGAGTGGCTACTGGCAAGTGGAAATATACTCTAAAGACAAGGAGAAGACTGCGTTTTCTACGGGAAAAGGTTTGTGTCAATTTCGAGTCAAGGCATTTGGATTATGCAATGCACCTGCAACTTTTGAAATGTTGATGGAGCAAGTTCTTGTCGGGTTGATCTGTGACGCGTGTCTTGTTTACTTGGACGACATCATCATTGCTGGACGTACGTTTAAGGACCATCTTCAAAATCTGGAACGTGTGCTGGCAAAAATTCGTGCTGCCAATTTGAAGTTAACTCTGAGGAAATGTTCATTCTTCAGGCAACAACTAAGCTTTCTGGGTCACGTTGTTTCACAAGACGGGGTGCAAACTGATCCGGAGAAAATCGACGCTGTTAAAGATTGGCCAATTCCTAAAGATAAGACCGAAGTCAGAACATTTTTGGAGTTGTGCTCCTACTACCGACGGTTTATCAAGAACTTCGCGGATTTTGCTAAACCTTTGCACAAGCTAACAGAATGCTAAACTGCTTTTTGCTGTAATTGAAGAACCGTCTGTGTAAGACACCGATTCTTAGCTTCCCTGATACTGAGAACGAGTTTATTGTAGATACAGATGCGAGTAATACCGGTATTGGCGGTGTGTTATCTCAGCGCAAAGGAGATCAGGAGGTGGTGATCGCTTATTTCAGTTAATCCTTATCCAAACCGGAAAGAAATTACTGTATCACAAGGAGGGAACTGCTAGCTGTAGTAAAGACCTTACAGCATTTCAACAAATACCTACTAGGTCGTAAATTCCAACTTCGAACAGACCATGCTGCATTGCAGTGGCTCTTACGGTTCAAGAATCCTGAAGGATAGGTAGCAAGGTGGATTGAACAATTACAGGAGTTCAACTTCGACATTGGGCATCGCAGTGGAAAATCTCACGGGAACGCGGATGCGCTATCAATAAGACCTTGCCCTGAGAACTGCAAACATTGTGCCAATCGAGTCTAAGGAAGCAGAACCCGTCAGGCTGTTGAGAACGGACCTAAGTGACGTATGGAAGGAAACTTTGCAGCAGGCACAACAGGACGACAAATACCTTAAACCCATCATTGAAAGGATCACAACGGGTACCCCGAAGCCTTTGTGGAGTGACGTTGCTGCTATGAGCACAACATCAAAGAGTTATTGGGCGCAGTGGGACAATCTGGTTATCCACAACGATGTGTTGTGTCGTAAATGGGAAAACGTTCGTGGAGACCAATGTCATCTGCAAATGGTGGTTCCCAAAACCAAGGTTCCTGACGTGCTACAACTCTACCATGAAGGATATTCGGGAGGCCATATGGGAGTAAAAAGGACACTGTTAAAAATAAGGGAGCGGTTTTACTGGATCCATTGTAGAGAAGATGTTGAAGACTGGTGCCGAAAATGTACTACTTGTGCGGCAGTGAAAGGGCCCCATACGCGCAGCAGAGAAGCGTTAAAACTGTATAACGTTGGAGCACCATGGGAGCGTATAGCCCTAGATATTACAGGGCCATTCCCTGTGAGTAAAAATGGAAATAAGTACTTCATGGTCGTTATGGACTACTTCACAAAATGGCCAGAAGTTTTTGCTATCCCTAATCAAGAAGCTTCGATGGTAGCAGATAAACTAGTCCACGAAGTTTTCTGTCGTTTTGGAGTTCTCCTGGAGATTCACAGTGATCAAGGAAGGAATTTTGAATCACAAGTATTTCAGGAGACATGCCGAATAATGGGTGCTCATAAAACAAGAACCACGTCGTATCATCCTCAGTCTGGTGGAATGGTAGAAAGATTCAATCAGACGCTGGAAAGATATCTGGCCAAAGTGGTGGAAAATAAGCAAAACGATTGGGACCAGCAAGCACATAGAACCGTTTTTACTGTCATACAGGAGTGCAGTCCATGAGAGTACGGGCGCCACTTCTGCATTGGCAAATTTTAGAAGAGAACTGCGGTTGCCTGCAGACCTGATAACTGGTATTCCCCCAGATTCTCCGCGTATCATCACAGATTATGCAAATGACCTGCGCAATAAGATAAACGACATCAATAAACACATCCGACTAAGACAGACATTGTAGAATACGGGTGGATTTTAGTATGTCATCTAGTTTGCCGAAAGCTGCCCTTCTATTTTGTGACATAACTCCGCGATTTAGACTATCCATTGAAATATTAATTTAGAATTTTTCCGAACTCTTTGGGACTGCCTGCATAGCTGAAAACTAATCCACAAAAAAACCGTTTTCAAACGAATACATTGAAATCGGTTTATCTATTTGGGAGTAACGATGACAGAGAAAGATGGATAAATCCTTAATATTTGTAACACTCGTTTTATAAGTTGGAGGTAAAACAATGAGCTGTTTCCGCACTTTGGAGATCATTTTATTGTTCATCGGCCCTCCACTAGATGCGAACGACGACTGCACAGTTGGGCGCAGACCGCGGAAGATCAGTTGATCTGAAAATCTTTGGCTATGTTTAGGAGGCGACTTCCAGTGGCTGACATGATGATATTATGATAAAGACATTTTGAGGCTCTTATATAATAATGTTGTTTTGAGTTTGGGCGCAAATACAAATAAATACCGTTATGCATGCGCTCTGTTGACACGTACGAGTAGTCACGTGCCAAAGGGGGTATATTTTTATGGAATATGTAATTTTGTTTGACTTCATACGCGATGTCCATATTTGCCGAAGACTCGACGTACATGCAAAGAACTTGGTCTGTTTCCATACATACACGACACGATTTTACTGCCTGTATCTTTTAAACGAACTTTTAACGATCTTTTAACGCTAAAGATAATGATTTTGTTTTAAATATCTACTAAAATATAAAATTTCATTTCATTTATAAACCATTAACTTCTCTAATTAAACTTTAAGGCTTCTTTAAACGTTTAATACTAGAATGAGGATTTTTTACTAAGTTTTTCTTAACTGTAAAACATCAGAAATTGCATACAAGTAGCATAAAAGTTAGATCATTCATTAGCCGGGTACCCACCTAGCGCACAGGCTCGCGCGGCAGCCTCGGTGTCCGGATCGCGAGCGATGGCTCCCGCGGCAGCCTCAGTAGTTTTGTTCAATTTACACGAGGCCGGCTCGCGAGGCAGGCTGAGCCATCATAAGTCCACGAGTATTCGTAATGGATAGTCGTGTATTTTCAGCTGCAGCTATTTTCCTAGCTGCTTATTGTTTAAAGAAACGAAAACAGTCACGTCTCAAGAAAAAACCTAGACGCTTCTGGATTCTGTATTAAGCGAATGGACTCCTCTTGACTGCCCATAATATCACAATTATAGAAGAAATACACGGCAAGAGACAAAACTTGGTAGTAACTTCGCGCGCGAGCCAAAACATAACCGTCCCCACCTAACGCACAGCGCTCACTGAGGCACCTTTGAGCGCGTCAAGTTTACCGACAACACATGGCTCGGGGCCGAGCCGTGCCCGGCCGAGCAAACGCGCGCCCGAGGCAGGCCGAGGCACGTCCACACCAGCCGAGCGTTTGGCTCGCGAGGCTGCCGCGCGAGCCTGTGCGCTAGGTGGGTACGCGGCTATTGACATTTCATAAACACAGCAAAAGCAAATGTGTTACGCTACATTAGTCAGATCTAGTCTAGACCTGATATAAGCTGCAGGGAGCCGTTGTATGTAGGCCGCACAAGATATGTTGCTATACAAATTTATCCCCCCTAGATTTTAAAGCGACCTAATGTTCTGCAGTGGACGTTTTACGGCTGATATAATGATGATGATGAGTCAAATCTTTGTAAAATGGAAACAAGCAAACCTCTAACGAAACAGGTCTTAGCAAATAGAGGGAGACATCGACTGATAGAAAAATTTTCTCGAGAGCTTTTTGGCTGCGAACAGACAGACAGACCCTTTGAGATGTCTTTGAGCGTTTTATTCGGGATATGAAATGCGGAGCGTATTGTGAGCAAGTCCGCATGTTTTGGAGGGAATGTGGAGTAACATTTCAAATGTAAAAGCTAGATATAACCTGACTTTGATAGATTCAAGCCATCATAGAAATACTACTATCAAAATACTACTACTAGTACTACTACTAATCAATACTAGTTATTTTGTTAATTACATTTATAAATATTTGATCGAGCGAAGCGAGATCCCTAAATCAACTTGGGCCAATCGACGTTATATATTGATGTTGTATGTATGTTTGTTTGTCCGAGGATAACTTTCGAAGCGTTGATTCCGATCATCGTTAAATTTGATACATAGGTAGGTAGTGATAGCAGAATTTTGGTGTGACTAAAGGAGCTAAAAATTTTGGGGGTTCGTTGAGATATTGGGGTTCAAGAGGGGTAAAAAAAATGAGACTATTAAGTTAAATGGGATGTCAAGTGAAAGATCTTCATTAGTACATTTAGACTTCGTTTTTATTTTTAGTGACGTTTTTTTTGTTTTTGAGTTATTAGCCATAGTAAAAACTGAACTTTGACGAGATTCACAGGGTACACCAGTGATCCCACAGTGCTGTAATTTGGTATGCGTGTAGCTTAAGTGACACAAATATGGGCAAAAGTCTGAAATCTAGAATAACTGCAATTTGCACACTAAAAAGAACAATCACATTACATGAACTCCCGTTACCTGTAATTTGAATGAAAGTGTAGATCAAGTTATTTGGTTATTTATTTCGTGGCACTATTTTGATAGTCTAAGATATATTAATATATAATAATATTTTTTTGTATTAATCGGAGACTCGCGAGATCTCAGTTCGGGGCGAACTACTAGTTATGTGAAAACATGTAAATATACCTACAATAATATATAGTGTGAACTGACTGGTGTATAGTGTGAGTTAATTCGAATACCAATATATCCTGGTAGGTAACCCTATATAAATATACCTACAATTAGGTTTTCTCTATACATTATGTATACTAAAATCGGGATATTTACCATGATTTGTGAGTATTTGAGTATCCCGATATTTCGGCGCAGTTGCATACGCCATGATCACGGGTAAACTGAAGTCTTTGCGAGTAGGTAGTTATTGGCAGATATAACTATCTACCCTCTTTCTTTTGGCACACTTGTCGCACATAGTAAGATCAGGTTTACGTACGAGAAAGAATGTGATCGACGTTTAGCGTTTTTGGACGTATAGGTTCAGTTTCGAGAGAATGGTAGTTTGGGCCATTCAGTTTACAGAAAACCTACGGACCGATACCTACATGCGGATTCACATCATCACCCTCGACAACTTAATTCGGTGGTAATATCACTTACCAATCGTGCATTCGACCTGTGTGATGAGGATCACATTCAGAGTGAATTGACACATGTCCGAAATGTGTTGGTGAAGAACGGTTATAAACTGCAGTCCTTACCAGCTCGACCAAGACCTAAAGTCCACAGTTGCAGAGTGGAACGAAAACCTGCTTTTCTACCATATGTTAAAGGAGTTACAGATAAAATCGCAAGCATTCTACAAAAAAATTCACTTAAGACCATCTTTACTCCTTTAAAGAAAATTACACACTACCTGCGCTCACCTAAAGATTGTTTTCCACTAGAAAAACCAGGAGTATATAAAATAGACTGTAGCTGTGGGAGTTATTATATTGGTCAAATCAAACGCACAATACCTTGTCGGGTGAAGGAACATATCAGGGCGGTGAAGAATGTTGACAGACAAAAGTCTGCCATAGCGGAACATCTGCTGGACTCAGGCTCAAACCACTGGATCGAGCTATACAACCCACAAGTAATCTCAACTGAGCGACATTACATGCCAAGACTGGTTCAAGAGGCAATTGAGATTGCCAAACACAAGAATTTAAATCGTGAAGATGGTTTTCAATTATCTGGAATCCTGTGGTGAGAATGTGTAAGAACCGAAGAAGTGAAGTGTCAATTATCGAGTTATGATCGAGAATGAAACCGGTGATAGTAATAGAATTAGCGAATTCATTCCTAGCAAGAGACTAAGAAAGAGGGTAGATCGTTATATCTGCCAATAACTATCTACTCGCAAAGACTTCAGTTTACTCGTGATCATGGCGCATGCAACTGCGACGAAACCTCGGGATACTCAAATACTCACAAATCATGGTAAATATCCCGTTTTTAGTATAAATAGTGTTCATACCATGATAGTTTCAAAAGTTATTCTCTTTACATTGTTTTTTTATAAAGTATGAGACTTGTAACCTTTGGTGTAACAAACGTTCGTAGGCTACAGTTAATGCTTCCCATCAGGTAGGCTGTATGTTTGTATGTCACCTTAGTAGTATAAGAATAGTAGATTATTAAACGACCCCTCGTTTAATAATCTTTAAAGTAGTGTTTTGCGTCACGTGCGCTATATTGAATACCGAACGTAACAAAGGATTCTAGAGTTCACCCACGAGCGCAGCGAAGGAGTTACTAGAATACTGAGTTTAGAGAGGGTAATAAGCACGATTAAGAACTTATTCGTAAATTGGACTAACCTCTGCACATATTGCGTTCATCTACGAGTAGATTTGGGTTTTATTGTCTCGCAGAAAGTGAGAAAAGTAGAGTATTCTCGCCGTGGATAAAGCTATCTGCATCTTCGGCGTGCTTATATCCCTCTTTGCACTCAGGATTCTAATAACTCCTTCGCTCCGCTCGTGAGTGAACACTAAAATCTTTCGTTGCGTTCGGGTTTCATTATAGCGCCCGTGACGCAAGACAATGCTTTATCCCCTCTATTAATAATCTACGATATCGCTGAACCGTCTTACTTTATTGTTGATAAAAGATTGAAGTTCAAGAAAACATTGAATCATTGTCAACACAATGCCATTGTGGGTTCTAAAGAATTCTTTGTTTACGAATTCATTAGATACTTCGAATTATCAACGAGAAGATCCTATCAGTAATCTGTTGTCCTCTCGAGTAGCAGATCTCCGTAAAGATGTATTTAGTATCGAAAACACAGACGTTTGCGAAATTATTCTTTCTACTCAGTTTTTCTGGACTGTTAATGTATATCGTTCTCGCCTTTTATACATTTCATACAACATTTATGACTATATCAAAAACTGAAAGGATTGAAGAGGCTATGAGAAGACTTGAACCTGATTCAGAAGGCAGATTAGATAAGGACTTAAAATACATTTTACTGTGGACCATACCGGGTTTTATGTACGATCTAACCGATGATGGACAGACAATTTTTATGAACAACAACTGTTCACATCACAACTGTTACTTGACTATAAACAAAACCTTGCTTAGAGATGTGAGAAACTTCGATGCAATTGTTTTCAGTATTTACACATTGAAGAGCTGGAAACACTATATGCCCAAAAAGAGGTCTCCGAAGCAGAAATATGTGTTTTTTTCCATGATTTCGGCAGATAAGTACCCGATATGCAACGTGCTGGCAGATAACTTCTTCAACTGGACGTGGTCGTACAAATTCGATTCAGATATTGTGACACCGTTTATCGAAGTAAGAACCTTGAATGGTAAAGTTGTAGCTCCAAAACTTGAAGTGGACTGGTCTGCTACGGAGGAGGTCACGGATAATACTGGAGAAGTGACTAATGACAGAGTAGATATCACAGATACAATAAATGTTGTTAATAAAACTAAAGCGATTATGTGGTACGTCAATAAATGCGTCATGGATGGCCGAGCGATATCTTTCGCTAAGCAACTCAAACGGGTATTGGAAGAACATTCTCATATCTTCGATATCTATGGTTGTGGATTTAAGGAGTGTCCTAAAGAAGGTTGTTTCAAGGCGTTGGAAAATGATTATTATTTCTATCTGGTACAAGAGGACGGTTATGCCGAGGATTATGTGTCAACTGAAGTGTTGTTGGCTTACCATCATAATGCTGTGCCTATTGTGGTTGGAGAACCTGATCATTATGCCAAGTGAGTTTCGTACTGTATTTCTCCTCCTGCTTCTCAGTCGGTCCCTCATTGTTGAGAGTTGTGACTCCTTCCCGTCTTGTGTCTTGTGGATAATTGATCTCCAATTGGAGCGGTCAGTGGGTTTATAGAGCTTTATTCACCGGCAGTTCCAGTTGCTCCGAGATCTGGTAAGAATAACGCTTGGGGCTATGTCCTTTTGTTCATTGGCCCTCTGATTTGCCAATACCAAAGATCTTCTCGATGTTATCGGTATTTCAGTGTACAATGTGCCAATAAAGCATATATCAATGAATACACTCGCTTTGAGACGCTCGCTTGGTGGTCAGAATATCGCTGAGCGAGTCTCGCTTGGTAGTCTTTGTACATACGCTACCAGCAGCGAGTAAGTAATCGCCCACCGCACTTGCACTCGCTTATAGCCGAGCGATAAAACTATCCTAACTACACACTCACGAACGATTTTCTAACTTAACTCGCTTCTCGCTGGTCACCAGCGGTCGGACAAGTGCCAGTCTTAAAATGATTTTATTTCTATTTCAGATTTCTACCCATGCATTCTTATATAGACACAGCCCACGAGTCAATTGAAAGGCTGTCCGCTCTGATTCACTACACGATCAAATCGCCTGAAGCATACAAACATTACTTCGAATGGAAGAAACACTTCACAATCCATGAATCAAACGTCCAGAAAGGATACTGCGATCTTTGTAAGTTGCTAAATAACAGGAAGAAGGTGGAAACTGCCTCGGTATATGAGGTCTTCAGGAAGTGGTGGTTCTATGGCTCGTTACAATCAAGGTGCTACCCGAAAGGTCTCGAACGCTATGACGATGTTTTCTCTTATTTGAATACTTCTGTTGTAAAAAATTCTAAGCCTTGAAAAGGTTACAAGAGTCTACTGCAAAATAGTCTTATAAATTAGGGTATCGTATGAATTAAACTATAACAAAACAAAAACATATAGTGATATTTATTGATTAATTTTATTCGGCAAACAAATAGTAAAATTACTTCTACGATATACCAAATCTTATAGTTATGATTGAGCGTTTAAAGTTCGCTAATATTAGGTTAACATATAAAAATTATGTTATATTATTTATTTTAGCTAATCAAAGTACTGGCTCTTAGGTAGTTTATCTATACAGTTTTGCCATTTTGATGGCAGTTAGTTTATCCCTTTACTGTAGAAGTCTGCCGGACGGGAGGCGATGAAGTCAGCGAAAACGTTTTGTACTGCCTCTCGGATGTTAAAAAATTGTCTAAAGTTTTGAAAACAGTAGAAATCTGTTGGGGCAAGGTCCGGTAAGTACGGTGGGTGACGGAGAGCTTCCAGTTGTAACTTTTGTAGCTTTGCGATGGTCTGTCGTGAAGTGTGAGCTCGCGCGTTGTCGTGGAGAAGCAATGGGAAGAGCGATTGACCAGTCTTGGTTGTTGACTGTGCTCCGCTGCGGCGCTGCCAACACTGATATATAAACTGCGTCAGAAATCGCATCCTAGTGAAAAACAATTATATTTCAACTAGCTGTTGCCAGCGGCTTTGCACGCGTGGTTTGCCAATAAAATGTAGCCTATGTGTTAATCCAGGTTATGATCTACATACATACTAAATTTCATCGCAATCGGTTCAGCCGTTCCGGCGTGAACGAGTAACAAACATCCATACATACCAACTTTCGCGTTTATAACATTAGTAGGATTTCGTGCACCGTTAAAAGAGGTCAGTAATTGTCGAACGCACCGAAGAAATATCACTTCAAACCTTTCAAATCAAATCAAATCAAATCAGTTTACTGCGTAATATGGGTAGGTAGAAGGTGTTTAGTGTTACATAGTAGTGCAGCCATATTCAGCGATTTACGCATGCAATGTCGAGCTTAATTATTAAGTTCCATTATAATTGTACTTAATAACAATGTCAAAATTATTAAATTAGTTATCCATACTTAATTATTATTAAACAAGATCCTTGTCATTTAAATATTTCAATTTCTTTTTGAATGTAATGTTTACTTTTTTAATTCTTGAATGTATCAGTGATAGGTTGGTTGCTATTAAGGCTGCTTCACACGGTCGTTCGCTTATTATTTTCTCGGTGTACATGCCAACAGATTCGTCAGTTAACTTACCTATTTTCACAGAAATTCTGAGTGAAATAAGTGCATTGGGAGAGAGTAATAATGTCGAGACCCTAATCATGTTGGGTGATTTTAATGCTCATCCACGGGAACCATTCTTTAAAGAATTATCAGAGTTCTGTGTGGAGCAGTCTTGGTGTTGCGCCGACGTTGAAAAGCTGGGACTTTCATCGAATGTATATACTTTTACATGTCAAAGGTCAGGTAGTAGGAGATGGCTAGACCACTGTGTCGTCTCACTTGGAGCGTGGCATACTGTTACTGAAGTGGGTGTATGGGAAGATGTTTTCACATCAGACCATCTACCTATCTTCATAGAGTGCGATTTATATGCTGTGAGACAGAGGTTGGCGACACATGATCTGCCACCTAGTGCTGTCCTATAGGGGGAGAGGAATGATGACCAGATTAATAAATACCACATTTTATGCATTGGGGTATTTCGGGAAATTCACTTCCCCGAGGAGTTTGTAGAGTGTGCAAACGGGCCATGTACCTCACCTCAACATAGGACAGTTCTGGATAGGCTATATAATGACATAGTAAGTACAATGGCCAATGCAGCTGTACAGACGAAGCGGTGTGGGCGTGGCAGACCTAGGAGAGGTAAAAATCTTTGTGGCTGGAACAGACATGTACAGACTGCGCATGGGGAAGCCAGGCTTAAGTTCAAAACCTGGGTGTTGTATAATAGACCTGCGGCGGGCAAAATATATGAAGAAATGTGCTTAGCGCGCAAAATCTTCAAAAGCCGCCTAAAGTGGTGTCAGAACAACCAGGATCAAATTACTATGGACAAAATAGCAAAAGAGCGAGCAGCAAAACTTTCTGGAGGTCCACTAGTAAGCTGAATACTAGGCCTGACCCCCCCGTGAGTGTGGAAGGTAGAAGTGACCAGAGGGAGATAGCACAGCTTTTTATGGAACACTTTAGAGTGCGCTCCCCGCTTGGGCCATCGGTTGGGATGTCCGGCGCTGAGTCTATGGATCGGGGTGAGGAGCCTCTTATACGTTTGACTGCTAAGCAGATTAACACAACAATTAAGAGCATGACCAGAGGCAAGTCTCCCGGACACGATGGACTTAGCGTCGAACATCTCAAATATGCAGGTATCCACTTACCCCGTGTCCTGTCCATGTTTTTTACAATGTGTCTTAGTCACTCGTATCTACCTGCTGATCTTATAAAGACAAAGGTGGTACCTATTGTGAAGAACAGGACGGGAGATATATCGGATAAGGGGAACTATCGCCCGATCTTTCTGGCCACGACCATAGGCAAGGTGCTGGACAGTGTGCTTGATTCGATCTTACAAAAACACCTTGGATTGCATGACTCTCAGTTTGGGTTTAGGCCCGGATTATCAACGGAGAGTGCAATACTGGGACTCAAGCACACTGTCCAGTATTATACAAGTCTTAGGACGCCGGTGTACGCTTGTTTCCTTGATCTCTCCAGAGCTTTCGTCCTTGTGTCCTATGATGTGCTCTAGAGAAAGCTGAAAGACAGGGGTGTACCGACGAACGTGCTTCGAGTACTGCAGTACTGGTATTCGAACCAAAGTAATGTTGTGAAGTGGTCTAATGCTTTTTCTGACCCATTCAGGCTGGAGTGTGGGGTGAGACAGGGTGGAGTAAGTTCTCCCTCACTCTTCAGCCTGTATGTTAATGATTTGATAGTTGAGCTCAGCTACAACCGACACGCATGCTGCGTGTCGGTTGTAGCGTGGATGGTGTCAGTGTAAACAACATCAGCTATGCTGACGACATGGTGCTACTGGGCCCGACTGCGGGGTCGGTCGGAAAAATGCTAGAGGTCTGCGCCGGCTACGCTGCTTCTCATGGGCTCAGCTATAATGTTAAGAAATGTGAATACATGGTCTTTGGGGCCGCCGGTAGTAGCATGACAAGTTCTCTAGATTTAACCCTTAACGGAATGAGCATAAAAAAAGTGACTAACTTTAAATATCTGGGTCATAGCATTACCGACGGCCTTAAAGACGACGTTGACATAGAGAGGGAACGCAGGGCTCTAGCCGTCCGAGGAAACATGTTGATCCGTAGGTTTGCCCGATGTACTGAAGAAGTCAAGCTGACACTTTTTAAAGCTTATTGCCAGAGCTTCTACACGGGTAACCTATGGGTCAACTACTCCAAAAAGCCTTTGGACCGGCTCCGTGTCCAATATAATAATATTTTCAGGATGATGTTTAGGGCTGCCTCGCTTCTGCAGTGCGTCAGGGATGTTTGCAGAATACCAGACGGATGCTTTCGAAGCCATACTACGTAAGAAAACTGCATCCCTGATTCGCAGAGTGCGGGACAGTCAAAACAGCATCCTGAAATCTATATCGGACAGGTTCACCTCTCCGATCTGGAAATGTTTTGTGCGGAGGGCGATTTAAACCGCCGGCGCCGTATGTTTTTAATTAGTTCTAGGTTTAGTTTTTAAATATTTTATTTTATTGATGTGTTTATGTGATTATTTGTTTTTTTATATATTGTAATATGGATTGTAACTATCTGAAATAAAATGAATTTGAATTTGAATTTTTGATATTATATTGCATTTCGGATATTAAATGTAAAATATATTGAGAAATATATATAAATAATTTGTAACAAAGATTTTTATCGGAAACGAGGGTTCGTTCCCTCAAGCAACAAATTGGGATGCCGAAAAAACTTTTCAGACTCGAAACTATTCATTTTGAGTTTGAGATTCAAGTGCATTTATCGAGACTTATCGAGACTGTATGCAATAATAAAGTTTTATATTTAAGGATTAGAAGGTTTTTTTTCATATGCATCTCTAAAATTTGTCGGTTATTCTGTATTGTCGGTCAACGGCCAATCTTGGTATTTTTGCATACAAGGACCGAGTAGTCTTGGTACATGGTACGTGCACTAAAAACTAGTATGATCAATAAGTGGTACGTCTGACATCCCTGATACGGAAACGAGGAGAGCGGCGCATCGGCACAGTATTTGAAGGCGAAGGGGCATGAGGGACGAGGGGGGGCGCACCAGTGGGGGCGCTATAAATAATTATTTTATACCACACTAGCTGACCAATCCGCAGCTTCGCACGCGTAGTTTTTCAATAAAAACATTACCCTCCTTCTGCGCAGTTCGGTAAAAAGTAGTTTATGTCACCCGGGGATAGTGAAGCTTCCCAACAGTGAAAGATTTTTTTAAATAGTGCCAGTAGTTTCGGAGCCTATTCATTACAAACAAACAAATCTTTCTCTTAATAATATTAGTAAAGATAGTCATACCACCCCCCGGAGTGCGTCGAGATGTGGCCTGCTCCATAGAAAAATATAAGCAGGAGCATGACAGTCGACATCCTTTATAAAGCCATCAAATTCCACAAGGCCGCCTGAAAAGTCGTAAGAGTTTTCAGCGTTCCACGCAGGCCACCAGCGACGACCCATCCGTTGCTAGACGCGCACTGTGGATGGATAATAACCCCCTACCACCTGTCTTCATTCTCTCTCAAGAACAGCTTCCACCAGGGCACGACCTGCCGTGGCCAGTGTGGAAGTCCTTAAATAGGCTTCGCACACAGGTTGATCGCTGCAGAGTCAATATGTGCCAAAGGGGGTTCAGGGATCCCAGACAAACGTATTGCGACTGTGGTGACCCTGCACAGTCGATGAAACACCTGTTAATGAGCCCTGGCGCCATCAATGTAGCCAAGTACCTATCTAACACAATATAAGTAGAACTATTGATACGCTAAGAAGAAGTAAAGATAGTATAGATTGATTTTAAACAAGAAAACATCCGTCCCGATGTTCAGTAGCATCGCCTATTACAAAGTACTGCCTCGTAGGTCACGCACCTTAGGAAAGTGCCCTACGGTGCATTTTCACCTTTCCGTTCGTTATTTTTACCAGAGTACAACCAGCCCTAACAAATGCAAAGTTTATTAAAATAATAATCCGTCCACCCTTTAAAGGTTAAGCTGCACCGGCTTTACAATTTAATATTAAAAAGAAAACGCTGACATTAACTTCTATTGATTGTCATCCCTTCGCGTGAAGGGTGAAGGGGGTTGAAAAGGGTAGAAATTTTAATTCCGCAACAGAATATAAAAGTTTCAGGTTAAACTAGCGGACTTTTACAACCTTGGGTAAGTTGGGTTTGCATTTTCATAATTTCAAACTTTTCAGTTCATAAAGTCCAGAAATTATGAATACAGATGATGAAAACTAAAGAATTTATAACTTTTAGCGGTACGAGGATCTTAAAGTTTGTTATTTTGTGTTAACATGTATTTCTTTGTGTTTGTTTTCTACGAGATTGAATCACTAGATTCAAAGACGAACTAAAGTCACTGACATGACAAAAGATGAAGTGGTAGTGGGCGGGGCACGTAGCTCGCAGAACTGTCGGCCGTTGGGGCAGAAAGGCTATTTAGTGGAGACTAGAAATCGCAGCGTAGGACGGCCCCACTGGTTGTAAGGAATATTTAGATGAAAAGGATATTGTTTAATAGTTTTTACAACTAACTCAAAAATTTTGATATACTCGTAGTTATTACAATCAAAATGGAACCGACTAATTAAACTCGATATTGCGTGCGTAAAACGCTGAATATGGCTGCATATATCTAAACAAATATTTTAAAGAGGAAATATTTGTTTGTATTGAATAGGCTCCGAAACTACTAAACCGATGGTAGGTGTATCAGGGCAATGTATGGTCTGAAAACAACTGATAGCTGCAAACCTTACTTTCTATCACTTAATATTTTAACTTTACCCTCACCATTTACGAAATATCAATTTTTGTTAAAATGAATCCCGACTTATTTGAAAAGCCTACCCATTCGCGCAGCAGACGCGACATATACCACATGTGCCTAGTTAAAAGCAACACTGCTCTTCTTAATAAAAGTGTATGCGGTATGGCTCCAAAAATATATAATAAAGTACCAAATAGAATAAAACAATTAAATTTGACTGAATACAAGCATGAATTGTTTAAATTTTTGAGAATTAGATGTAAATAATGTAAATACTGTGGATGAATTTCTTATGGACAAAGACATGCAAACTCGATAATAGCGTAATTTATTTAATTTTTAGAGATTTGACTGATTTTTTTTTTAACTTTGACTTTGATTTAATTTAATTCTAGAAATGTTTCTAATAGACTAAGGTATACTCGTATTATATTAACTGCATTTGCATGCCAACTAATATGGTAAAACATGTCTGGAACCTATAATTGTATTTGTCACATGTTTTTATACATATTTACCCATGTTTGCAAATGAATTATGAAAAAAATCTTTCACTGTTGGGAAGCTGCACTATCCCCGGGTGACATAGGCTACTTTTTACCCAACTGCGCAGAAGGAGAGTAATGTTTTTATTGAAAAACTACGCGTGCGAAGCTGCGGATTGGTCAGCTGGTACAATATTAATACCAAATACCTTGTACCTACCCATATTAAGCAATAAACTGATTTGATTTGAATTGACTAGATGGAAAGACGAACTGATTAAGGTTGCTGGGAGCCATTGGGTACAGTCCGCACAAGATCTGTCTTTGTTGTTATGTATTGGACACTAAAATGTTTTCTATTTTACGGAATCAGGTTATTGCAAATTATAAAAAGACTTGCTGGAATATGATTGTTCTTAGTAAAGACTTCTTTTACAAAATCAAAAATATTATATAAATATTAAAATATTATTATGAAAGGTTATCTGGCCATCACTTATGTCATAAATGATGTAACGCATTAGATTTTTTTAAATCAATTACAATAATTAAGCAAGTACATTTTTATGGTCAGTGTGTGTTACCAGTGATGACATATGGAACCGAGACGTAGTCCTTCACTATTGGCCTTATGAATAAGCTCAGAGTCGCTCAACGAGCTATGGAGAGGGCTATGCTCGGGGTTTCTCTACGGGATCGAATCAGAAATGAGGAGATACGTAGGAGAACTCAAGTCACCGACATAGCCCGACGAATTAGCACGTGGAAGTGGCAATGGGCACGCCATATAGCGCGCAGAACAGATGGCCGATGGGGCCGGAAAGTTATCGAATGGAGACCACGGACCGGCAAGCGCAGCGTAGGACGTCCACCTACAAGATGGGCAGACGACTTGGTAAGAACCGCAGGTCGGCGTTGGATGCAGGCCGCTTCCAACCGCAGTTCCTGGAGATCAATGAGGGAGGCCTTTGTCCAGCAGTGGACATCCTACGGCTGATATGATGATGCTGATGATTTTTATGCTGCGTCATAAAAAATGTTTAAGCCGTAGAAATAGACGAACTCTTTCGTTTAAACATACGTGCCTCAAAAATCGACTTATTTTATTTCCTAATCATTTGACCACTATGGTTCATGAGTTAATTTCAGTTTATTATAGGCAGTTTATTATAGGAAGCAAAGACTTTTTTTTTACCACTAAGTTAGCAAACAAGCATACGGCACACTACGAGTAAGCGGTTACCGTAGCCTATGGACGTTTGTAACACCAAAGGTAATACTCGCACGTTGCCGACCCTTTAAAATTTTCAAAACACCCTTTTTGAAGAATCCCATACTGTAGTTTCTAGGGAAAACCTCGGCAGGAAAGACCATTCCACAAGCGAAGTGTTCGCGGGAGGAAATTCCTCTGGAACCTCACGGTACGCGACCTGATCGTCTCCAAGGTGTGTGGATGAATTCCCTGCCGCATGGCGAGCAGTGAGGTGATCAAAGTCAAAGTCAAAATCTTTTATTCGTTAAAATCACAAGGATCACTTTGAAACGTCAATTTTACTGCCCGTTCCTTTGCGACCAAGCCAGGAAAGAAAGGCAAGAAACAAGGCTGGTTGTTTTTTTAATGATCCTTTTAGAATAAATAACAATATGGGTAATAAATTACGTCTAAATTGTAACATTTTGAACGAGTTGGAGCAATTTCAATCCCAAGCTT
This sequence comes from Philereme vetulata, assembly GCA_918857605.2. Lineage (NCBI taxonomy): Eukaryota > Metazoa > Arthropoda > Insecta > Lepidoptera > Geometridae > Philereme > Philereme vetulata. Next base: position 10,013,548 of record OU975446.1, on the reverse strand, counting down.
CTCTATCATCTAAATAATCCGATATTTTATAGTAGGCTTTTTTATAAAATTTGTTAATTTTCAATTTTTAAACATCACTTGGGAGTTTGTTATAAAAGCGAACACCTTGCCCTTTAAACGATTTACTAACTTTATGGAGTCTACAAGGGGCAACAGCGAGTTTATCTTTATTTCTAGTATTAAAATTATGATTATCGCTATTTTTCTTAAACAAATTAATATTTTTGTGAACATACATAAGATTTTCATAGATGTATTGACAAGGGAATGTCATAATATTTATTTTTTAAACTTATTGCGTAATGATTCTCTGGGGCCCATATTATAAATTGCACGAACAGACCTCTTCTGCAGCACAAAAACGGTGTTTATATCTGCAGCACTCCCCCACAGCAGTATGCCGTATGACATAATGCTGTGGAAGTAGCTGAAGTAAACTAGTCTAGCTGTGTCTACGTCTGTAAAAAGACTCGTCTTTTTGACTGCGTATGCCGCACAACTAAGTCTCTTCGGCAACTTATCAATGTGATAAAATGAACCTGCAGGCACCATATCAAACAACTCCTCAGAACACAACCCATTATACAAGCGGTAGACAGGGAGGGAGGCAAAACATCTCCTGAGACTTAAAGGCTCAATACCGCTTGTGAGAATAGGATCGTCAACAATTCTCTTTAAGAGTAGTAGAGTTCTTTGTGAAAGGGCTCGCCCGGGGAAGTACTACCACCATACATATTTCTGCCGCCAAGCAGCATTGCTGTGTTTCTGTTTAAAGGGTCGCCGGTGAAATTACAGGCACATGAGGCTTTACACCTGTATGCCTCAAGTTGATGGAAACAGGGTAGTGCATCGTAGGGCACGTACGAGGCGATACTTTGTTATAGGCGATAGTAACCACTTAACATCAGGTGGGCCATAGGCTTGTTCCATCTCCAATGTGTATAAAAAAAATTTAAAAAAAATTCTCACAGCTCGTCTTTTAACAAGAGTCAAATGGCCCTAGTTGACTTTTTTGTTGGCGGTATGGTTTAACGTACTAATTAGCAGAATCATTTCAAATTAATTTAATAACCTACCTAACATCGTTAAAGTTTGAGTGTGTTGGTACCTCATCATCATCATATCAGCCGTAGGACGTCCACTGCTGGACAAAGGCCTCCCTCATTGATCTCCAGGAACTGCGGTTGGAAGCGGCCTGCAACCAACGCCGACCTGCGATTCTTACCAAGTCGTCTGCCCATCTTGTGAGTGGACGTCCTACGCTGCGCTTGCCGGTCCATGGCCTCCACTCGAGAACCTTTCGGCCCCATCGGCCATCTGTTCTGCGCGCTATATGGCCTGCTCATTGCCACTTCAACGTGCTAATCCGTCGGGCTATATCGGTGACTTGAGTTCTCCTACGTATCTCCTCATTTCTGATTCGATCCCGTAGAGAAACCCCGAGCAAAGCCCTCTCCATAGCTCGTTGAGCGACTCTGAGCTTATTCATAAGGCCAATAGTGAAGGACCACGTCTCGGTTCCATATGTCATCACTGGTAACACACACTGATTGAAGACTTTCGTCTTAAGGCACTGAAATATGTTGGTACCTACTTTTGGAAAACTTTTAATTTACAAGTTTCTGCAATGTTTTAAATTAAACACCTTTTGATGAATGCATGCTTTGTACACTAGCCTAAACTTACTGTTATAATATATTTAAGCTCATTTTAAGTGAACTGTAATTTATTCTTATGAGAATAAACTCTTTAAACTGATTAATAATATTACTATTTGGATATCTGTTTCACCGAGTGTTGGTACAAGTTTTGTTCTTACCTAGTTAACTTGCTAAAAAGTTTCTATACGTGAAAACCTATAATTGGCTTTCTGTTTTGTATTAATTAATTATTAAGTTAATATAGCTGTTGGTTTTTCATAACATAAATAAATAAATAGTGAAATCAGCACAACGCGCAAAGCCCCTACGGAACCTCTTAGACATTTTAATAATAAACCACTTTACAGGGACTCAACCCGAGGTCATTGCACAAAGACATTGATGAAATGAGTCAGAGTAAGCAATTCTTGAAAAATTCATATTATTCAGTACCGTCTGCAAGGCAAGTCAGCATAACGCCAGTCTCGTTATAAGAACGTAGAAGGGGTAATACGGAGATTAAACATTCGCGCTTCTTACTCCAAAGAAAATGGAAGAAATCTAATATTTTTTTTGACACACCATACAGGACAGACCAGTAGTAACATAAACACAACAAAAATAAAACACAAGTAACACACAAGAAGATAATGAATTAGTAGGTACGTGAGTAGTAGGTAACTAATAATCTTTCGCGCTTGTCTCTCCAAAGAAAAAGAATGAGAGAAAATATTTTTTATGACACCATACAGGACAGACTAAGTACATCAAGACTTTAAAAAAGTGGCACTCCGGGAGTGCCGACATAACTGAAAACTTGAATAAAAGCAGACTACACTACAGATACTTATATACAAAGGTGTCGGTAACGGTAACGGTAACAGTGTCGCGAGTTTAATGGTTTTTTTCACATCTAAAAAAATGCCCAACGCGTATAAAGAAGTTTTTACTTCAAAAATAAAGATAAGTCGCACAGAAGAAGAGTAGGAATAAGCAGATAGATGCAGGCTATTTTCTTATTGTAAGAGCAAGATAAAAGTCAGGCCAAGTTTGTAGCAGAAACATCTTTCTATTCATATAACTTTGTAATTTTTGTCTTATGCTGAAAATATTGTTAGCTAATAACTGTTGCTAAATAAATTAATCTTGTCTTATCTCATTCTACCCCGTATCCATCCATCCACCATCATACCATCATCCCTCCCCCTATCTTGAGTTTGTACCAAATCTTGCCAACCCCTTCAAAACCAAACTTGTAGCGCAATACTGTTTAGACATAATTTTTTTTAATGATTATTTGGATGGTAAGATAACCACCGAGTGGGTCCGACAAGGCGCGAGACCGCGTGGCCGGCCCAGGCGGAGACGGCGGGACGAACTTTACGCGCATAGTGCGAACTGGTTGACAGAAGCCCTAGACCGGGATGAATGGAAGAAGGGAAGGGAGGCCTTTGACCAGCAGTGGGATCCAGCGGGCTCTTTAGATTAGATTAGATTTGGATGCTAATTATTTAATGAATTACCAATTGTACCAACATATCATTATTATAGATACAGGATTTATCACGTACCGTTTTATCGGTGATTCGACCGATAATGTTTCGTTTTAATTCGTGCACCTTCATCTGGGTGAGTAGGTGTGTGTACGTGGTAAATCCCGTATGTATAATAATGATTGTAATATATCACGATAGTTTTCTCAGTAAATTTACTGACATAGTTTTAGATTTTTATTCTTTATTGTACACAAATATGTATATCTACAGACAAAAACAGCTTACAAAATAGAAATGTACAAAGGCCGGCTTAACCCTAATAAGAGTTTTATTCCAGCAAACCTTTGAAGATAGAGATAGTTGATTATAGTGATGGGTACGTGCACAGAACAGGGCATTGGAGTAAAATACGAATAAATACCTATAGTTACACATTATATATATACCGTAATAAATACAATACTTACAGTTATTAAAATGATACCTACAAACTATACATACATTATACATAAACAAAATACATTATACAAAATATACGTAATATACCTACTTCTACTTATCAAACCAAAAGTTTACAAGGACAGGTAACTAAACTCTAAACTTGCGCGGATAGTGAGGTAGAGAATTCTACAGTTTTACTCCATGGACAGTGAAGCAACCGCCATAGCGACTGATGAGGCGCAAGGCGGAGGAAGGAGGAGGGGTTTTGAGAAGGAGGGTTTTTGATGACCTACACAGAACCTCACGTAGAACAAGAAAATCACAGCGCTCACTTAGGTAAGAAGGAGCTAGAAGATTGAAAAGAGTGTTGAAGAGAAGTCACAACATGAAGACCACGTCGACGACGAATGAGAAACCATTTTAGCTGGGATCTAAAAATGGAGATGTGATTAAACTTGCCCAACCCGAATAAGAATCGGATACACAAATTCTGAAGACGTTCCATTTTATTTAGAAGTTCCTCTAGAAAACTGACATCGGCATAGTCTAAAAGGGGTACTATGGGGGTTTGAAATAGATTAATTTTAGTTTTAAATAGTAAACACTTTTGGAGACGCTTATGAGATTTTTTATTTACAAATTATGGATGTGATATATAATAACAAAATAAGCTGAATTGAATTGACAACAAATCTAAGCCATCGCGCCACCAAAAAATATTAATAGATAAGTAGAGTCAGCAAGTGGAGTGGAGTCCGCAACTGGTTAGCATATCGTCGAGATCGCCCGCTCGAATATTCATCAGCTCTTTGTTTCTGACCCTACTTCTCCTACAGTATGCTAATGATGGCACTGTTTGTTTCAAAACAACCGTTTGATTTCACTTTGATAATGAACGTAAAAAAACAAAATTCATGATGTTTACCTGTAATATAATATTAAATAAATAAATATTGCTGGACATTTTACAAAGCGCTATCTAGCCCCAAACTAAGTAGAGCTTGAATTAGGGGAACCAGTTAACTGATATAATACTTATTTACATTTCGTAGTAAAACTTTTTTATGCACGCTTGACTTGGGGAGTAAGCTGGTGAATGCGTTACGAAAAATAATAAAGAATGTTTTATTATTATTTAGTTTCATTACTACTAAGTACTCGATATTCCTGATACATAAAATACATGGAATCTTAGGGTCATACCGCAAATAAAATTAACACGGTCTTAGCGCTTGTTTAAAAAAATGTAAAGAATATACAATGTAAACTCTATATAACGACACTCAAGGGACTGAGCATATTTTGACGTTATAGAGAGTTGTCGTTAAATGGAGAGAAGTAAAATCTGTATTAGAAAAAGAAAACGTTTATTTCTGATTTGTCTTGTTAAATAGTACCTACAATAAAAATCTGTTTTAATTTTCTCTCCCGCCTCTATCGCGCGTATCATCAAAACTTTTTCGTCAATACACAGTGATTTTCTCTTACTAGCCATGTTTACAATTTGAAAGTTTGTGAGCTACTAAGAATATGACAACGTATAGATAAAATCCATCACTTCTACTAACAACAGTCTGCAGCTACACGTGCAAGCAATCCCATTTTGTAAACGAAAGAACGGATTTCTTAGAAAGTTTGGTGTGTATGATGCCGAAAGTAGAGTTTATCGATAATAAAACGACAAAAGGATATACACAGCTGCGCAGTTTTTACTAATTTGGCAACTTAAAAAGAACTTTTTATTACAAATTGTTGTCGTTATTGAGAGTGGGTGTAATGCTATACAGAGTGTACCATTGTATGCAAGACAAGCTAAACCAACCAAAGCCGAATGATTTCGACGCTTTAGAGTTTGTCGTTAAAACGAGTGACGTTACATGGAGTTTACACTGTATTAAACACGTGTTTAAAAAAATCTTTACCAATTTTTGTTTATAACAGTCGTTTAACTTTTTTGTGGTAACAAGGTAAGTACGTGTTTACAGTTATAATACGGTCCTTTGTTTAAATAACTACAAAATGTTTATGTGTCAGATAACGAATGTCTTTTCTTTCTTTATCTCTTTTATAGACGCTTGGTAGGATTTTTATAAAAAAACAGCATACAATTAAATACAGAAACATGATGATAGATACCAATAATCTTAAGATCTTATTAAATATGTAATGACATCATTATGAAATCCTTTCGATCTAGCGCGCCGCGAACTACCTGACGAGGCATAATTCAAATGGCACCCCAGTGGCGCCCTCTCGACTCGCGAGAAGTGCCATAGAGCCTTCTCGAATATTCATCAGCTGAATTACTATGCGGCTAGGTCTAGTATTCGGGTAATTTAGCCAATAATTTGCAGTAATTGAAGCAAACTAATGGGCAATTGTAAATATGTTTACATAGATTGGATGACCTCCATGTTGGATAAATAAATTACACTTTATGACTTATATAAAGTATGGAGCGGTGATGTAATTTTGTTAGAACAGTCAATCATTCAAATTTATATTTTTCAAAAATTATTTATTGTCCTTACATATGAAATTAGCGTTTTGTCGTACTGACCACTTTGATCTGAAATATCTTTTCTTTGGTTAAGAATTCCAAATTTATAAGTTCATTTAGCTGGTACATTTGAGTTTTGACAACAGTCATTCATTTGTTTTTTCTTCTATATTTTTTTCTTTGGCGTCGCTTATTACCGCACAATGGAAAATATGAAATATCGGTATATTTACGAGTTCTACAGTGGCACCAGTGCTGCAGAAACCGCTCGAAGGATTAATGAGGTGTACGGCGCGCTGGTGTCGCAAAAGAAAGCACGGTACGTTTTTGGTTTCAACGTTTTCGTTCTGGAAATTATGACCTTCAGAACCAACCCCGTGGACGGCCGGAGACCAAAGTGGAAAATGAAGAATTAAAGGCTATTGTGGAAACGGATCCATCAAAAAACACTTCAGAGATAGCTGCAGGCTTCAGGGTAAGTGATAAAACTGTAATAATCCACTTGAAGCAAATCGAGAAATAAAAAAAACTTGAACGACGGGTACCTCATGAATTGAGTGAATCGAACTTGCAAACACGCGTCGACTGTTGTGTTACTTTGCTCAACCGACACAATAATGAAGGGATTTTAAATCAAATCATTACTTGTGATGAAAAGTGGATACTGTACGATAATCGGAAGCGCTCGTCGCAAACCCTGGAGACCCAGCCAAATCCTGCCCTAAGCGAAAATTGATTCAGAAAAGTTGTGTCGAGTGTGGTGGACTAGCGCCGGTGTCGTTCACTACAGCTTTCTAAAATTTGGCCAAACGATAACGGCAGATATCTATTGTCAGCAACTGCAAACCATGAAGGAAGAACTAGCTGCTAAACAACCGAGATTGGTCAATCGCTCTAGGCCACTGCTGCTTCACGACAACGCAAGACCACACACTGCACAACAAACAACCACTAAGTTAGATGAGCAACAATTGGAATGTCTACGACATTAGTGTATACGACACGGTGGGTGCACCGTACCCCCCGGACCTTGCTCCAACAGATTACCATTTTTTTCGGAATTTGGACAACTTCTTACAAGGAAAAAAACAAATCAACTCCGATGCGGCAGTCCAAACCGCCTTCAAAGAGTTTATTGATTCTCGGTTTTTTTAGTAAAGGGATCAATGAACTACCTATTAGATGGCAAAAGTGCATAGATAACAACGGCGCATACTTTGATTAAATATATTTTACAAAAAAAATTACTTTATATTCCTCCCGTACAAAACGCCAATTTCATAAGTAAGGACCTAATATTTTACAAGAACGTTACATGGGTTGGGATCTCTTTCCTTACGGCGATCTGTATAAACATTAAACTTAGGTATTTACGTAATAATTATCAATAAAATTCAACGAAAGCGGATACGTGATATCTGCAACCCGTTTGACCTCCGTGACAGCGAGTTTCAAGCGCTTTGGCGCATATCTAAGCCAATGGCTTTGTATGTAATAGAGAAACTGCGAGTGGACCTCGAGCCTCGGAGTGGCGACGCTATGCCTGTAAAAATTGACATTTTACTCGAGAGACTTGTGAGAGACTGTGAGATATTTCTCTGTCTTGACACGTATGTTACCGCTAACGAGTAAATCTCGAAATCGACACATTTTCTCATCTCGTCTCGATTTTATCTCGTGCCTGCCATGTTAGCCATGCAGGCCGTACACTCGGCGATGAGACAATCACGGAATTCTTCTCCCACCACTCCCGCAGCACTCCTGCATAGTACCGCGCACTCACTTTGGCACCGTCGTAACTTTTAAAATATTTGTCCAAATGACATAAAGTGAAAGCCAAAGTTTATGGTAGGTATTTTAATTATCAGAAGTGATAAAAGTATTTGTTTTGATAACAAGTAACTTTTTAACAAAAATACAACCGACTTCAGATAATACCTAGTTACTTAACTTATTATTAATTTAACTTAGTTTGATTAATATAATTTCTAATTATTATTAGTTTAACTTGCCATTTTGTATTATGTAGGAATAACAGTTGACTTTTAATAGTATATTGTATTGTTCTGTAATGTGTAATTGTTAGTTGGCTAGCAACACGTCTTGGCACTGCTGTGAGTGTGCAAGCATTTTACGAGTATATAATAAATAAAACAATAGTAAAAATCAAACTACTCTAAAAATTTTTGATAAAATTTCCATTGAATCAATCTAAAAGTATATCATTTCAAATACAAAACTATTTTTTCAAATCGGTTGATACATAACGGAATTCTGAGCTAACAAACATAACTTAAACATTAAACAAATTTAAACTTATATGGTTTTCTCATGGATGCCATTGTCACAAGTAGACCAAATATAAATAGAACCACACAGAAAGTACCAGCTTTCAAATAAAAAATAAATTATCAAAATCGGTTCAGCCAGTCGAAAGTTCTGAGGTAACAAATATAAAAAGAAAATAAAAAACAGTCGAATTGAGAACCTCCTCCTATTCTGAAGTAGGTTAAAAATCAATTTGTGCAATACAAAATGTGTATTTTGGAAATAAATAATATGTAATATTATATTGTATTTGCGATTCACTATTTTAGCGATAATGCCTTTCGCATAAATTATGAATTATCAATGGCACCAACATAGTTTTATGATTTAATTTTTTTACTAACAAATTATGGATCATCTGAAATATATATATATATATATATATATATATTTTTAATATAGGATTATGCTGTCGTGGATTTTTTGTAGTACTATTTAAGAGATACATTTCCATCGTACATTATATTCGAGTAACTCTTACGGTTTTTCCAGCGCATGCCAGAATGTCTCGCAGATAGGGAAAAATTCCGACTTACGTCACTTATTCTTATATTTTGGCCGATTTACTCAATAGCTTTATAAATTGCTAGTTGTTGCCAGCGGCTTCGCCCACGTTGTTCTGGGGTGCTAAATACATATATAAACTTTGACATCCCATTTTTATCCCATGGAAACTGATTTATGGGATAAATGATAGCCTATGTGGGGATCCAGGTCATAATCTACGTATATACCAAATTTCATCGAAATCGGTTCAGCCGTTACGGCGTGATTGAGTAACAAACAAACATCTAAACTTTCATTTTTATACTATATATATGTATATATATTTCATGTATCAATATTATTATTTATGTAATTTTATGATTATATTATACTAGCTGCCGCCAGCGGCTTCGCTCCCATTGTTTGTCAGTAAAAAGTAGCCTATTTGTTAATCCAGATTATAAACTACATAAAAAATTTCATCGCAATCGGTTCAGCCGTTATGGCGTGAAAGAGTAACAAACATCCATACATACAAACTTTCGCGTTTATAATATTAGTAGGATGCATTTTATTTTATATTATCTTTAATAACGCCGCTGTCCTTATTTGTACACATAGATCCTGTCCATCCAAAGGTTGCCTTGAAGAGATCGCTTTTAGAGATAAGGCCACACATTTTACCTATGATTTATAAGAGTATTGTCTTTTGTATGTTTATATTTAATGGTATGCAATAAAGAAATTATCTAATCTAATCTAATCATTCGCATTTATAATCTTAGTGTGAGAGCCTGTACTCGTATGTTACTCTGATACAGATTCTGAACTATATTATTGTAAAGTTACATTAAAATCCATTCAGTAGTTTTTTCGTGAAAGAAATACAAACTTTCGCTCTGGAAGTCTATAGGCCTCTAACAAGCAGTAGAGTAGAGCTGATATGATTAAAGTTATAGAGGTGACGTTCGAAACATTCAATTCGATGTGTCCCAGTAATAGTAAAGCTGATAGGATTATCGTTATAGAGGTGATGTTCGAAACATTCAATTCGAAGTGTCCCAGTAATAGTAAAGCTGATAGGATTATCGTTATAGAGGTGATGTTCGAAACATTCAATTCGAAGTGTCCCAGTAATAGTAAAGCTGATAGGATTATCGTTATAGAGGTGATGTTCAAAACATTCAATTCGAAGTGTCCCAGTAATAGTAAAGCTGATAGGATTATCGTTATAGAGGTGATGTTCGAAACATTCAATTCGAAGTGTCCCAGTAAAAATGTATGGATCGTAATGCAATTAAACAGGATTGCACGTGTAATTGTTCTGGATTCGGCGAGAGGTGTTAACCATGCACCTGCTGCTCACTGCATTGTGATACAAAACTTTACTATGAGAAGTCGATTTGTACCATCGATTTTTTATCTCGAAGAAAAAAGTCGCAAATATAAGAGTCATGCATGTCAAGGTGGTATGTAGTTCCGCGGGTCAGCTAGTAATTTGATAAATAAATAAAATAAAATCGGCCGAGTGCGAGTCGGATTCCGTTCCGTTCCGTACCATCTATAATATAAAAATGAATCGCAAAGTGTGTTGGTGAGCGCATAACTCAACAACGCCTGGACCAATTTGGCCAATTCTTTTTTTTGTTGTATTTCATATTGTCAGAAGGTTCTTATGAAAGAAAAAAATAAGAAAATTGCGCGCAAAATTAGAAAATTCAAGAATACTTAAATTTTATATGGTATAAAATTATTTTTAATCTAACCTTAGCGCTTTTATAATGTTACCTTATGACGTTTGATACAGAATTGACAGAATGCGTGCTGCAAATATCGTCAAAGAGGATGTAAAAAAAATTAATATCGTTTGAAACAGATGCTTCGGTAGGAGTATTGAATTATTTGTGGAAGTCATTCATTTTCTCATACATAATGATGGCCGGGGACAACAATTGACAATTCTACCAGGGTTGACTTATATTGACAGCCCGCGTTATACTTATGCATGTCAAGCCGATACGAAGTTCGGCGGGACCACTATCCATAAAAACGGCAAAATATCACGTTTGTTGTATGGGAGCCCCCCTTAAATAGTTGTTTTATTTTAATTTAATTATTTATTTATAAAGTGAATATATAACTAAGTATTCTGTGAATATTTCAAGCGTCTACTTGTTGCTGTTATCAATATCGAGCTAAAACGAGCAAAAAAATCACGTTTGTTGTGTGGGAGCCCGCCTTAAATATTTTTTTTATTTTTTTTATGTATTTGTTGTTATAGCGGCAACAGAAATACATCATGATTTCATGAGATACAGCCTGGTGACAGACAGACAGCCAGACAGTGGAGCCTCAGTAATAGGGCGCGGTTTTATCCTTTGGGTACGGAACCCTAAAAAAATAATCAAATGCGACTCGAAAAATCCTAACATAATATTGTAAGCATAATGAGAAAAACGTCCACGTCCATATATTAGATATGGAAAAAACAATATGTACCTTTGGAGGGAATGGCCTATGTGAATATGTGATTACTAGGTGTTTTTTATGTACGACATTAAAGGAAAACACGGTTAGGGCTAATGGCTAGTATTGTTGTAAAATAGGATTTTTCAAATTCATTAACATAGAAAATTGTAAATTATCAAACAACCTTAATATCATGACCTAAACTATCAATGAAACAACCTGTACAAAATTTGTAAACAAATCATATTCATTCATCATGTAAGGAGATATTCTGACTAAGCGGCATCGACCCAAAGTCGCCGATTTACGTTAAAAATTGTTTATAGGAAATGTTCTTGACGCGTACAGCTAAGGAATGGAACACTTTTATAATAAAAAAATCTGTATTTTTTCCAACCATTGATCTCTATTCCCTCTGTCAGGTCCCCACTGTCTGTCAACTTTTGATCCTGAATTCTGTACTACGTAAACACTCTCAACTTCAATATAACCCTGATCATCAAAAATCCAAACATAGATCGGATAAAATTTGCAAAATCGAAACTCGACGTACAGCAGCAGCAAGCCGGCACTTCTACTGCGTTAGTTCTTTCTTATACAATAGTATTACCAGCAAGCTAAATATATATCCCTTGACTCTGTTTAAATGCAAGATAAAATGTATCGAATGATTGCAGTCTCTGTCTTATGAAGATACTGAAAAACTCCTAGAGGTTTCAAAATAAACACACACATAAACACACCTTTTCACGCATACACACATATACTCGCCACCTCTCACCCACACTTTACACATTCACACTCACCTACATACCTACATATAAGATATAAGCTACGATTACTTTAACTTTTCTAAATTGTCTACTTTAGTTTATATTGTAACTTGTTTACTTCGACCTTAAACTGGAACTCAAACTCACCTTGTTGTGGAGGAGGGCGTTGCTATCTGCGACACAGTATTATTACTTAAGCAGGTAACATCGTTCTATTTTTGTAATTAATCTTATGTTTATTCTTCCTAATAAAGATTTACTTTGCCGTCGTCAGTTTTCCTAAAGAATACAATCCGGGCCTCTTTAAGGTAAGAGTTAATAGGTTTCTTCCTTCGTGCTTCATCTTAGACCACATCATCACTTACCATCAGGCGAGATTGTTGTGAAGCGAAGATAACTCCACTATAAAAAAAATTTTTCGATAACTGGACCCACCTCTACAATCAGTTATAACGATTCCGGCAGTGTTTCAAATACATGTCGTCATTATCAAAACAGGTTGTATGTGATTATATAGCAGTCGCCTCTTTAGCGCAGGTACAAATAGTAGGGTCGCGTGGGCCCGTGTACTCGGGATCTAATTATGCGATCGTATGCGTGGAAGTGCACCTGAGCACTCGATACTGTTGGACAAGTACTTGCTTCAAATTATGTAGTATATCGTTATTGATTAAAACGGGTATTTATCGCGTATGTACCTTTTTTATTTGTTATCCCGACGTTTCGGCTGTGTTTCGAAATTTCAATCGAGAAGATGGCTATAGACTCTCAGCATCCTGGAACCCGGTGATTGCTAGGTGTGCGCGTCGTGATCGGTCGTCTCAGTGCGTAGATACGTAGCCTTATTACCTAAGCCAAATTGCTGTCGTGTCGCTATCGCCAGTCAGGCCATCCCTTTCACACGTGAGATACGTACTCTACGTGTAAAAGAGATGGCCTGACTAGCGATAACGACACGACAATAATTTGGCTTAGGTAATAAGGGGGACGGTTAGTGTAGTGTGTCGTAATATGAATGAGGACATTTCTAATTCTGAAGACCAAGTGAGGGTAGTTGCTGCAGCTACCCACACTTCCCGACGGTAGCTTCAAGTACTCCAGTCAATCCGAGACCATGCCTGTTGCAACACAGCCGAAACGTCGGGATAACATATAAAAAAGGTACATACGCGATAAATACCCGTTTTAATAATTATGTACAGTGATCGCGAAAGTTTGAAAAATGTAGTATATCCTCGTTATAACAAGAAAATAATAACAACCTATAATTTTATTACCGTTATTTTTTGCTAATAGTAGGTAATTCAATATCTATACTTCTATACTAACATTATAAAGAGGAAATTTTTGTTTGTTTGTTGGTATTGAATAGGCTCTGAAACTACTGGATCGATTTAAAAAAAAATTAAAAAAGA